>VWZG01003295.1:0-20337 GCA_013396735.1 Grallaria varia | reverse complement strand
CAAGGGGATGTCCGTGGAGAAGCTGGCCGTTAAATAATGCACAGATAAATACACACTGCTAAAAGAGTAGGGAATAAGTAGCAGATTTTTGTACTGACTCTTGTTTGTCGTGACTACTGGATTTTTGTATCCAGTTTTGTATTAAATACATAACACCATGGAGAGATCCTATTCTTCTCTGTAAGAAATAAATAGTATAGTAATTCTTAATTCATGAACAGAAGTGTTCTTGGGAAGCATGAAATTTTTCTAGAGCTACATTTTGTTTCATGCTCATTTACCTACAGATGCCCTTTTCAATCCACAAGTACATTTATGTGATTTACTATTCCTTATTCACACACTGTGGCACAGTTAAATACTGTTTATTGGGCAAGGTAGAAAACAGATCCCTCAGGACACAGGCAGCTTGTAATTAGGAGGAATATTTGGTCTAGAAAATTAGTCATTATCTTCATATTCCTATCATTTAACTGTAGAGATGAACCACACATAACTGCTTTAGGACTGCAGAAGCCAGATCTGTACTAAGTTTTGTGGAGGGAGACTCTGTTCCAACACATGCAGGTCCAGTAGTCACTTGACCAAACTGTGTTTAGTTGTGCATGCTAGCACATCTGCATGGTTGTCTAATTAAGTTATAATTCCTGTGCTCAGTTCTTGTATCTTCTGAGGTCCATCTTTAAGTCTACATGAAATGCACTAATGTGCTTTGCTATATCATTTCAGTTGGGTGATACTCATCTGCCTTACCAAGTGACTCAGCACATTACCAGTAGCTCAGTAGATCAAAGTGGATGCTGGCGTCCCCACATTGGGGTAGGCATGTTTCAGGCATTACATTGGACTCAATCTGATTTGGTTAGTTGGACTAAATATTCCCATTATGTACTAAATGAGACATAATAATCTGCATTATTATGTCTCAAAACTAGAGAACTACTGCTTGTCTCAGATCCTTAGAGGCTAGGGTCCTTGCATGTGTGCTTGGAATACAACTTTTGGTCAGGTTCATGTTCTTCTGAAAGAAATCTGGTTTGCAATGCATTAAATTGGCCCCAGTGTGTGGTATGCACAGACAATTAGGAGCTTATCTTAAAAAATGGCTCTCCTGCTCTGACTTTAAGTGCAAATTCAAGTGTAACTGCTGACAAGTGTTGAGTTGCTTCATCCGATCTACAGCAGATTGTGTGACTGCTTTTTGATGGTATCCAAGTGAAGTCAGATTACAAATTAATGTGGTTTATAATCACCTGTTTGACTGCCTTGATTTGAGTAAGTTAGAATTCAACAACTGACCACACTCAGAGACAGTTTAGAAAGCAAATCTTCCTATTTCTCAAGCATTAGTCACCAGTTCTAGGAATGGACACAGCATTTAGGAGTAGCCACGTGTATGGCTATAGATTCTGCTCACATTGTGTGCTATGCATATGAATTTGGGCATGCTAAGTGGGTTCTCTACAGCTGACATCAGTGTGCCAACTTAAGTGTGTGATCCACACCTATTATATCATATATCATATGGTTAAAGTCCCATGACCAAAGTACTAGTCACTGACCCACCCTGTGCAATGTTAGTGGTTTACTGGCTTAGGAAAGTGGTCTGCCTTATGTTCTGATGGAAGACATGGTAGCATCTTGCTAGTTCAGGCTCAGGGTGGTACTGATTATGCAGACTAATGTTGAATTCCAGTTCATTTTCTAGTAGGCAAATTAATAAGCTTCAAGACAAAAATCTCTGGGTAAATTAATTTCTCAAATAACTAGTCCAATTTTCTTAATTTAGTTACCGTAATCTAAATTTTCATTTGCATCTTCTCTTTTTATTATTTTTTTTCCATTTTCTCCTTTGGAATGGGAGAGGATCTAGGGACAAGGGAGGAAAAAAAAGTGCTACGTTCAGTTGAGGGAGCCTACTCCCCCAGCAGCTTATGCTCACTCTGTATCATGTTTTATCGTTGGGGGCTGTGTATGTGAATGAGACAGCTTTATAAAATGTAACAAGTCAACTTAAATTGATTTCTGTTTGTTTGTTTGTTTGTTTGTTTTTTATTGATAATGAGGTTTAACATTTCCAGGCATGTCTGAAATGCCTAAGTTCAGGCTTGCGTTTAACCAGTTCAGTGAATAAAGCAAAAGGATGAAACATTATGTGTCACCTTCCTGTCTTCCTTCAGCTTTGCAATTTGCTGACTGCTAGACTTTATTACTTCTAGTACCTCTTACCTTTCTTGGTCTGGTTGCACGTGCAGGTAGCAGTGAAAAATAGATAAACACCCACATTTGGAAATAGGAAGAAACTGTCGTTCAGTACCATGGAAGTGTCAGGTTACTGCTGTCGTGTAAAATATGTTATAGCATAGGTAAGTATGACTAATGCATATGCACATGAGAAACTCACCAAGGGCTGCTTTTTAGTAGATGTGGAAGCATTTTAGTCCTTCACACTCATGATGTGCACTCTGTGCTGCAGTGGATGCATCAGAAACCGATTTTCAACTAAAATACGTTCCATGTACTTGTGACTGTAAACAATGCCCGCAACACTCCTTCAGTGTGTAGTCAGTATGATGCCAACTGCTTGTAGTGGAAATGATTTCACATGCCCCTGGATGTCCTCAGAGCTCCTTACAGAAAAACTACTCCTCAGAGACATAAAGTTGGTTTTGGGTACTCCCTGGGGAGTGCTGAAAATTGCTCTGTGTGAATTGCGACTACTTGTGTGGTCTTTTTCCTGTCTCTTCTGTAACATCATAAACATTCAGATATACTGTCATAAAAGTGTTCCTAATAATTAAAAACATTGACATTAAATGTAAAAGAACCATAGATGCTTATTAAGATAGCTTTTCTTGCATCTTCTACTCTTGTCACACTGACATAAAGGAGGGGGAAGCTGCACTGGTGTGCATGGCATTACCACACAATAAAGCAGTGGTTAAATTAACAAATCTGATAGATCTGTTTTTCAGAAGTGAAAAATCTGACATGTCTACATTTCAATAGGTCTGCCTATGTCCTTTACCTACTGCTACAGTAAAGTAAACTGCTAAGTTTTTTATCTAAGGGCAGCTGGTTCAGGTTGTGTTTGATCTACCTCACCAAAGAAAATACTTAACGTATGTGTTCTGGTTTAGGAATGGTATTCCTCAGTTTAGTACGTACACTAAAAATAAAACCAGGAACTGCTCCCCTCCCCTCATCTAGTGAGTGAGAGAAAAGGCAGAGACAAGGGGTTGAGATAAGAACAATTTACTGGAAACAGCAATGAGAAAACTGAACAGTAAACAGCAACAATATTAATAAGAAAACTATACAAAAAGAGAGTGATTTACATGCAAAAAAAGCCCACAGAACCACATGGCAATCCTGAGACAATGAACATGATGAGTTCCCCACTCTGATAACCTCTACCTAAGACATACTTCTCCCCGCTGGAAACCATGCCCACCTTCTTCTCCTAAGCAAGAATTCCTTACTTCCAGCCCCTCACCCCAACCCCTGTGGTGACATGAGGTGGTATAGAGTACCAACCTAGACATGCCCACAGGGCTCCAGGCTCCACCCCTTATGGCTACTGAGAAAAAAATAGCTCTGTCCTGGCTGAAAACCAGGACAGTAGGTTACAGAAAACAACTTTTTAGAGAATAGTGCTAAATAAAAGAATGCAGAGGAAAAAGACCAGTCAGCAAAGGCAAAAGCAACTGCAACTTTATTATTTTTCAACATTATTTTTCTGATAGAAAATGGCCACTGAAAGAAACAATTGCTTTGAGGTGGGGAGGGGGTGGGGGGTGGTGCAATTTTTATGAAAAGAACCTGATACTACAATCCTTTCAGTTTTAAGTGGCAGAATAACATTTCATAAGTTTTTCACTCTTTCGTGGAATAACAACATTTTAATGACAATTTCTTTTTTTTTCCGTGGGAGAATGTCACTTTGCAAAAGTAGGAGCACTTTGTAAAACTGTGTGTTTTAATGAAATATTATTTTTAAAGGGTAAAAAAAAATAGTTATGTGAGGTCAAAACAGTTTAGCTTTTGTTTTGTTTTGAAATTTATCAAATTTATTTCTATCTACTTCTTTAGTATAAACAAAGATCCAAGGTAAATTTCTATCTGGCACAATATTTTTTGAGAAAAATAGTTGCTTAGAATTATGACTCTTCACTTGCATACCAAAGATTAATTGAAGAGATAACAAATAAATGTTTTAATCCAAAAGATACAGGATTTAGATACACAGGCATATAGGTAGACAGAGCACACTGTTAATACTGTTAACTACCCAGTGTTTAGTTATTCCTAGTTGCATTTCATATGACCTAGAAAAAGTGTTTGGATTAGCGCACATCAGGTATGGCAAGAGATATCTTCCAAGGCATTTCTGTGCGGTTACGATGAACTGATGTGATGCCTTCTATTTCAAACTCTCTTTCATAGTGACTTGCACTTACATTTGTCAGACTAGTTCGTAATATCCTCAGTAGTCTTTTTCTTATCAACCCCAAAAAAGTCAAACTAATTTCCTCTGTTCATTTAAAGATTAAGTGTTCTGATATATTGATCAGAAAAGTTATTTTTCTTTATTTTTTGTTTTCTGATTCCACTAAAGAATTTATTTCTCCTCTTGTCCTGTTTATCAGGTTAATCCTTAACTCCCTTCACTGTGGCTCATCAAGACAGACAGAACATCTTATATCTGCATTAAGCCAGACTCCGTGAGCTATGGAAATGTGCAATTTTGCATGCAGCTGTCTGAATGTATTATCTCAGTTAAAAATGTTGCCCTCTTTCCTAGCAATATGTTGTTGTCACTCAGAAATGCAGTTACATAAGAGAGTCCTGAGTCCTGATGCATTACAGTAATAATATATCGCGGAGAATTAGAATTGTCTGCCTCTCATCTATTCATTTGCACTGTTTTTTGGGTGGTTTTTTTGGGGGGGGGGGTTGTGGGTTTTTTATTGTTTGGTTTTTTGGTTTTTTGTGGGGGTTTTTTTTGTTGTTTTTTTTTGGGTTTTTTTGTGTGTGTGTGTGTTTTTGGGGTTTTTTTGGTTATGTACTCTGGCAGTATTCTTACACTGAATTTCAGTAGGACTTTAATAGTAGTTCTAGTAAGTAGTCTGGAAAAAAGCCAGATTCTGAGCTTATGCTAGTTCAGCATTATAATTGCTGGGTTATAGGTTCATGCTGAAGGTCAAAGCTGGGCCCAGTTCTTGATGTCTCTACCCAGCAGCTTTAAGCAACAGTTTTATCTGGTGAGGTAAGAGCCTCGAGAGACAGTGGTGTCATGTGTTCATCCCGTGTTTTCATGTGTGCCTGAACCTGCCTTGCTCGTCCTTCCAGCCGCACAGTCCATTCGTGGCGGAGTCTGCAAAGAGAGTACAAGTGCTTAGCAATTATTGAGCCAAATCCTTCAAACGTATCCAGGGCTTTTCAGCAGGTTCGAAGCTTTCCTCTCTTTCATCACCACAACACTTGTCCTGTATTTATTTACCAACTACACATCTCTCTAGCTTGCTAGATTGGGAATGCAGGGGAGAAAGGGATAGTGCTGATGCTATCAGTGGTTGACATTGCTGGATTCCAAATGAGTCAAACAACTGCTGAAATACTGTCACTGTGAAGAACTGCTTGTTTCCTCTGGGGTATTCTCATAGCCACACAGAAGTATTGCCTGTGCAGTAAGGTCATTCAGTGTGTCAATTAAAAAACACCATTTCTTCCCCCAGGTTTTTCACAGGTTTACTGTAAAATGCTGTGGAGAAGAGCAAGCAGAAATTAAAATACGTCATTCTGGGTTAAAAAAAAAATGTCTTTGGACGTTATATGTGTTTAATGAAAGGAATTGATGTCACATGCAACAGGACTCACATAGCTTCAAGACACTAGTATAGTACGAACAGAAGAGAAAATCTCTAAGGACCACTGCAAGGTATTGTTGGCTGGGTTGTTTTCTGAAGGAAATGTTGATCTGAAACACCTGACTTAGCAATGTTATAAGATTAGATATCATATAGCAATGCCAAATGCATCATTGAATATAAGGGTTTTTATATTACATTTGGTGTCATGAAAAGAACAGCACCCAATGATTCCATCCGAGAATACCTCAGCAGTAGCTGGTTCCCATGGATGCTTGTGGTATTTTGACTTCTGAGTTTGATTTTAGATTGTGTTTTAAACAACCTAGTCTTCACTGTTCTTTTGTGCATATAGTTAAGCCTCAAAAAAAAAAGTACAGTTAGTTAGGAAAAATTTGCCATTGACTTGTCAACCAGTGTCATAGGTGTCACAAAGGGAGCACTTGCCTTTACTTAAAACCATGTAATTTTCCCAGGTGCTACTTACATGAAGTAGTGGACTTCTAGGTTTTATAAGGAAAGAATCTATTGCCTCCNTTTCCTCCTGAAAGTTCCTTTTTTTTTTTTTTTTTTTTTTTCCAAATTAAAGAACACTTTGTGAGCAATCTGAACTATGAATGGGTAAGTGACTTTGAAGGAACTTGGTTGGGCATATTTCAGTTGTGATCAGTCAGTTAAGACATATTGAATATGTAAGTGAAGACATATTCAAAGTTCTTTTGCTGTATTTTTTTTATCTTCAGAGAAGATCTTATAAAACCTTTTAACATTGTGAAGTTACAAGTATTTTCTACACCATTAATTTCAATTTTTTTTGCACTGTCTTCTAGGGGTAGTTTTTGTGATCTAGAGTTGACAAGAGTTTCCAGTGAAACTGAACACTTTCCTGGGTTTTATCATACATTTTTTCTCTCCAGCAACTTTTGACTTGGATTTGGGAATATTACTGACTAGATGGAATAGGACACTGGAAGCAGGACTGTCTTCATCTGACTTCGTTGGGACTCAAGGCCTGCCCAGGTTTTGATTTCCACGTTTTTATATGATGACATATTCCTTCTTGGACACTAGGGTCAAAGTACCTGGAACTTTTTTAAAGCAACAGCCCTTTAGCAGCACATTCCAATTTTTTGAAGTCAAATTAATTTATGTGAATGTCTCAGTTTTGAGGAAAGTTTATGCAGGAAAACCTCTGTTAACTTCAAGAGAAAAGCACAACAGAAACCCACAAGAGACATGGCATTTGTTGTCCTCTAATTCTGCCCATTGTTTGTCAGGGATTTCACTTAGTGCCTGAGAGACCCTGGTTCAAACTCCTGAGTTGCAACAAGTTGAACAAATACTTGAAACAGTCTACACCGCTTGTGCTGAGTACCTATACCATAGTCACAGCTCTTTCTACGTAGTCCTATTGTTTTATACTGTTTTGTAAAAAGCAAAACAAAACCAAACCAACTAAACAAAAAAAATCCCACCACAAAACAACAAAAAAACCCCACAACAAAACTCCTATGGTTTTTGCCATTAAACAGGAAAATCTTGTTGCGTTGTTTTTGTCTTTGGACTTATATTATTTGAAGGGCCGTTAAACATGACAAAGATGCCATGTTTTTTTATACTACAGATTAAAATGGGTGGTTTTCCCTTTAATGTAATACAGTTTTATTTATTTGTGTAGCTGTACCAGTTCCAGGTAAAAATCTTGATATTTTCTGGTTGCCACAAGCCATAATGCCAAAGTGCTTTATTTTTTTCATGGCTGTAATCCAAGGCCTTTGAAGAATGCCCATGAGGTTTAAGGGTGAGGGTATCTGAGTTTCCATGCAGAAGAGCCATAGTAATATGAGACAAGCAGCTGTGAGGGGAAAAGTGCCAAAGATCCAGAACACAATCTGTGCTATGAATAAAGCAGTACAATAACAGGTTACCTTATTTTAAAACACGTGATGACATGCCTTGCTGTCTTGTGGAAAAGAAAAATACCACTTACTTGTTCAGAGCACTTTTGCTTAACCTAGACTCTTCAGCTTCTTGTTGCTTAGTTTGCTCTTGGATGACCTTTTCCCAGAAGTTCTTCAGCCCTTCTGCATCATGACCACTCATCTTGTGGCGTCTGAAGTTGATGTGCTTGCTCATTTTCTGAAAAGCATTTTGGAGGTCAGAGCAGTCAGAAGTCTAACCTGAGGCAGATGCTGTGTTACTTAGCCCCTTGAAATTTCATTCTTGTGAAGTGCTATTAAAATAAAGTATGTCACCTGAAAAGAATAGGTAACTGATGCTTATTCTGCCTTGAATCAAAATATAAGGCATTGAAACAGGCCTTGGGTGACAGTTAAATGGTACAACTATATATTTGCTCCTGAGTAATGACTACACATGGCACAATTCACTGAAATATTGCAAATGCCCCGGTATATGTGAGATTTTAAGTGATTTTGGAAGAACTTGGAAAAAATGCTTTCAAATATAGTGCCATTGACACTGAAATTCAGATTAGATGTGAAGGGCTTTCCCTTTTTCTATCCTGCATATTTTCAAAATAGATCATAGATGGTTTTATCCAAGGGAAATGCATTGCCCTTAAATGATTCCTTTCATTAGTCCAAATGATACCATGCACAAAATATGAAGAGGAATCATGAATCTAAAGTTGAAGCACACAGAGCGCAAAGCTCTGGGGAACTTGTTATGGTCTTGTTCTTTATTTTCTCAAAATTGTGTCTTAAATACTTCTAAAAGCAGACCTTGTTAAAATATGAGGATGAGCTCCAACAAATGAGAAAAAGGACAGAAATTGATTTTTCCTTGCTAAATGCATGTTATTCAAACATGAAGGGTTTTAACATTCTCTATATCCTGGTTGATATTACCATATTGCATTGGTTATCAAATCATAATTGTACTTCAGAAAGTTAAATTCTGTTGTTTATTTCCTGCATCAGTCTCCTCTGCTGAGCCCCACCAAGTGGGAGAATGCAAAAAGGAAATAAACCAAAATAGTAACCCCATACTCCTGTGTTTTCTGTGACTAAATCAGAACTTAATTTGAGAGTTCCTATGAAATCCCTTTGCTTCCTTGTGTCCATCTGTATTCTGCTACCATTTGATACTTTTGCCAGTGCTCCACTCTGCCTCATAGACCCTGATACGTACTTGTGAATTTTCTTCCCAGACAATGTTATATTTTATGAGCTATCCTTGATAAACACTAGAAAGACTATGCTAATGTAGGCCAATCTGATGAAACTCTTGCTTCGTACACTGCTGTAAGTGGAAGATCAGAGTTAAAGAAAACGACAGTCAGTGTAACACCATTAAGGCAAACTTGTGTAAGGTCTTAATATCAAATACTGTATTATAAACTCCTGAAGCCTTAGAAGAGCACATAAGTAAATTCTTGGCATCTTTCTAGATTGAATATTTTAGATTTTTCATCATTTTCACAAATCCATTTTTTAGAGAGAAAACAAATAATGTTGCCAAACATGGTGCTAAGTCTGACTAGACTGAAAAACCTGCTTGACAAAAACAATAATCTCTTCCAAACACAGTATTTTTCCACTGTGAAGTCCAGTTGCTTAAAGACTAGCACAGTACAGTTGGAGTGGAAAGCGTGAACTGGTTAGTCCATATAATATAATCTCCTGTATGGTGGAGTATCTTAAGTGGCCAGGATTCTGGTACTCTTCACAACAAGGTCAGCAAGAGCTTCAATATCACAAAAGCAGCCAGGTATTTTTCTCTGAGGTAAACAACATTTTTCTGTTATTTCCCTTGCTGTGGACTGGAGATGCTGTTGATGTAGCATTGTGGGATACAGGACAAATTGTTACATTGGTATAGGTACAGTAGTTCCACTAACACCTTTTGCTATACATACTGTATTTATTGATGAATATGGTCAAAATGGGAATATGGATAATCTTAAAGATCTTTCTTCTCACTCTGAGGCCTCAAAACAATAGTATTATTTAAGGTTTCATCTTGCAAAAAGATATGCGTGTCACGGATGCACTGGGACATGCCCTGTCTGTATCTTAATTCTACTGGCTTTGAGCAGTGTTAAAATAAGTGCTCTGGTAATAGCTTGTTACAGCAAGTGATGGAATCTGATTATTTCATCATTCCTGGATCAGCAGGTCAGCGGGGTCTTTGCACCACTTAAAGGCTCTTCTATCAGTACAGGCTGCCCACTTGACACTCTACAGATAATTATCCCATTGCCTCAGAAACCAAGTGCAAGCTGCTGACAAACTGTCTGAGTCAGTTTGCCCTCCAAACCCTATTATACTTTGCCTCATGTAAGAATCTGCCATAACACATTAACCTTTCATTAGATATTAAATTTTTATGATTATTAAACTTCTAGTGGATATTCTTCAACTGGTACAAAGAAGGTCCCCAGTCTTCATCTGAGGTCTAAACCTTTAAGATTTTGAGAGGTTGCATGATGGTTTTGGCTGCCTTAAGTCTTGGCTGCTCCACTCAGAGGAACAAGTTGTCATCGGACAAGTGCCCAAAAGATGGAGGTACTTTGGCAAAGGTTAGTCTGGTATGTCTGTCTGACTTTTTGCAAGTCAAGAACATCTGATTTTGTAATAGTTCCTAGGAAAGTCAGTGACAGTGAATATTTTACATGGTATTGCCAAGGTCCTTGCTAAGACAGATTCTTGTAAAACTTTTGAATACAGCACTGTCTGGCATTATTGGCCAGCATGTCTCATTCTATGATGTATGAAAGCACCCTTTCTTTGAGCCTGGCTTTTGACATCCGTGTGTAGAAATTAGGGTTCACGTGTACTGTGTAATACCTTCTTTTTTATTTCTAATTGAAAGATTCTGCTTAGGAGTTTGGTTTGGATTTTTGAGTAATTCTCTAGGTTTGGGGATTTTGTTTCAAAAAAATTCTTTATTATTGTGCTAGAAAACATGTTTTATTGATGTGAGATTTCTTCTTTCTTTTTAGATGACCCAATAATATAAACTGGATTTACACAAACAATTGGACTTCAGTCTATCAAACTTGTTGATTTGTTCAATCAGATACATCAGGGTTCAGAAACTGGCAGGACAGTTAGATTTTCTGTGAAAGTGAAAAACACACTTTCTCACACTTGTTTACTAAAATTGAGGGAAAAAAACTTTTCGAGACAATATTAATATAGGTCAAGTAGAGAGCAGTTCTTTAGTGAACATTTTCTGATATGTGGCATATATAGGCATGTGGTGTGTGTAGGTGCACACAGTATGTCGAGACACGAGTGCTGCATAGGGATTTTATCAATTTTACGACGCTAATTACCATAACTAAGGTTACATCCAACCCAAAGACCATCCACCCTGGTGCCACTTTGGTGCCACCATCAGGTCTGCCCCTTGGCACAGCTGCCTAGAATTGAGTTGGGGGTTTCAAGACCCCTTACTTCTTCACGTCATATGCCCTCCTTGCAGCCTCTCCAAGGTCCTTGGGTCTTCTATCTTGTTTTGACAATATGTATTGTTATTCTAGTCCTGGTACATCAGTTCCAAATAAAATGTTTTAGTTGCTATCTTACCCTTAACTCGGACATTCATGAATGTAACACAGAGGTAGAAACTGCTAGTTGCTACTTCAAAAGTGAGAAGCTATACAGCTACATAAATATTTACAAATACACAAATATATAAAATGTATACATATATGTACTGATATATAAAGTCCAAATTCATCACAGCCAATTGACCTGTTTTGTCTGGGTGGAAAGTGAGCAAGGAAAAGAGGTTCTTTATCATCTTTATTTTTATTTGGGATTGCCAGATATCATTCCAGACACATTAAAGGAAAGTAAAGGAAGTGTCTTTCTGCCTCCTAAGGGAAGGTGGTTTTAACATGCTTATCCACTGATATTAATGCAAAATAAGCAAAGCAACACTTCTATACATTCAAACTCATTAATTTAGAAGTTGTTGAAAAAGTATCATTTATGGCCTGAAAATTTATAATACTTCCTGCAGTACATTTCCTATGAGGGTCTACTAAGATGTGCATAACAGTGGTGCAAGACAGAGTCTTTCATTAAATCTTCAGCTAAGGTAGTTAAGAAAAAACTATTTTTGTGTGTGCTTTGCAGTCCTACCTTCCCATTTGAAGTATAGCTGACTGGTTTTTTAGAAAGTCAAGCTGTTAAAACAACATTTAAATAAAAGTAAAATTAGATGTTGTTTCAGATGGCTTATGCATTTGGTAGTTCTGAAACTGAACAGTCAAAAGATGTATGTGTGTACAACAGAATATTTTACAGCATTCATAATTTATGGGAGTTAATTTATTTGCCTACAAATTATTAATTTATGGAGAATGTCCATGAGAAGAAGTAATTTAAAAAAAATTAATAGCACCACAAAAGAAAAATATACATTTAGAATCAAACCACAAATCAAATGGCCATGCAGCAATCTGTAAGACAGCCAATCACTCATGAATTACATATAGCTTCTACATACAATAGGTTGGTTTAAACTCTTTGAGCTCATGTCCCAGAGCATGTGTAAAGGAGGATCAAAATGTGAATGATGAGCAGATCTCTCCAGTGCAAGGGAGAGGAAATTTTACTTCTAGCTGTAAGTTACCATATGCACAAGTTTTATTCACTGGCACAGAATTAATATAGAAACAGCCAGTGGTACAGTCTTCTTTCATTTGATCTTACCTGAATCTGAATATGCTTTGGAAAGATGTTAAATTAATAAGTTTCAAAATATTCTGGTCTTAGCCCCTACCTGGTCTGCATATTTTGAATTATTGGAGTATCAGACAACCTCAACTGAGGTACAAAAATTAATTCTAAAAAGTAACCAATGCAAATAGTTTTTCTTGTGCACATTTTGTACTTTCTGCTTTGGATTCTTTCTGGAGGAATTTTAAGTGTCCAGAAGTGGCTATTTTAAGTTAACAAAAGAAGAAAATATTTTCTAAAACACCAGAAGGTATTTTCTACCCTTTTTCAGTCTGTCTATTTAATATGCATCTTAAGCTAGCCATTGTCTTAAAAATTCAGTGCTTTTATAGAGTGAGTTATATGTACAATGCTTGTTCATATAATTAGGTTTTCTGAAAATCTTTTCATTTGTAGTAAAATTCAGTATATTTACTCTTTAGTGTATTCAGTAAAACTGTTAACTGAACATATTTTGAGAAAAATGTCAAAGTAATTTTTAACCAAAATTATGTATAACTGAAAAAAATTAACTGGTTTGGCTAATAAAAAGAAAACAACCTTACATTTTTTTGTTTAGTGGAGAATATTTTAACTAGCAACCTGGGGTAATGCTTGAANTTTATCTTTGTCAAGACACTAATTAATATCCAATTCCTGTTGCCCTTCAGCAGGATTTGTTTGCCTAAGCACAGAATGTTTTCTAGCATTATATAAATATGACAGTACACTATATGAGTTCAAAGCCTGTTTATGGTGTTCATTCTTTTCTTTTTAAATAAAAGAAGCTTAATGTTCTAAAAAGTTTTATGTTACACTTATAGAATATATAATTTGGATGAGTATTCCCTTACATATTCCTTTTATGCTGGTTTTCCTTTCCCCTTAAGTATGTGTAATACAGGAGTTCTTGTAATGCCAAAAAAGGTAGTAACAAATAACAGGCTAATAATTGAAGTTACGATTAGAGTAAAACAGGCAGGATACCTCTTACATTTTACAAATCACACAGGATCAGACTATTTTTCACAAAAGTACATTGTAATATACAGAATTCAAGGTCATGGAGGGAAAAAGAAGAAAATCTTATTCAAATTCACATGACTTACCAAAACATAAAATAAATGTATATCCTGTATTTCTAGGCATGTTTGATAATCAAGACAGGAAGAGAAAATCTTATTTTGGCCAAAATATAAGAATAGAAATGCTTACTTTTATTGTATAGTATCTTCCTCTTCTGTCAAAGTATGTTTTTCTTGAGTGATTACTGAATCATGTCAGTTTTACCTCTGGGTTCCCCTTTTCAAGAGGACTCCAACTGCCAGGAATAACTGATGAAATCTATTCATCTGTCACTCATTTTTATTTGCGAGTGATGACATCTGCTATTATGAATCAGTTTAATGGCAAGGGGAAAAAACCCAAACTCACAGTCTCATTTTGTAAAGTCTGCAACACACGAAGTGGAATGACCAGGGCACAAACTCTGAATGCCACATTTGATCTGTGCTATAAATTTTGGCTGGTGCCACTGATGTCATAACTTGGCTCTGGAAGAACAGTTACTCTTTGACAAGTGCAGATCACTGTAACATAATGTCCATATGACTAGCAAGAATTCAGCACCGTCCACTCCAAGAAAAAGGATAGATCTGAGAAGAGCATGTTGAATAACACAGCTTGTCTCAGGATTGTGCTACTGAGTGACTGACAGATAAACAGATTTCTTTTCAGTCCTTTTGAAGTGCTGGTCTGTAAAAGCACTTGGTAGGCTACATGACAGGATTCCAGCTAAGCTGCTAATACACTGAATAGTGCAGGAATCTGAATTCAGCAAGCTGCAAGCTGAAACATAGCATATATAATTTGTTACAGAATTTAGCACTTCTATTTCTTGGACAGATTATTCCTCCCTCCACTGGTATCCCTGGGTGAACAGAAAAACACACGTAAGTTAGGTGCTGCTTACTCAGACAGAAGGAGAGCAGACAGTGACAGACCTCCTGCTTTCAGCTGTTATTTGCAACTTAACTGCATAACCCATCCAAACGTTTGGCAAATTCCATCTTGAAATTAATTGTGTTTCTTACTCCAGGTATTTTCAGTGAGATGTTGCTCCAGAATTTTCTGTGCCAACTACTGTAAAAGTTCTTTTAATTTACAACTGAAGTGTGTTCAAGAGATATGGTACCTTTCCCTTGCCTCCAGGATATGTATGGCAGGAGTCACCTCCTCTCTTCTTCCTGGTTTTGGTGTTATTAGATCATTTGAGAACTTTGGACTTTTCTCATACTCATTTTCTTGATAGGTGTCGTGACTCTACTCTGTAGTGTCATTGAACATAGGCAATGAGAACTGTATGTCACATTCTAGATGATTGTTAGTCCCTTATATGCTTCTCTACTTTGTTTGGATATAATAGTCTAGACTAATATTTATCTTTTCCAGAGAATTAGAATGCTCATAACTTTCTAATGGATTCATGCACCTACCTAGTTCTCCTCTAATTTTTTTCCAACTTATGACAGAAATTTTCATTATATCCTAAGTTCACAACCTGACTTTAGAATGATTTTCTGTATTTCAGTCCTTCAGATAATTAGTTTCTTTTGGTTTTGAAGTTCAGTCCGCTATGCTTATGACAACTTTTGTGTCCCTGAGAAGATTTCTTTACTCACTGCTTCATTTTGTGCCAAAGGCTGCTGCTGAAAATGATAGTAAGACTGTTTTTAAGACCAATCTGAATTAATTCCTTTTTTTAAAACTTCTTGCAGTTAGGCAGCTAAAAGATGTTAGCTGATCTTAACCATTTCTGAGTTTAAACAGATAACCCTTGGTGGGACCATCTGAGATAAAAACTGGTTCCTCTGTAGGGAAGAAGAGAAGACAGTGAAGAAGAGGCAACGAAGTCCACCTTTTCTCTTGCCATAAAGAGTAATAGTTTATTTATTGCCTCCTGGATATGATTAGTAGATGGTGAAAAGAAAGAGAAGTGAGATTGTAATGTGTCATTAAATATCCCTACAGAGTCCATGGTTAGTGTAGATGAACAGTAAAATCAATTTTTCCACTAATAATTCAGTAATGCACTCAGCACTGCTACTGTTAGTGGAAGGTAGCCGTGAAATGTGACATGAGGTTGATAATTCACTGTTCCAGGACAGACTGCTCTGACTGATAGCTGATTCTGCATGCTAGACAAATGCCCAAGTTGCTGCTGATGGTGTCAGACTCTTATAGCTTCTCTTTTTGGAGCTGCTCCACTTCATATAAATAATGCAAAACTCTGGGCTTGAGAGGCATTGCTAACAGCATGCTTGTTTGAGCTCCTGAATATCTCAGAGATGTATTTTTCACTTTCCCATATTATTGAATCTAGTGCCTCACATTTTGACTGCTAGGTATTCTAATGCATGTTATTTCATGGTAAGTAAGTTAATTAGAATTTCTTTTGTAAACTCTGAATTTCACTGCAGCCCAGACATAAAACAGATCTTGAAATCATGCTTGTGTTCTTGTGTTGAAACTGCCCAAATTCAATATGTCTGAGAACTCACACATGGTTCCACTATATAATATCAGTGATGCCTAGTGGCAAACAAGAATAAGAATCATTAGACAGAGGACAAGACTACAACATTATTTCTCTACACAGAGAAATAATCAGAGCTCTTTGATCTTTGTAAATAAACTGACTGAGACTTGGGAAGCAAGACTAATCACTGTGGCATCAGCCTGATACTATATAAAGATAACAGTATAGTGTACTGCAGCCTTCTGGTATTACAGAGTCAATTGCAATAATTTATGTGACTTTAGAAGTAGCACAGATTTTTTCTATAGACTTGCCAGACAAATCAATATTTTGAGTGAATTATTTCAACTTTATAAAGCAAGTAGATACCACTATGCCTTGGAGTTTTACAGTCTCTTGACAGTTTCACCTAAGAATTTGAGAAGTGTACAGTGTGCCTCTCCCAGGAAGGCTCTGACAGTTGATTTTCCTCATTTGTCATGATCTAGGTCTGTTAATAGGTCTCAGGTAATGTCTTGCGCTGCCATAAGATTTGGTATAATTGATTGTGTTTTGGGTGTTGTATTATAGTAAATCACTTTAGTACCCTTTCATCAGCACTTTTTGCCAGTTGGTGCAGATATCACCATTTACATGGAGCTTTTTTTTCTTTTTGTGACACAGAATGTGGCTGCCAGCCTTCGTGCTAAGTATTTCAGAGGGTTTTCTCACTGCCTTGCTGTCAGGGCCTGGAGAACCTCAAGAGGCCTTCAGAGGCCAGCCCAGTCTCACCCTGGACCCACACCTCTGCCAGGTGCCCTCTTTCAGCTCTGGCCCAGGAATCTGGTTCCTGAGCATTGTCCGACAAATTCATGGACCTGGCCCTGGCTCTCACCCTGTCCCTGGACAGACCTCAGATCTACATGACAGAGCAGGCATCTGGCAAAAGTAATTAACAACAGCATGTTAGGTAATTTGTCTCCAGGTCTGTCTCCTGGATGTGTTCTTGATGTGTTTTATGCCCTCAGTATTCCTGAGGCTGCCAATGGATGCTATTACAAGTATCTGATGTAGGATCCTGATTGGCCCACCATTCTGAGATCCCACAGCAGGGCAAGTACTTCTTTTTGATGAAGGCACTGCCTGTGCTGTGGTCACACTTGGGTCCTGGACCATTCCTCTGTCATGGGGAAGCCTGGTTTTTGTTTCTACCTAACAATTCCCACAGGTTCAACTCCACGGATGATAGCATTATATCAAAGACAATGGAATACCATCACTTAAGTCAGGACTGAGTATGGAAGAAAATAGTGCCTCGCCTACGGGCGAAGTCTCACTGATCCCTGCAGAATTTTGTGAAAAAATGCTCATAAATAAGAGTTTTGGTGATACTACATGCTGCCTTGTTGATGCAGAGTCTGCTGTTAATAGCCACAGTCACTGAAGTGCCTCCTGCACTGAGGAACCATGAACCCATCTCCCACGGCTGTCATCTGTATTTGAGGTAAATTTACAAAAGTGGTTCAGAACGGTTTTTCTTTAACTGAGTGACTGAAGGGATACCTGATTACTGTCAAGTACATCAAAGTAGAGGACAGCTGGACCCTAGCAGTATGTATATTCAGATATTGTATATGGTCTGTTGTGTAGATACTTTTATATAAACTAAGTATTCTCAAAGTAGGTTCCTAAAGCCAGGGAAATTTCCTTGTACTGTCTGAGCTCCTGACAAGAACACGTGGATTGCATTGCAATGTGAGATTGTCAAAGAGGGGAGAACTTGAGGCTGGGGAAGGTAACATCTGGAAATTAGTTCCATGGCTAATGTGTCACAGATGAGGAACACGTGATGCCACAGAGCATGATGGCACCAGTTACCCTTCTTAAAGTAATCTGACAGCAATGATTCCTGGCAATGTGTTGCCAGTCAAACTGTGATTGGAAAACAATAGTTAATAGGATGATCCAGGGAATACTTCAACAATCACGAGTTTCTCTCCCTAAACTTATTTCTAAGTTATTTCTACACACAGAAATGGTTTATAGTGAATTTTACACAGCTAGACTTCTCTTGTTGTGTTGATGCTGCTAGTAAGATGCTTGTTTGCATTAGGTAACCAAAATCTATCTTTCATTGAAAGGTAAAGAATTAATTTATTAAAGTCCATTGAAGATTTCAGTGGACACAACTGCAGTGAGCTCTGTAGTCTTATCAGGACCATTTGTATTTTGTCTACTGCACATCATTTTGAAGCATGAGGGGAAGACATCAAAAGGAATGGAGATTAAATTGTGTTACAACAGCTGGTTTCTGGTTTTCACTGGCACTAAGCTACGGCCAACTTGCAGGGCCTGCAGCGCATGTGGTGGGCTCCCTCATGAAAGGGCTGTGTTATAATGCAAGGTGCATGAAACAGGACAGTGCGGGAGGTGACGAAGAAATGTAGATGGTACTGCAGTCTTTGCATGTTCTGGGAAAGTGTTCTTACTGTCTCAACATTTTAGCTTTGCTATTCAACAAAGGTAGCCACCAACTACATATTCATGACATTTCTTTTCTGTAGTGTTCACTTGCTGAATCCTGTCTTACTGCCACATTCTGCATTTCTTGTCTTCCACAGTTTCACCTATGATGTGTGGATGTGTCTTTAGTTGTCTGGCTTTGAACAGAGGGGTCAAGCTTCCTTAGGTTTGAAAATCAGGATGATGAACGTTTTCTCTGCAACTAGACAGATAAACAGCCCACAGGATGTAAGGTTTCTTATTATCTGTGTCAAGAAACAATGCTGCAAATGGTAGAGTCAGTTTAAATGCTCTCTCTGTGCACCAGAAATGGAGACAGAATATGGATCGTTCTCAGAGAGACTGCAAAAGTAGGGAACAAGGTGAAAACAGTGCAGTTGGCCCTGCATGATATCTCTGAGCTCAGGTAAACAGGCATCGTGCTAGATAATGTGAGGTTGTTTCCTCTGCATTGCTCCAGATCAGCAAGTATATATCTCTAATGAAGTCAGCTGTGTTATGTCAGTGGTCCTGCATAATCTAGCTGAAGAAATGTCAAATTATTGTACAAGAAAAGCAATTGGAGAAGCCCAGTATCTTGAAAACTAGGACATGGTGTAAAACTACCTCAATCTACAGCTTAAAGAAAGACTTGAAGGACTGAGAAATGTTAAGCAAATCTTTAGGAACAGAAAAAGTTCAAAATGGAAGACAGCACAGGGGCCCTATGAAAGGGAAGTTAGAAGGTCCAGAGAGGATGAAAAGGATGTAATAACATGAAATAAATATTTTTGAAAAGACTAATTGAAATTTGGCATGAACAGACATTGGGGGACCAATATAAAATCTACCAGGGCAGAATTAACCTGTCAAAATCTTTTGAACTAATCTGGTTTTGCAATCTGAGTTTACAGCTGGTCAATGCTTTGCACTGTGGAATTGTATTACTGGAACTTAAAAATTGACTTCACTATTATAAAGAAAAGGGTCTTGGAAATTCTTGCCTAAGAGACTGTGTCAGACTGTATTCAAAACAGACTCTTAATAGCTGAGTAACTCTCCAAAGTAGAGAAGCAGATTATTATGCCCATAAAATCTGGAAAAATAGCCAGCTGACAGTGAGAAAGGAATTGCACATAAGAACTGCAAGTTGATGTTTTATTCATACTAACATGTTCAGATCTCTAATTACCTGGTGTCTTGCTAAGGAATTAGTGCAGCATTTTCAGTGTATTTTTAATTAATTAGTTCATCTACTGCTCCCCCGCCAAAAAAAATCTGTTAGTACTCTATGGAATTTTAAGCCACCACAGGTTCACAGTATTTGCAACCTTTTAATGTTCTGATAAGAATTTAGGAAATTGACTTATGCATATGAACATTTAAATTTTATGTAATTTCTAATAAATTAGTGAGCTATTACCAACTCCATACTACTCATTATACTGAGTCATTCCTTTGAATTGTGCCTGGACAGATTTGTCACATCCCACCTATATCATCAGGACACCAAGGTGTTCAGGACACAAACCAATGTTTACATTGGAGAATCCAGCAAAATCAGTCCTTACACCTAGTAGGCTGCTTTGTTCTTGATAGTGTAAGGTAGTCCAAACAAGCAATATTTCTGTTAAAAATCTTTATTTCTTTTTAATGGTACTTAAATACTGACCTGCTTCTAAATCTATGACTGTTGTCTGCGAATATCTAATGACCTCTGGTAACTTTTTCTACTTGTTATTTTAGTCTGTTG
>VWZG01003294.1:0-14980 GCA_013396735.1 Grallaria varia | reverse complement strand
TGAGCAGTGGATGCAAAACCCTAAGATGAAAATGCTTATGAAGCCCTGTATGTATGGTAAAAAAGTTAACCACAGTCTTGGTGAAGGCGTTTTAGGAGAAAGCAATGATTATCTGGAAGCACTGGTACCCTGTGCCATTTCTGGATATTCAAATCTACCTCATACCTTTCGGCAGTGGACACTTTTATTACTTGTCATCCTGCATGTTTGATTTGACATAAACTCACCTTTATAATGCATAAAAATATTTCTAAAATACCAATATTACTTTTATTTAAAATCAGCTCTTTTTTTGCTAATAATTAACATTTTTATGAATTGGGTTAGACAACCTGCTGGTATCAAATGATAAAAAAGCTCGAGATCTGATTATTATGTAATTTTAAGAATGCTATAGGATCTACAAAGAGAATTTGTTTTTCCCTTATGCAAGTTCTTAATTTACATTTTACACAAACTTTTATTTCTCAGTTTTTATCATTTTTATATTTAATTATCTCTAGATTTTGTTTTGTGATTTTTAAAACCAAACTGTTCAGTCCATATTCATGGTGGGAAGAGATTATGTACAGGGAGTAGCATTTGGCATTACATCCAAACCTCTACCAGATACTTACTAGTTTTTGCCAGAAAGTTACAAAGTAAGCTTCTCATGTTCCTTTCCATTCTGTGTTGGTGAAGTGTTCATAAAATGTTAAAATAGAGCTAACCAATGTCGTGAAGGAATTTTTCCAACCCCAGTCACTAATATGACTGTACTTGTATGTATTTGTACATACGCATTGATCTGTCTAAACTTTAAATTCCAGAATTATTTTAACTCCTGAAATGTAGGCAGCCCCCTGACTGGTTCCACAGTGTTCTGCAAAGACATGATTACACATTAACCCATTTTAGTCTGTTCAATGATACAACTGATATTGTGCAAGTCTAAAGAAGAGAAGACTATGAAACAGAAAGGAGTATGGTTCTGATGCATTAATGCATAGAACTGATTGATATTCATTCTCAAGATACATGCACTACTGCTGTTGGTTATGTATTTTCACAGGTGGAACAAGCTTTAAGTAAAAATTGTGACGTAATGCCATGAAGTTAATCCTATGGAATATTCAAAGCCATAAACCTAGAAATAAAACACAGTCCAGTATTTGTACAATGGACCAATACCCTTGCAATACTGTATATGAAACTAATGAGATTAAGTTGATGTTATTCAGAAGAGGCTGTGCTAAGTTCTCATGTCAGCAAGAAACTTCAATTATTCCTAAACAAATACCTTTAAAAAAAAGGAACTATAGGTGAAACTGAAAATTGAACATCACATTCATTACTACCAAAAGAAACATACACAGCCAAACAGCAGCAGTTTTACAATTATACTTTTTGCGTTACAGAGTACTCTGCAAAGGTAACACTTGGGTTTGCCTGAAACTATATAAGGACATTAGAGGACAAAGTACTTAATTTTAACTAAAATAATCATATTCCTTCTGCTACTCCTTACCATTAGTCTCCTCATTCTTTCTTTCTCAATTCTCTCAGTTTCTTTTTTCTGCTCACGTTCAGTGTTGGCATGCCAAGTTGCCACAGCTTTAGAAAGTTTCTGAATTTTCCCAGCAACTGACCGGTGGTACTCTTTAAAATCTTTAGCATGCTGCAGTATGCTATTCAGGTATTCCTAGAAGGAGAAACAAGTTAGTGCAGGCCCTTTCA
Source organism: Grallaria varia (assembly GCA_013396735.1). Lineage (NCBI taxonomy): Eukaryota > Metazoa > Chordata > Aves > Passeriformes > Formicariidae > Grallaria > Grallaria varia. Next base: position 13,264 of record VWZG01003294.1, on the reverse strand, counting down.
CATAGCACAGGATTTGAAATCAGGAATATATAAATCCTAATCCCATAATTTTCCCATTATTTATGACATCACTTGGGAGTTTTTAAAACAGAAAAACTCCAAAGGTAAATAAACTATGTACAAGGGAAGACCCACATAGCAAAGCAAGGTGCGTTTCTCTCACGGGGCAAACACCTAGTAAGTAAAATACCTGATGCTTCTGCCTTCGCTTCCTCTCCTGTTCTATCTTCTGCTGTTTCTCAAGCTTTTCTGTCATACGGGCCTCCCTCAAAGTCTGGCGCTTGCTTCGTTTGTAGGCTTTGGAGTTCAGTGCTGTCTCCAGTGTGGTGTCACGACGCATGCAGGCTACTACCTCTTGTCTTAGCTACCAGTGAGTGGAGGGAAAAAAAAAAAGAATACTTTTTAATACAAGGAGAAACAACTTTAAACACTGTTATGGCAGTGTAAAACAATAATAGTTCAAAATATATCCCTCTTCTCCCCTTTTCATTACAGTTCTGAAAATATACAGCATTTATAAAGTTGCAAAAGCTACTCCTGTTTCCCTAAACAAATCTTAAGCCTCAACAGAATGGCCAAAAGTGCAATAACTCTTAATCATTATTTCTTCCCACTTTAAAAGATGCTGGAAACAACTGTCCTGTTGCAATGAAAAGGGCCAAATAAGATATTACAGCATCAAAATAAAACACAAATCAACCAGACACATAACACCTTTCCTAGTGCTGGACCTGAACACAGCTGACAACTTGTTTCATTGCCAGCTTCACAGAAGACAGGTAGGAGAGGTAAATGTTAACAGCTTGGAACAATATTGCCATAGTCCCAGCAGTGGAGCAGGGAGCACCTGCTGCTTTTCATCTGACCTCTGACAAAACTTCATTACAAAGGAGTGCCAAGGGTAAGAGGAAGAAGACTTGGACATCATGGTATAACTACTGCCAAGGCTTCTGTCAGGAAGTATTTTGCCTGAGCTGCCAAATTGCGTCTCTGTTCTTCCAAACTAGCTGTAAAAGCTGAAGGCAAGAGGCCCATAAGAGTCTGGCAGTGTGGCTCCTTTTCTGAAATTCATTTGTTGATACGTGCACTCAACATCCAGTTTAAATCTTACATGTGATCTTGTTATGTTTAATTTTCAAAGTCTCTGCCACAGCAGAAATCCTGAAAACAGATCACAGGGAAACACCATACACATGACACCAACTACAACTCTTCTTAAAACAAGGAGACTCATTGCAAATATGAAGTATGGCCGGAAAAAGATGTCTATGGAGATCTGAGCTGAAAACCAGTTTGCAGCCTGTCCAGCACTTATTTTGTCTTTGTGCCAATGCCACATTCATTATGAAAGACACAGCTCTACATTTTAGACTGGAAGAAAAATCAATGATCCTTGTGGGTCACTTCCAACTCAGAATATTCTGTGGTTCTCTCTGATTCTGTTATAAAGTAGGAAGCAAAAAGAACACTTACACATTTTTATGAACAAAACAAAATAAAATATAACGTTTCTGCATTTGTTTGTTGTTAAGTTTGCTTTCCTGCAAAATCTGTTAGGGTAAGCACTGCTGCAAAATCTCTTTCCAGTTTACTCTTTGCTACATGAACACATATGATTGTGACCGCTATGAAAATTTTCCTCAAGTAAAAGGCATTACCTGGCGCTGGAAATTCAGTAACCTAAGTGCCTTCAACTCCACTGTAGCTTTGGTTCGCAGATCAGGGGGCAAGGAACCAGGCAAGTTCTCCAGTTCCTGGATTCTGTGAGCAATTCGAGCCTGAAGCCTAAGTAAATAGAAAATTGTATAAGATACCAGGAAAAATAAGTTGTTACTAAAATTTTATAGTAAAAATAGAGACTTTAACCCAAGATCTTTATATGTCTGAACAGGTTTTTGTACAGATGACATTGCGTATCCTTCACCACATTGAAAATAGATTGTCGAATAATGAAAATGTCCCTTGGCCTTCCTTTTCATTTTGACTAAAACGTGGCATGTGAAAAGAAACTTGAGAACTTTATTTTACACATACTATTCAGGATTCTGCTATCAATCTTCTTTAATAGTATTATTTTATGCAGTGTAGTCAGTGATGACATAGTCAGCACTTTCCTTAATATCTGGAATTCTTTTGTATTTTATTGACAAATGGAAAGTTTGTTAGCATTCACAGCTACATAACTGCTACACTATAAATCAAATTCTGATTCACTCTTCCCTTACAAACTCCTTTTGCCTTCATTCGCAAATTCAAGAGAGAGAGAAAGAGAGAGTAATGGATAAGCCAGACAGAGCTTTTTTTTTTCCCTTTATTTTAATAAAACCAGAAGAATTCTGAAGTTCCTGGAACAACAAAAAGGATGTAACACTGCATTATTGTAGGAGAGTAAGTTGGCGTCTTAAGGAGAACAAAAAGATTGACGCAGAATAAGATAGTAATGTTTTTCATACAGACTGAAAAGTGAATCAGAAGAGTTCTTAACTAGACAAAGTTCAATTAAAAGCTGTAAATATTTGTCCAGACACAGAGAAGTTCATTACTCTTGCAGGAGAAGTCTTCATTCACAAAACGATTGACTTATTTTGTTATTTCCACTGTATGTTCAACACTAAAAAATGTTCACATTTTGTACAACTTCATCTGCCACTGGGCTTTCCAGTCAGTAAGGAGAGATTTTAGTGCATACAAGAATGCAAGGTCTTGAGAATTAAGTGGTTTCTTGGAGATTAAATGAACCTACTCAGCATATTCTGCAATTCTTACTCTGTGGTGCACATTCATACATAAAAGCAGCCAAGATGAAAGAAGAGAATTCTGTTCTACACCACTGATGTGTGCTCCACCTGTCGCTTATCCACACATGGATGCAATCATGCATCACAATGATTACTTAATACTCTTTTTCCCTTCCCAAACAGCTGCAATTCTTCTTCTGAAACTATCACCTACAAAACAGTTACAGCCAAGTGGCAGTTTCCCTGACTTTAGTGAAACCTTAGGGGAGTAGTCACAACCTTTCCAACTTTCTCTTTGGAGTTGTGAATTTAGTAAAGCAATGGAATACTGAAAATAGTTTCAATTTTTTTCATTCTTGTTAGCACTGAATGTTCCTTCTTGTACTATACATGAGGATGAGCACAAAGAAGTTAGTCTAGGTTCTTCTTAACTTATGGTTTAAATAACCAACCATAAGAGTCACTTCGAAACAAACATGAAGTGAAATGTTGACTTACTAGTTCTGTCAGAACTCGTTTTTCACTTTAACTCCAGGCATAAAATATGCGGAAGTGCCTGCTGATGTAGAAGTTTACACAGTAGTAATTCAAGCAACTGCCAAAGTTGGGTTGGGCTGCACATTTCTGTCATCCAAATTATTAAAAAAATCCAAATATACATGTTTCTTGAGACACAACTAAACATAATCAAAGAGTGTGTTTATTATGTCCCATCATAACACCGTGCAGTCTACCTCCATATAAAAGACTCTTCACACTGATAATAATTTTGTTTTTCTCAACACAGCTTTCTAAAATAGCTGATCAGAAATAAATGCTCATGAAATTTTATTATTAAATTTTAAGGCAGATTAGTATTTCCAGCATAATTTTTCCTTCAACTGTACGCCTTCATACATTGAAATGGTCTGCACTGAGCTACAAATAATGACACCTCTATGTCCTTTTGTAACCCAGATGGGGGCATAGGAACAAAAAATCAGTATTTCAGTGGAGATACTATCTCAGAAAACCCTTATTGAAAATCATGTCAGTTCTCTATTAAAAAGAAGTCCTGAACAAAAAAGTTTAAATGTAGAACACATATGGAAGAACAATGAAAAACGAGCATGAATGCAACAACTACTTGAGGTGTTTCTTACCACAGTCAGCTTTCAGTCTTTAAAGAGAATGACTGCAGTTTGTTAGATTGGTTGCTATCTTCACGGAAAAATGCTAACAGCTATTAGGTAAAGAGAATCCAAACAAAAAAGTTTCCTCAATGCTTCTAACAATCATTTGAAGGATATAACCTCATGTTTAAAGGATGTAATTAACTGATCTTTGCAGTTCAGCAATTTACCTTTGTCATGCAGAAAGCAGCCAGTGAATCTACATAGAGATCTCTTTGCAAAACAAGTGATGTACACCCCTTCCTCATTAACTAGGGTCAACAGCAGAAGTTACAGTTCTACATTAAAACCCATCTGGCATGGATGCCTTGCAGTAAACCAAAAAGATATTCGGTCAGATGAAAGAGAAGCAATTTATTTTGAAGAAATTGTTAAGCAGAGTTTTAGAAAAGCATGTGTATTGGGTTTGCATGGCCAGGTTTTGGTAGTGGGGGGGTTACAGGGATAGCTTCTGTAAGAAAATGCCAGAAGCACACCCATGTCCAGTGGAGCCAAAGCCAGGCAGCTCCTGGATGTGCCACTAGCCAAAGGTGGGCCAGTCATAAATAATAGGAATGCCCCGTGACAACACATTTAAGTAGAAAAGAAACACAAGTTATCGGGGAGGCTGTCCCACTGCAGCCCTTGGAGAATCACAGGGGTGCAGAGATCCACTTACAGCCCATGGAGGTGACCCATGTCGGAGGGGTGTGAAACTATGGGAAATCTGTGCTGGACCAAGCTCCTGGCAGTGACCTGCAGACCCGGGGATAGAGAAGTCCATGACAGAGCAGGTTTTCTAGTAGGACTAGTGACCCTGTAGAGGCCCCACGCTGGAGCAGGCTATGCCTGAAGGACTGAACTCTGTGGAAGAGTGACCCATGTTGCAGCAGTTCATGGAGAACTGCTGCCTGTGGGATGGACTCATGTTGGGAAACTTATTGGAAAACTGTTCACCATGGGAGGGCCCCCGCATCTGGGGAGGACTCCTCTCCCTGAGTAGCGGCAGAAATCTGCGATGAACTGACCATAACCCTCATTTCCCAGTGGAGGGGAGGAAGAATAGCTTGGGAAGGAGGGAAGAGTGGGGGGAAGGTGCTTTTAAGATTTACTTTACTTCTCATTATCCTGGTCTGATTTTGTTAGTAATAAATTCAATTAGTATCTCAAATTTGAGTATGTTTTGCCTGTGATGGTACTTGCTGAGAGATCTCTCCCTGTCCTCATCTCAACTCATGAACTTTTGTTATATTTTCTCTCCCCTGTCCAGCTAAGAATGGGAGTGACAGAGCTGCTCTGGTGGGTATCTGGTATCCAGCCAGGGTGAACCAACTAAAGCACAGTATGAATTTTTAATTCTGGCCAGATTTCAAGGAACACAATTTTAACAGTTCTCCACATAAGAATCATTTAAGCTTCTTAAATTTGTAAGAATTGTAAATACCTATGTTTCTTTTTAACCAACTTTAGACACAGAGTTGTTTAACAACAACTATCATATAATCTCATCTCAAAACAACATACGCTGCAAATAGCTTCTCAGGACAACTATGTGTATTTGACAGCAACAGTAACTCTCTATTTTCTTTCTCTTTGTTAATATGTTGGAGCCCTTTTTACAGTCAGATCAAGGCTTTTCAGGAAGAAAAATCAATCTGCTGATGTTTCATTAGATTCAAAGTTTTTTCGGATTCCACCATATATTAACAGCTGCATTACTGCTTTTCCATCTGTACCGGTCTATTTAACATGTTGCTAAAGAACAAAAACTTCTTAGTCCTTCTAAGTGCCTATTTGATGAATTGTTTGATGAAACAAAGCATGTAACTTCCTGGTAACAAAGAAAGGAAAAACAAATTGCTATTGCTTGAAAAAAAGTTAAATGCAATTTTGGAAAAGTACAAAAATTTAGCAAATTTAGCAAAAACTAAAATATTTCACATTTACAATACTGTTCTGTGTGTAAAACATGGTCTGTTACATAAATCATGTACAAGATCCTTTATGAAATGAAAATGTATATGCAGTAGCATGATACTCCCACAAAAATTTGCTGTTATGCACTGGAGAGGTGTGCGAACAGCAAGAGAAATAGCTAAACACACCAACAATTAATATTTTATCACACAGCCCTTAAGTTGGCACTGTATTACTGTCACTTCAGCAGCACACTTCACATTCTTAGTCCAGACACACCATGTTCAAGGTCACAGATGGTGTAAGCCTGGCCAGCAACTAAGCACCACCAGACAACTCACTTACTCTTCCCCTATCCCCAGTGTAATGAGGGAAATCAGAAGGGTAAAAGTGAGAAAGAAACTTGTGGGTTGAGATAAAAATTTTAATAATTTCGAAGAAATAATGATTTTTCTAAATTGAGAGAAAAATAGAGGAAAAAAAGTAACAAAAAGAGAGGACAGGAAATTCCAAGACATGTGATACAAATCAAAACAATTGCTCACCACCAGCAGAGGGATGCTCAGCCAGTCCCTAAGCTGAGGGCCCTGCCAACTTTTCCCTTGCTGAGCATGATGACACCATATGGTTGGGAATAACCCTGTCATCAACTGGAGTCAGCTGGCCCAACTGTGTCCCCTCCCAACTTTTTCTGCACCCCAGCCTCCTCACTGGTGGGGTGGTGTCAAGAACTCAAAACTGTGTAAGCACTGCTGAGCAGTAACTAGAACATCAGTGTCTTATCAACACAATTTTCAGTATCAAAAATAAATCCCCATACCAGCTACTATGAAGAAATTTAACTCTTTCCCTGCCAAAACCAGTACAGGCACTCAGCACATCAAATCGGCAACTTTCAAGAATTCCCAAGTTCATCCAATTCAAAGTTCACACTTTCCCATAATAGGGCAGTATACCAAAATTCTACTTTTTGGGTCTATCTATATGTTTGAAATATGCATCTCTGAAATACCCACCTGATAATTTTGTCTTTCCTTCAAAATGTGTAATTCAAACAGTTTTCTAAGAACTTCGAAGTGTAATGCCCCTTTCTTAAAACATTTTACTGTGAGTTCTCAAAAGCCAATAGTTTCACAAAGCTTCCACTAACTTCACTGGTTTCAGGATAAAAATGTTTATACTAGCTTTTTTCAACTCCCTTTTTATTAAGAAATTGTGAATGTATCATGTTTCTACACTAAACTTGCCTACATTAAACGCAAATCTAGCACCACTCAAAGCTGGAAAAATGCTTCTTTCAAAGTTTTTGCCTGATGTTAAAGTTTTAAATAATGAAAAGACTTCCAGGAGTTCTACGTATTCCGGTATTCAAAGCAAAACCAAATGGCAGTATCGTTCAACATTAAAAAAGTTTGGAACTTTATCTATGTGCTAGCATAGAAATGAAAAATATAAACCCCTTCTTCTGCAAAATATCTATTAAACTTCCATCTCACTCTGCCAAGATCAGTGTATTTAGAACCTAACAGATAGGCTGTATCTGGTTCTCTAAATTACTAAACACATCACCATTATTTTCTGTCACTTCTCACTCTCCTCCATTTATTTATACTAAGATATAACAGTTTGACACAAACAGTGCAACAGAGTAGGGCTGGAAAGACAGGAGGTTTAACAATCTGAGGTTGTATCGTACTGGCCAGATGATTCCTTGTTGAAGTTTGTGCTACTATTCTTCAGTCAGAGCAATTGTGAGACCTTGTAACTGTGTGTTCTACAAGCTGTCTGAAAAAGATGCTAAAAATTAGGGATTGCTGAAACAGAAATGGCAATTCAGTCCTAGGGTATAAGGGTAAGACTGACAGAACGATGACAACACACCGATAAATTACTTAAGCACTATCTGATGCGAAATGTAACAGCTTTTCGGGGATGAAGGCATGAATTCTGGATGGCACCATATTCTAAAATACTTTATGATGTTTTACATTCATAAAGCAAAAGCCATTAAACCAGTCTTCTGTGAGGTCACCATCCCTCTTGGCTACCTTTCCCTACAAACTCATTGTTAAGATGAAACATGCATCATCGGTCCAAAACAAGTAAATAACCTAAGTGCAATTATTTCCCTTTGACTGACAATCATCAGGAACATAGTTCAGGTGCAGGTCAAAATTCTCCTGTCAGCAGATTCCCAAGGTCAGTTAGTTTAAGATGCTTGTTGATGGGAAAAGGGAAGAGGTCTAACTCCAAAAGAAATGTCATTCTTTATACTTTGTAACAAATATACTCACCATCTTACTAGTGCACTCAGAAGGCAATTTTTTAAAACTCATGTTTCCAGGTAACCTTTTGCTTTTAATCTTGCCCGTGCTTTCTTACTATTTTCTCTACTCTTTGGTCACCATCCAGCCACATCATCACCAATAAAACTTGGTTTTGCTGTAGCCTTTCAACTTTCACTGTTCTCATCTAACTTCCCTTTTGTTTATAATACTGAAAACTTTCTGCACTAAATTGATTTCTCTGTAGACTACGAAGATTTTTATTTCCTAACTTTCAGCGTTTACAACACCCAAGTAATACACTAACCCAGCAGAGCCCCTGAGCCTGTTTTAAACTTAACTGGTTTGTAATGATACTGCCAGCACACTTTACTACTTCACAACTGGCGGAAGAATGAAGTCATTGTTTGGTTTGAGATTTGTGTACTTCTCTGCGACACAGTTTCTCTCTGGAAACTCAGTTTACACTATTGGCACTGCAGTAGTTGATTGCAAGGAGTTACAACTGAGGATGCGAAAAACAAGAATGTGCACACGCATTTTAATCCTGTTATTCACTTTTACCTATATTCACGTTCTTGGAGTATTTCAACAGGATCTAATCCTTGTGGCTTCTGGATAGGGCTGATGCGATTCTGCTTTTGCTGCAGCTGGACAATGGGAGAAGGTTGTCCAGGTGGTGGCTGTGGTACAGAGGGCCCAGGCATGGTGGCAGCAGGCTGGGCAGCTGGCGGGGCAGGAGAAGGCCTCCCACTAGGGGCTGGTGCTGGAAGCTTTTGTTGTGCATTGGAGATGTTCATATCTGGGGCTTGGCCTGAAACATTAATAGTACTGATTCATAACACGAGATATGGAAAACAGGGGAAAAAAAATCAAGATGATTTCTGAAGACAGAACATGAAGGTAAGGTAAACACTCAATATCCCCACAAAAAGCACACTGAGATAGAATACACTCTGTTTTTAAAATGACATACTAAAACGCAATTATACCATACACTGCAGAAAGTTGCCCAAAGAAAAACAAAACACTTGAAACTTTATGATGAATGCTATTTCTTTTGCCATTCCGGCAGACTTCCAATTCTAGTGTTAGAAGAAATAAAACAGCTACAGAACTGACTTCCTGCAAATGCAGGACCTCATTCTGCCCCTTGTTCACTATCTTCACACCACTTAGACGAAAGTATCTATAATCACAACCTGACAACAAGAAGTAGGTCTCATTTTGGAGCTCTATTAGAACTTGAGAACTAAACCAAAATTTCTACAATTGTATTTAGAAGTACCTGCCAAATATAAACAGCTTGTGTTTCATTATGACCTTCTATTAACTGTATTTATTTCAAACACTATGAATTCAATTACTCTAATCGTCTTGAAAAGTAACATCTCAGTTAACATGAAAAGAGTACCCATCATTTATAGACACTAAGGGTCATAGATTTCAGTATGCCATTAGGGCAAATTACTTATGCATTCAGATGTACACAAATTCACTAATAACAGACACTGCTAGAATAAAAATGTCACTTAATGAAAGGGGAAACAAGTACAAAGTACACCTCAATCTTATAAACAACCTTAATTCAAACCCAACATCCTGAAATCCACATAAAAAGATTTCTTCAGAGATCACTATTTGCCATTCAAACATCTGCATCAAACTTCAGAAAAGAAACTCGAGCACAAGCTATAGAATCTGTATTTAGCAACAATACACTGAAGCTTATAAAAAATTTCAAAAAAAGAAAGCACACCAAAAAACTCTCTGCAGTCTCAGTTTTCAGGGAATCATGCAAGTTAAGTAACTGTGTAATGAATGACAAATAAATTTGAAGACACAGGCACAGTCTTTAAAAATACATTAAATCAAACATCCAAAAAGATACAGCAAGGACAAACAAATTCTTTCTTATTAAAATAAACAGCAATGAAAAAAGGCAAAACAGTAAGCAGCTTGTGGTTAAACAGGACAGACATCCTATTATGACATACTGGATTATTTAGCTACAACTATCCATCTAGTAGTTCTGTGTATCTGCCAGTATTTTTTAGCAGCAGCATTTGAGCTAGAAGACTCCATGCCTGTTAAACACTTATTATATACAATCTCCCCAGAAACACTTATCTGCTTTTTATTATTCTACTCGAATTTTAAGTATTTGCTGGGAGTACTCCAAGAAAAGCAATTCTAATTCTGATTACATGCTAGTATTTAATTTTCTTTTAAGTTGCTCTAAGTAAGCGACTAATGACAGAGTCTTTGTTATGACATTAACTATCACGGAGTCACCACTGACCCCAGATTTACCCACAAACAATGTAACATATGTAACATCTGTATCGTATGAGAAGCATTACCATGCTTCTTCTTAAATGTCTCTTAAAAAACCTCCACAACTTCAAACAATACATCTTACTAGGATTTCGAATTCTTTTAAATTTTAACTCTGCCACTCTACTTTTAAACAACAAGATCAGCCTGTAAAGCCAAATCAGAATGATTTGGTTCAAAACCTGATCCTCTTAAAGGGGGAGAAAAGGTACACTGTTCATTTGATCTCAAAGACTACCGTGATCATTCAAAACTATTTGATTCCAAAACAAGCAAACAAACAAACAAACAGAAAAAAGAAAGCAGCCTAATTCTACCATGATTTGAAAACTTTTGTGAACAGTAGGAAAGACCACAGGTGAAGGACAAGCTTGCTGCAATTAAGCATGCTCAGAAAATTAGTTCTTAAGCAGGTTTCATGGGTGTCCCTCAGGCAGCTTACATATTACATTCTGATGCAAAAATGTGCTTCATGTTCAGTCTGCCTAAAAATTGCCATAATTTCATGTTGGTCATTCACAGAAGAATAAAAGGTTAGAACTCCTTGATTCAAATCTTAGATACAGTAAAGGTTACACCATTTTTCCATAATTTTTTCTTTCCCCTGCACCTTTTCCCCACTATACCTTCAGTCCAAGTTTTAGGGGTAATGGCAGTTGTATGTCCAGGCATCCCTGGAGCAGGTCCTTGTCCAGCTGCAGCACCACTCATCGCATGTAATCCAATACCTGCAATTTGACAATGGGAAAAAATTTGTGAAGACACAAAGCATTTCCAAGTATTCAAAAATTATTCTTCCATTTAACATGATAATCTATTTAGGCAAGTAGTATTTTTCTTCATTAAATAAGGATTTAAGTAGCTTTCATTGTGAAAAAATATATGTAATGAAGCATATTAAAACCTTGTTTTATGAAATAAGCCAAACTTCTTTGGTAGCAAAGCCATATCCGCCAAAATAAAGTGACTAGGGAAATATTAAAATTATTTAAAAGAAAATAGTATGATCTTAACCTTCAATTCTAATGCAAACTCATTAATGGAAGAGTTCAGAAACTAACAGACACAGGGTGCTTAACCTAACAGTTCTTAAAACCAAAATGTGCTTCCTTGACGCATTGTAACGTCTATCAACACTAAGAGAAAAAAATAAGCACTTTCTTTTCCTTATGTCTTTCACTTGACAGCATACCATACCTAGTTTGTTTTACTTTCAACAACCTAAATAATCAGTCAACTTACTCCAGATTATTAATCTACTTTTCTGCATAGCAACAGCAGACAGAAAATTCACTCTCAGAAAAACAGTGAAACTGCTATCAGTAAAGTACAATTAACATCCACAAACTCACAGGCATTATCAGGACAGACACAGTATTGTACAGTGAAATAATTTCTATTTCAGTTTTGACAATACCTTATTAATAACAGATGTGTTTTATGCACTTGTTCAAGCTTAAAATCAAGGGCCATGCTGTTCACTTTGATGCCAGAATACAGTGCCAAAGCACAGCCCTGCACAGCACCCATTTCTTAATCTATCACAGGCAAAACTTCAAGAATTACCTGAGCAATGACTCTCAACAAGAATTCACTTACCAGACTGTCTGTTGAAGGCACTGGGAGGCTGCTGCTGTTGGATGCCAGGCAGGGTCCTCTTGCCCTGAACAGCAAGCTGGAGGTTTTCTGGCAAAGGCTGACCTCTAGCCAACATTTTGTATGCTAGAATCTGAGCCCGCAGCTGATGCAGCTGTGCAGGGCTGAAAGGGGAAGGCCCCCTGTTAGGCTGATTCATAACTTGTGGGTCTCCTGGTATAATGGGTCCTGGCTGACTGGGAGTCATCTGGGGTGGTGTTGGACCTCCTCCAGACATTGGACTGGACACATGCTCTGGTGCTCCTAGTGGCGATGGGTGAGGAGACATATAACCTAGAACAGGTAAAAGAATCACAAGCTTACCCTTCCGTTAGTTAAATCTAAATTCCATCTAATTTCTTTAACCATACACAGAGTACAAAAATGTCTCTCTCAAGCTGAGAGAGTTGTAATATTTTCTGCAATGTCAAAGTGCATTCTGAAGTTCCCTGGGATATCAAGACATTCTCCAGAGCTATTCTTTGAGAAGAGTTACAATTATTTAGTCCAGTATTTTCTAAAACTAACAATCACCCTTACATTTGTAGTAAGACAAACTAAAACATGAAATACACTAGAGAAGCCTGAGGAAATGGTGCTGTTTACTAGAATTCTGGACAAATATTTTCTTGTGGAACAGACACAGTGAAATCTGCCTAGTTTATAGCTTAATATTCTAAGTTTATTTTAATGCACACACATCAAGGAATACCCATTCACTTCTACAGGCCCTCTTTGCCAAAACTTAGCAACATAAAAAAATAGAAACAAATGGTATTCACTTTCTGTATGATTGCTCTTTAGTTTATAGAGATTGATGGTTTGAGCCACACAAAGAATGTTCAATACCTTTTGCCACCTGGGTGCTCAGGAATTTGGCACATCAACTGCAAGTAAACAAATCACCCTCTGAAGAAGCTGCTGAAAACTATGTTACTCTATATAAAGTTCCAAAAGAGCAATCACAGCTTTGAATTACAGTGCTTGCAAATGCAGTGGTTTTAATTCTGAATTTTAATTACACTTATTATGTATTTGCTTGAGCTTCATAATGCATAGCAGACAGCAAGTTTGGGGTTTTTTGATAAGAAAGAGTGAAAAAGAGGTAACAATATTTACCCACTTCCACTCTGATACTGCAGAACACAAAAACAAAATGTCCTTACAAACCGGAAAAGCCCCCCAAAAATTAAAAAAAAAA
>VWZG01003292.1:75499-96291 GCA_013396735.1 Grallaria varia | reverse complement strand
GGGCTGGGGCCCGCTGGTTGTGCGGTGGGCCGGGCCGGGCCGGGGCCGTGCTCGGGGCACACGCGTGGGCCGGGGCAGGCGGGACGGCCCGAGCGCTGAGCCCGAGCCGGACGGGGCTGAGTCCCGGACGGGCTGGGAAGGATTTGCGTTGGGATCCTGTGATCCACTTATTGAAGCATCTGTGGAAAACAAAAGAGGAGAGATATGGGAAGGGCAGAGGTTAATTGCTGTTGTTGTTGACGTTTAGAAGTACTCTGTGTTTCTGTTCGATTTAGTCCCTGAATAGCATTGTTTGTTTACTGCTCCTATTGCTCGGCTCTCAGCTCTTTGCATGATGCGGTTTCCCTGGACTCCTGTTTTAAACACTTTCCTTCTAGAGCAGTGTGAGCTGTTCTCTCACTTGTGTGTCCCCCTTTACAACTGGGACAGTGCACGTGTTCCATAGACTTTATCCGACTTGTAGGGTTGATGGGATTCCTTTGATTCCTGTTGACTCTTGGGGTATGTCAGTGTGTGTGATGAACAGTAAAGTCAAGAGTCCTGATCCTGCAAGTCTGTGCAGCGTGAGACGTTCCTGTGAGTGCCTTGGGTTTCATTCAGAAGCAGAGTAACTCTGTGTACGATCACAATGCTCCCGTGGTTTCCATGATTCAGAGCACTCGGGGGTCCAGAGTTACAGCTGTGATTGCAGTGGGCTCTCCCCAGGCTTGATTGGAATATGAACAGGAACATCTCAAGCTGTTAAAGGTGTTGTACAGTGAGTTTAAAGCCCTGCTGTGGGTGCTTCTGCGGGACCAGATGAACATGGATAATGCTGCTTTTCTGGGGAAGTTGTCTTGTGCATTGCTAGTTTCATGGAAAAAGCAGCAGTAAGCACAGTGTGAACGGAAATATGGATGTTTTGTGTAGCATCTTGCTTAACTTAATCATGTCCGGTGCTGACATGAACTTAATGGGAAATGTGCTCTGTGCACCCAATTAAAGCACTTTTATTTTCTTTCTGGTTCTTACGTGTTTTGTCATTTTTCTTGCAAAAAGCCCTTGCTGTCTTGACCTGAGGTATGTAATTTTACTTTCAGAATCCTTCTCTTTAAGCTGTTGTACCAGCCTATTTTTTTCCTGGAGCTGTGGTCTCTGAGCTCTCTGAATTGATTGCAGCCCAGTGTTATTGACTGCCACACTGACTACATGTGGATAAGCTGCCTGTGAAGCTGGTAAAGTTTTGGTTACAGAAAGCTTGAGCTTGCTGTGTTTGCAGACTTCAAAATGAAGTTTAGAGAAGCTGTTCTTTCTGCTCTTCACAGTACTTCAGGAGCAGCCTGGAAGGCAACTGCAGGAGAGTCCTGCCAATTTAAGCATATAGGGAGGGTGACAGGGTTCAGCAAATGAGAGGTGATAAATTTTGCCTTGGGCTGGAAATGATCAGGGCACTTCTGTTTGATGTGCAGTTCTGTGATCGGGCACCTGCAAACTTCAAACTGCTGGCCTAAATGATCCATTTGATTATACAACCTCATTATATGTAGGTGATGTATGCAAAAATAGATTTCAATCTTTTTTTTTTTTTTTCTGAGAGAATAAGGTGGAAATAAGCTGTGCTGAAAAGGCAGAGACATCCTTCATGTGCGTGGGTTTGCTGCCTTTGGTTTTTTGTTTTGTTTGTTTTGTTTTTAATATTAGTAGCAGTGGCATGGTAAGTATAAAGAGACAATTTTCCTGTATCTCCCACTGCTTCTGTGGTCTCTGTGTAGGAGCACAGTAGCAAGTCGTGGTATCTCATCAGGCCCTCAGAGATGGATTTCCAGCTACTGGAGATCCTACTACTACTTTTGTGCTGGCAAGCAAGTTGGATGCTGTCCCTTCCTCCTGGTACTCTCTTGTCACCAAAGTGAAAGTACCCGCTGCTAATCCAAGGATGGATCAATGTATGGGGCAGCTGCTGTCAGAAAGTGTCTGGAATCTGCAGTTCTTATGTCTACTTCTCACCTCCTGCAAGCACCCTGTCCCTAGGAAAGGAGTTGTTCCCTCACAGCACAGTTTTTTGTCTCCAGATGTCTTTTTTGCAGGTGAAAAAATTACCAGAGGCAATTTCTGGACAATCTCATGCTCTTTAGAAAAAGGAATGTAGTAACTTTTTTTTTTTTTTAAATCTGTTTATCATAAACCTGTCCTTTTTAAATACCAGTGCGAAGGTGAGATAGTCCTGGCTCCATGAAGTTATCCAGCTGTCTCTTCCCATAAGAACTCTGTGATGTTACCTGGCATCTTCTTCGACAACTTTGGAATCACAGAATCCCAGAATGGTTTGGGTTGGAAGGGACCTTAAAGCTCATCTCATCCAGTTCCACCCCCTGCCATGGGCAGGGACACCTTCCACTAGCACAGGTTGCTCCAAGCCCCATCCAACCTGGCCTTGGACACTTCCAGAGATGGGGCAGCCACAGCTTCTCTGGACAACTTTTGCCAGGGCCTCCCCACGTTCCCAGGGAACAATTCCTTCCTAATATTCCATCTAACCCTGCCCTGTGTCAGTGGGAAGCCATTGCCCCTTGTCCTGTCCCTATCTGCCCATACAAAAAGTCCCTCTCCCTCCTTTTTTTTTATGCCCCCTTAAGGTACTGTGGGGCTGCAATTAGGTCTCCCTGGAGGCTTCTCTTCTCCAGGTGAACAGCCCAGCTCTCCCAGCCTGGCTCCAGAGCAGAGGGGCTCCAGCCCTATTGGCCTCCTCTAGGCTTGCTCCAGCAACTCCATGTTTCTTGTGCCGAGAAAGGGGTTGGTTGTGGTGCTTGGAAGGTGCTGAGTGAGGCTCTGAGCAGCCTGGTGGCCTCCTCTCTCTGTCAGGGCTGCCTGTTAACCTGGGAGGGTGGCGTGGGGAGATCTCAGATCTGGCTGCACATGTTTGGTGTCTCAGCTCCAGGGCTCTGGTTGCCTTTGTTTGTTTGGATGGAGCCTGAGGGGCTGTTGGGGCCCTGATCCCCTCCATGTGTAGGACCAGCAGTGCGTGGTAATTATGGCCAGCCTGTATCTGGTTTCTGACAGCGTCCTAATGATGACTGATTTTGTTCCTAGGAATCAGGTATAGTTCATCAAACTGGTGAAATGAGGTTGTTCCTCTGAAGAATGGAGCTTCTTTTTTGGCCTCAAATGCTTGTATCTCTGAATGGCAATATAAGCACTGACAACCTTGATGATGTTGTTATATGGACACGGATAGAAACAACTAAGGAAAGCATTAAAGACCTTTCTAGACATCAGATTGCTAAAGAAGACATAAAACTACTTTGTTGAAATACTAAAATTATGGCAGTTGAGTTTTTTTGGCTAAAAAGACCCCTAAGTTTATGCCTAGTGTTTATAAAACAACAGCAGCAAAAGACCTTCAAATATGGTGTACTGGAAATCACTGATTTAGCGTATGGAAGTAAATTTTGTGAAAATAGTAGTTTTTAGCAATGGCCACTTCTGGTGCAGAGATATATTCATTGAGAAAAATGTGGTAATCTTAAGTTTAGTCAAGCTCAGAAGAACAAGGGTAGTGTCCTCATTCCATGTTTGCAAAGGGAAAAAGAATCAGAGATGAGTTCTGGAAAATCCAGAGGCTTGGCAAGCAGGAAGGGTTTGATTTGCAAACAGGACTTACACATTAGTGTGGAAGGTTCATATATGTCCACTTCTGTGGCTTAGCACTCAAGAGTTTCAGGGTAAAAGAATCATCCTGTCTAAAGAGAAACTTTTTTTTAACGTGACCTTCATTAGCATGGATCAGTACTGAATTGTTCATGTGTGGGGAAGTAATGGGAGAGTTAAAATGCCAACTGAATCAAATTGAATATTGAGTTTAAAGTTTTCCTGTTTGCTGATTTAAAATATTGTGGCTGCAGGGCAGAGGAATCCTGATGGTTCAGAGAAAACTGACCTTATTGATGGCTGTGGCACAGTAAAAAGAGAAATAGGGTAGCAGTAGTTTGGGGTCAGGAATCTGTGGCACCTCACTTTCTGCCTTTTAAGTTTCCATGTGTACCAAAGCATCATGTTCACAGTTCAGGAAGATGGCTTTTCCAGTGGAACAAAGGATTCATGCTCCTGAAACACAGAGCTGTCACTCAGCCTGAGCAAGGAAAGGTGAGATCAAGAGTCTTCCTTTTGTGGTCGTGGACTTGCTTTTTGAAAACAGCATCAGGCACCTCTCAAACATGGACACACCACCTCATACCTAATTTGGTTTTATTCCTAAAAAGCCTTAAGCATTATCATTGATCTTGCCAGTGTTCAGTGAAATAAACATGTTGCCCAGATCTGAGTTGAGGCTTTGAAGTGTGTGACTTGTACAGGCTGGGATAACCCTTCTGTGTATTTCCCCTCTTACAGGTATAAATGTTGTTCTTGAATTGAAGAGACAATGTGGAATTTGTGATTTTCCTCTCCCTCCCCCCAATTGGCTTTTGGCGTTTGGTCAGGATTTGAAGGAATTTTGAAGGAATATTGCATGGATGCAGTGTGAGTCAAATAGCAACAGGGCTTGCACTGCACTGTCATTGCCCCGTGGTCTGTCTCTGTGTTGGAGGGGTCTGTGCTGTGTGCAGAGCTACTCGGGCCATGACAGGAGTTTGTGTAAAGAATACCAGGTGTTTTCTTGGAGATTGTGGGGAAAGGATCTGTGACATGTAGAGCAGAGATGTTTGGGTTAAGAAATATGGACAGATGCATTCTGGCTGAAGGAAACTTTCTCGAGAGGCATGTAGACCTAGGGGAGGGTTTTCTGCTGGTATGGCTTCTCAAAAGAAACCTATTCTGTTCTTTACAGTGATTTCAGAGAAGAGCATGGTGGTGTTTTTTTCCCCCAGTGTCTGTCCCTTCTCTGTCTTGATCAAACTCTTGCTTCTCAATCCTGACAGCTGGCTGCAAAGCAAGCTTTGCATGGCAATACCATGTTGGATCATTCTTGAAAACTTTTCCTGGAACTCGTGGAGGCTCTTCAGGCCCTTCTATGTGTGTGGCACTGATTTTGGCACTTGTTCTAACCTGGACAGCTCTGCAGTTGCCTTCTGCAGTTGTGTGGATTGGTTTGGCATTTGCCTGGTTGTTGTAGTGGCCATTTTTATTCTATTTCAGGTGTGGTCTCCCCAAAACTGCTCAATGGCTTCAGGACTGAGAGCCAGAGCAGTGTCTAAAGATAACCAAATTTGTTGTTTGCCTCTGGGTCAGCCCTGACTGTGAGGAGGAGGCATGTCAACAAATACCATCCATGTGCTGGAGAAACAGGAGAGGGCTCTTCTTTGTATAGCCCCAGGGTTCTACTCAGAGCACCCCACAGAGATTCTGAAATACACAGACAGAGCTCAAGAACAGACCCGTGAGACTGAAGTCTGAGTTGATAAAGCAACTCGGGCAGGACTCTCCAGCATCACAGATTTCAGGGTCCCTGTTCATTCACCACTGACAACCCCAACAAGGAGATTTCGCCAGTTCAGGGACTCTGTCAGACAGGGCCTCCTGAATCCCTTACTGCACAGCCTGTCTCAGGTGATGCTGCCTTGCACTTCATTGCAGAGAAAGGTAGAGGTCTTGGGTCAGTATCTGCATCAGTTACTTTGCCTCAGGTCTGCTGTGCTTTGAGGACCATGCTGTGCTCCCTGTGGCCCATTCCCAGTGCTCCAGTGAAGGTGCCACAAGCTCTGTGTCACAGAGCTCATTGCTCTTGGAAAAATTTCCCATCTTAAGTTCTGCAGTAGCTGAAACACTCACGTTATCCTCCATCCCACCTGGAGCACTGAGTCTGGCTCGGGCTCCCAACACCTGAAAGACATCAACCTGTTGGAGCGAGTCCAGAAGAGGCCATGGAGATGCTCCAAGGGTTGGAGCCCCTCTGCTCTGGAGACAGGCTGGGAGAGATGGGGTTCTTCAACCTGGAGGAGAGGAGGCTCCAGGCAGATCTTAGGGCCCCTTCCAGAGCCTAAAAGGGGCTCCAAGAAAGCTGGAGAGGGACTTTGGGCAAGGGCCTGAAGGGACAGAATGAGGGAAAATGCTCTCCTTGCCCATGGCAGAGAGTGGAACAAAATGAGCTTTAGGATCCCTTCTCACCCAAACCATTCTGGGATTCTGTGAGCATCTCTTTAGGTATCTCCATTCAAGTTTGTGATCCCAGTAGGAGTTTGTGCCTTTGCAGTCCTGTGAACAAGGTGAAGGTAGACAAAGCCTCTTGCCTGATATCAAAGACAGACAGTTCTCCTTATGAATGTTCCTGTTTCACATTATCTCCTCAGATTTATACAGGTCTTCTTTCCTAGCAAACTTCTTGCAGTGAAAGAATTAATAGCTCTGATTCCTAGAATTCTGGATGAAAATAGAGTATCATTTGGAAAAAACCCTTTTATTGGTCAGTTGCCAGAACCACGAAACCTTCTGGGGTCTGGTGTGACCCAATGAGAAGGAGGTTGTCATGGTCAGCACAACATTTCGGAAAATAATACCAAGGGAGAACTTTTCAGTCCAGTGCCTGCCTGGCTGTGGGTGCCTGAGCAGGGTTTGGCATAGGTGGTGCACTGTTGGGCTTGGGGATTCAGGCACCTCCTGAATGAAGGGAAGGTTCAGGCACAGCACATACGGTTCCTTTTGATTGCTTTGTGCTCCCCTGGCATCGTAAGATCAAGAGCATCTTACCCATGGAAGAAAGTGGCTGCTGCCTTTTCAAATAAGCTTCTGCAGGATTTGGTTATTTTCAAAAAAACATTGTCATTTTAGAAACTGCAGTGCAAGTGAGCTTAGTCTTAAAAGTTTTGGGTTTTGGGGACATAAAATTGAGGTCCTGTTTTGGAAAGGCTGCAAAGTACCAGTTTTGCTACAAACATTGTTCCTAAATGAAGCTGTTGGGGCTTCTTGCCATCCTTGGCTTGTCTGCTGGGAATACAGATGAATTCAGACTTTTGATTTATGTCAGTGTGGATTGACAAATGTTAGTTAGTGAAGATCTATGTGCAAGTTCGTGTCTGGGCCTGGTTCTCAAATTTGGAATATTTGCTGATGGAAAGGGATTGTTGCCTCTTTGGTGAGGAATGATCAGATTTCCTGAGCGTAGTTTAGTGAGAGCAGAATAAAAACTTGTTTTCTAATGTAGCATTGCTTGTTTCATTCATCCCGACCGCCTTATACCCCCTTTTCTTTTTGAATTCTCTTCAGTATTCGAAGGTTACTGTTCTTCAGGAGGTGTTTTTGTTTTCGTTGGCATGAGAACTGTTTACCTGTGAGGAATACACCTGTTGCAGGTGAGCAGTGGCGCTGTGAGCTGCAGGGTGTACCTGGAGGGGTGTTCTTGAGCTCTGGCAAACTTTGGGCTGTGACCACCTCTCTGGATAGCCTGTTCTAGGACCTTTCCCTAATATCCAACCTAAACGTCCCCTGACACATTGAGAAGACCCCAGATTAAATATCAGCCCCCTTGGAGTTACCTTTGTCCAGGGTCCCTCCCCAGGGGCACCAACTTGAGTTCTTCTGTGTCCCTGCACCACAAAGGAACCAGTGGGAGACTGTGCTCTGGGAAAGCTGGGGCAGAGCTGGTGAGGGGGACTGGTCTGACTGGGAGAGTGTGGGGTGTTTGGGACTCACACAGGGCCCCCATGGGCTCACTGGAGCTGCTGCTGAGAAGGGTCCCAGCAGTGCCAGTCTGGGGTGGTGCCAGTGGGACCCCCAGAGTGGCATCAGGCTGGTTGGATGGGGGAGTTTCCTTAACACTCCACCAGTGGAAGAAATGGTTTCTCACTGACTTCCAGGATGGTTGGACAGTGTTAGCCTTGCAGCAGATGGTGAACGTGCCCAGTGAAAAATTAGGAAGAAAGAAGCATCTTTTCTTTTTGTGCTCTGCTCCGTTTCCTCTTTGCTGTGCCCTGTTTGCTTCATTCCTGGTATCCCCTGGAAACATTTGCCAGGCCTGTATGCAAGGGCTTCCTGGAATTTTTTCCATATGTCTGGAGAAAAGCAGGTGGAAGCTTCCTTCCCAGTTCTAATGGCTCTGAATCAGCACTGCCCCAGGCATGCCTTGGATATCTGGGAGGTGCAGACTGTGAGTATTGCAGACAGGCAAGTTGGAGGCAGGGGGGACCATAAAGGAAAGTCAAAAGCCACTTGCCAAATTCCTGTCAGTTCTGCCTAATGCCAGATAAAAGTCTGGTGACTTGCCATCGTGGTGGCTGGGATGGTTTCTGTTTGTGGTTTCTGGCTGTGGTGCCTCCCTTTTAGGCAGCAGATACACCTTGGAGGATTAAAAATACTACAAACTCTTTTCCTTAAGTTTCTGCTTTTGTAAATTATGAAAATACATAGCAATTTCTTAATCTTGGCGGGAGGATAGTTTTGATAACTGTAGTATTTTTATTATATCTTGGGTAAATTGGGTTAAAGTGAAGGAAATTTGAACTTTTGTCTTGTAAAGGTGGAAAAATCTCCACGTTTCCTCCTTTGCTTACTAAATATTCTAATTGTATCATACAACTTCTGGACTCATCAACATATTGGTGTGTTGTGCTTGTAGGGCTTGAATTTTATAGAGGACAAAGGCAAGCAAAGTTGCCTTCCATTAAGATAATTTTGTTGATGTGTGTTATGTGGTTTTGTATCTCAGCTACAGGGAACAGAGACAGTTCGGCTGTTTGAGTGCTGTTTAGCAGAACAGGAAATTTCTCTGAGATTGTGCTCAGCCAGTTCTGACTGAGCTGGGAGGGAAAGTATTTAATGACAGAATTTCACAGTACAACTGAGACAATTTGGCAGCTTAAAAGTCCTTGGATGCAGGGGGCGTCTCTTCCCCTGATTCTGGCTTTGCTGTGCTCCCCCTGCTCTCCAGTCCTCTGGCATTAACTGGTGCTTATCTTGCTGCAAGGGAAGCAGATTAGAACTGCTGAGACAACAAAAAGGGCTTCCCTTCTGTGTAGTTTTCCATTGCTTTCCCAGTACAGATTGCTTACCCCGTGGGCAGGAGCTGCTGGGGCTGGCTTGAGCGGGCACTTGGAGCACAGAAATGGGGGGTAGAACCTGATGTGTGGGCAGGGAACAGCAAGACCTCGTGCTCTTAAGTTGCCAGTTCTTAATGCTGTAACATGTATTAAAAAGATAACGATTCAGTTCAGATCTCTACTGTGATAAACCTTAAATTAACGTAAGTCTTCTCATGGTTTGTTTTGTAATGATGTACTTGGGTATTGCCAGTTAAAAAAAATCTGATCTGCTCAAGAAGAGAGTACAAAATACTGTCAGACATGACTTAACAGTGGCTACTGGTGAAGAGCCTGAAATCCCTTTGTAGATTGAGGATTTCTAGTTACTCTTCCTGATTTCTTCCATTATTCAGCTTCTGGCTGCCAGTAGTGGTGCAGTCCTTGGAAAGGCTCATCCTTTGGTAGATCCTGATCTGTAGATCCTGTTGCAGGAAGTTTAGATATCCTGATTTTAACTGTTTCAAAGTAGTTGAAGTGCTTTAAAATCTTCCATTCTGGCAGGCCATGAAATAGCTTGGGTCTGGTGTGAGTTTGAGTTTTAGGTGTTCTCTGCACCTGAATCATCAGGATTCAGTCCCTGGTGGCTGACCAAGGTGGAGGGTACCTTTCTGTAGGTTTTCTCAAGGCTTTCTCTAATAAAGGTGCACAAATAAAAACTGTCAGTTCCTCAGTATGCCCCAAAGTCAGCGTGCAGCACAGACTCACAGGTTCCACACACACAGCTAAGCAGCACCAAACGCAGCATTGAACAGTAAGGGCCTGGAGGGGCAGGACAAGCAATGTGTGCAGGGGAAAACACTCAGAAAATAAATAGTCCCCAGGTGAAACACTGAAGGAGATCAGTAGATCTGAATGCTCCTCTCTCTGTCTGAACGAGTTCTGGGTATAAGGTTGGAATTCAGGTGGAGGTGGCAGTTTGGTTCTGGCTGGTCAAGTGTTTGGACATGGGGAACCTGATTTTTACCTTGGCTGTTGGGAATACTTTGGTGTTTACAAGAATGTCTTGATGCTTTTTATTAATGTTAAAAAAAATCTTGAGCTCTGTAATGGCACATAGTTCTGTAAAATGCTGTGCTTGTGCGTTTGAAAGAATTAATTGTTCTGGAATTTTCAACAAATAATGTTTTGTGAGTGGAAAAAATGCATTGCTGAAGCAGTGGTTTGTTCTCAGTTTTTTTAAAATAAACATTCAAACTTATTTCAGGTGGAGGAAGTTTGGCTTATTGAAATGCGAAGATTTAGAACTCACTGGGGTTTTTTTTCTCCTTGCAGATACATTATAAAATGTCTAATGGTTATGAAGATCACATGGCTGAAGATTGCAGGGATGATATTGGTAGGACAAATTTAATTGTGAACTACCTCCCTCAGAACATGACGCAGGATGAGTTACGGAGTCTGTTCAGCAGCATCGGCGAAGTGGAATCTGCAAAACTTATTCGGGACAAAGTTGCAGGTAAGATCCAGTATATCAGAAATTGTCACTTTGGGGAAGACTGCTCAAGCAAATACTTGATTGAATGCAACTCAATGTAGAAACATTAAATATTTGTGTGTATGTGTAATCAAACTATTGACAACTATGCTTGGAATTCCAGTAATGCCAGGACATTAGTGGGTATTAGGAGGATAGAATCCTCAAGGCTAACTTAATGGCTATTGTGTATATGGCTAAGAATTCCAAGAAGTACAGTTCCCAGATTTGAACATCAGTAGGTGTATTTAAATCTAGTTTGGATTTGGCCCCCAGCTGATTTGTTCTTCCTACAGTGTGAGTGGTTTTGACTCTACCAGAACTCTGAATAAAGAAAGCAACCTTTTGCTCTGATTTTGATCAGTAAAAATAAGGTGTGGTGAGTGTCTGAAATGGCTTTATCACTCTTGAGGAATTCAACTTGTAAGTTCCTTAAATAGGATTGGTAGTAGTAGCTTTAAAATATGAGAGGAATGAATTGTTCAGATATGTGAAACTTAATGTTTCATTGAAGACAAACAAGTGCTGGCAGGGCCACTGGTTGCATGAGCCGTATCTGTTTAGTTGCAGGGGCTTTTAGCTGCTCTGTGAAGATGTTTTAATCCTTGTACTATTAAAATACTTCATTTACAGGTTTTGGTTATTCTTGTTCAGAATTCACAGAATCTTGGATTTAGTNGAGGGGGAAAGTACTTGTGCAGTTAACTATCTGGGCACATGTGTTTGTTCTCAGCCTGCAGCTGAGTGCTTGTGGAATTCTCTCTGCACATGCTCTATCTTGTATTTCAGACTCCAGTGTTACTGATCGTTATCTAATCCATAAGGGAACAGGCCTGAGACTGCTTCACTGTCTGGGAAAGCTGCAGGAGAGCTCACGGAATGCATGAGAGTTCTTTGTACTCTTGAATCTTTAGTATTTTATTTTATATGCTTAAGAGTAGACATGAGAACTGAGTGATTATAAACTTCAGAATTTCCTTTCAGAGTAGCCTCTCTAATTGCCATGTCTCTGGTTTTCCTGATATCTTTCAGCTGCAGTTTCACATGATGCCTGCCTGTGTAAATCTGTACTTAAGGGATGCGTGTGTTCAATCTGGATCAAATAGTTACATAAATACTGATTTCTGTCAATATTTTGGCAACTGAGTGTTCAGCCCAGATGTTGTCATATGCTTTGAGGCTCTTAGAAGTTGAGGCTTACTCTGAAGACTGGTTTTGCAAGGAAAAGACCCCTTGTTTAGTGATAGCAAGTCATAGCTGACCCAAACCTTAGACTGTCAAATATTCATGTGTATGGGGGGAAGGGTATTTTCAACAAGAGACTCCTCATTGCCCGGAGCTGAGTCTGTTTCACACTGTTCCCTGCAGCATCAAACACTGGTAAAGTCTGGTTAACTTTAACTTGGAACTTGACAGTGCTGGCTAGTTTAAAGTCCAAAACATACACTTGTGTGCTTCAGGATGTTCTTAACCTGAAGAATCAAAAGTAGAAGTGCTGTTAGTGTTACACAGAGTCCTTGGAGTGCCTGTGGACAGAACACTGGCTTTTCTCCGAAGTGGTTGCAGGTGTTGGATTCCACAGTGGTCACACCACTGAATTTTGTTCCTACCTGATTTTTCATTTGCTTGTAACTGTTAGGAGCAGTTCCCAGTCATCTCCATGCTCACTGATAGTTCTGGAATATCAGTACTGAAGAACTGACTTCTTTAGGAACCTTCTAAGCCTTTTTGCCTTCCTTTTGCTCATCTTTCTGCCCCTTCATGTTTGCATTAAATGTCTCCATTCTCAAACTCTGTGTTAAACAGCAGCTGGGTGTGTGGCTGCCCCTGAACAGAACAGTGCTGTGACAGAGTTCTGCTTTCCTTGTGCTTCCACTTGTGTTTCTCTGATCCCATGGCAGACAGCAGGAAACAGGAGCTGCAGGAAAACCTGTTCAGCTCCCTGACCTTGGTTTCTGGTCAGATAAGTCATAGTATTGGCATGTGAGACATAGCGGGATTGAGTGGCCTGGACAGGAGGGAGGTAACCTTTGCTTTCATTGGAATTAGACTTTTTGGATCAGTTCTTTTCAATGAAGTCGCAGCTTTGGTGCCCCATGAAGTTCTAATAATCAAAATATTTTGTCTTTGTAGTTCCCTTTTTTGTCTGTATCTGCAGAGTTTAAATCAATATTTGGTTGATAACGCTTACTTTTCATAAAACATTGACTGATATGTAAATTTTTTCTCAGTTCATTGTCTATTAATGAAACATGTGGTGCAGAAAATGTCTTCTGCCTGGAATGCAGTTTTTAATGACTTATTGAACTGGCCTGAGCTTTCTGGAGTCTGATTACTGGGATTCAAGAATTGATTTGGAAACCAAAGTTTGGGTTTGTTTGAGCAAAGTATTTCACTATGATTGTTATACATTTTGATGGGTTTTGCTTCAAAGGCAGCACAGCATTGAACAATCTGCATTCCATGTGTTAGATTGTGGTTATAAAATGTAGAGAAACTCTTTGAACCACCAGACTGCTCATCCTTTATCTCGCTCTTGATGGGTGTTAAGGATGCAGCAAACCATAGTGTCAGTTCACATCCCTAGCAGGAATTTTCAGCTCTGTGTACACACACATGGGCTGTAGCTGTTGGTGAAAGTGCGACCGTGTTTGGGTTGTTCTTTGAGGTGCAACAGCTTCTTTTTCTGTTTTCTTACAGTAACTGTACAGAGAAGCTTGGGCACAGTGGATAAGCATTAGCAGGGTGCAGGGCTCCTCCAGCTCTTCCTGATCACACTGGGGGGCTGGAGTGCTGGGCTCTGCCTTCCCAGTTGGTGGGTTGCATTCCTGAGCTCTTCTAGACAGAGCTTTGCTTGATTTGTGATGAGGAATCAGTGCTTGGGGTCAGTGGCAGATACTGGGTTGTTGTTATGGTGCTCACTGTGCTTGTGTTCATGGTGAACATGTCTTGGACATCCAGGGTTTTCATAAGAGAACTGTAGAATTCATTGGATACTGTTCTTTCTGTGAGATCCTGATTGAGCACGAGTGATACGTTTGGGCTTTGAATCCTGGGGAATGTTAGAAGGCTGATTCCCACTTCCCAGTATAGTGTGGCACACTGTCCAGCCTGAGATGTAGCTTTGCACTGGTGTCTCTCCTGGCCTGTTGTGCCTATTGCTGAGGTCTGTGAGTAGCCATTGACCCGATTCTGTCAATGAAATCCTCTCTTCCTGTGGCTCTGGCTCATGAGGGTGAGAGCAAGAAGTTTGGGGTTAGTTCAGTCGGCCTGCACTGGTCAGGCTGCATCCCTGCAGCACTGACTGCACACACAGTGGGACCAGGCTTGTGCTCTGCACTGGTTCCCTCTCCAGTGATGTGTATGATGGTAAATGTCTCCTTCCTTGGAGCAACTGCCTCGTGCCAAGAGAGAATTCAACAGAAGAAATCTGCCCTGTCCTGTATTTTGGGGGTGCTTGACTTTGCTGCAACCAGATTCTGGGGTCTGGATTTCCAGCCAGGGTGCTGTGCTGGACACCTGTTACAGGTGAACATTTTTAGAACATTTCTCCTCCTTCAATACCTGTTAACAACAAAATCTAGGCCTCTGGACCCTCTAGGCTTGCTGAATTTCTTGCAGCATGGGTGCTGATGGCTTGTGGTGTCAGGATGTCTGATGATGCACAGCATGGATCAATAGTTCTAAATTTTATGAGAGAGCCTGGGCATGCAGCTGTACATACACAGGCTGTTAGTCCTTCAGGACCAAATGCTGAAGCTGAAACTTGGTCTGTCACAAGCATTTTAGTTTCTCTGTCTTCCCTGACCCTGTGGAAGTGTTGGTATTTTCGAACCTGACTGTCCTAAAGCTCTGAAGAGCTTGGATTAAAGTCCTGAACTATTCAAAACTAAAAAGCTGCCAAGCTCATGTGTGAAATCATCATAGGCTGATATTAAAAATAATATTCCTGGTACTGGCATTGTGTGAGCTGTGGGATGGCTCCCACCTGTCATGCTGTATGTAACTGTCCTTGGAGTGCAGTGAAAAGAATTCAGCAAAACCAGCAGGAGGCTGTGCTGGGGGAGGTTTAGGCTGGGTGGTAGGAAAAAGTTCTTCTTCCAGAAGGAGAACAGTCTCCCCAGGGCAGTGGGCACAGCCCCAAGGCTGCCAGAGCTCCAGGAGCGTTTGGACAGTGCTCTGGGGGACCGGGTGGGATTGTTGTCTGTGCTCTGCAGGGCCCGGAGTAGGACTGATGATCCTTGTGGGTCCTTTCCAATTCAGGATGTTCTACGATTCTATTCTAGGATTCTGTGAACCTTTTCCCCCATGTGTTTATGGTCTCAGAGCCCTCTAGGGTCTATTTATTGCTCCTGACACCCATAGCCCTGCTCTGAGCCTGTGGTGACAGGTTTCCTGTGCACACCTCTCTGTGTGAGTGTTCCTTCTGATGGCAGTTGGTTTTGTTAGAGAGGCATCCAACTTCTGAGGGTTCCTGTTCCCTCCCTCACACCTTCTGTAATGCCTGAGCTGGGAATGTTATCCCTGTGATACTTGTGACAAAATACTGGTGACTTTCTACTGTAGGCAGTGTAGGATATGATCCTCCTGTGCCAGGGGGTCTGTCTGTACCTGTCAGTTCCCAAAGCATGGCCCTCTCTGTGCAGGGGCTGGAGGAGTCGTGGGCTTCCCCTGCACTGGCTGCGTTTGCTTCTGTCAGTGAGTACTGATGGAGCATCCTGAGGCTGAACTCTGGGATCAGCAGCTGCCAGGGACAAAGGGATCCCTCCACTGTTGCTAAAAATTGTGTAACAGAAAGGACATTTTGGGGTGACTTGTTAAGGTTATGTGCACAAACCTGGGGTCCATTTCAAACAATGCTGTCATGATGCTCACTTGCTGCAGGTGTGCCTGGGGCATTTTGCTTACAGAACCAAAAAGAAAGGACTTTTAGGCAGTTGCAATTCCTCTGGAATGGATATGCAGCTTCACCTTTTCCCTGTCCTTTTCATGTTGTGTTCTCTGGAAGATTCATTCTCAGGAGTCTAAAAAAGCAAATGAATGTCTCTGTCCCTGTAAGCTTTTAAAGCAGAAAGGGGAGGAGGATTTTACTGCCCTGCTTTCAGGTGCTGCAGGGCAGTGAGTAGCTCCAACCCACATGACAGGGCAGCTCTCCTTTCAGAAGTGCCATGGACTTAGCACAGAAACAGAATTCTGAAGTGTTACTGTTTGTGGAAAGTATCTAAGTATTCTCTTTGGTTGAAATAGTTTCGTTTTGCATTGACAACACCCATGAAATTGCTTATGCAGTTTTGCTGTTAACTGTGGAATTGGAATGCATCATTACCCCTGGATTTTTTGTTCTGGCTCTTTAATCACATTTGGTGGTATGTGATTCCTTTAAACGTGCATTCAAGAATGCCTCGTGGCAACGGTTAACTTAATGAGAAGTGCAAATGGTTTGCAGACAAATTGCCCAAATACTGAAAACGTGAACACCCTTCCAGCTTTGCCAGCTCCACTTAATTTCCTTTCTCATAAGGGTGGCCACATAAACTGCCTCAGAGGTAGTAACAGAGTTCTAGCAAGGGTACAGGAATACAGTTAATGTAATTTGTAGAATCCTGGAATCTTGTGTGCTGGAAGGGACCCCCAAGGACCATCCGGTCCAACTCCTGGCCCTGCACAGACACCCCAACAATCCCACCCTGTCCCATTGTCCAAAGGCTCCTGGAGCTGTGGCAGCCTCGGGGCCGTGCCCACTGCCCTGGGCAGCCTGGGCAGTGCCCACCACCCTCTGGGTGGGGGAAGAACCTTTCCCTGAGCTCCATCCCAAGCCCCTGGCACAGCTCCAGCCGTTCCCTGGGTCCTGTCCCTGGTCTCAGAGCAGAGCTCAGCGCCTGCCCCTCCACCTGCCCTCGGGAGGAGCTGCAGCCCCCGAGGAGTGTCCCCTCAGTGTCCTCTGCTGCAGCTGAACCAGCCAAGTGCCCTCAGCTGCTCCTCAGACCCTTCCCCTCCAGAACCTTCCCCCTCTTCAGAGCCCTACAGGCTGCTTGGGTTCTTTCAGGGGGCTCAGAGCACAGCCAGAAGAAGCAACAACTCCTGCAGCAGTTTCTGAGCTCTGCTCCTAAATATTTTGGGAGCTTCTGGGATTGTCAAAGGACTTCTGGCACCCCTCTGATGCCCCAGAGTGGTGGCTGCTGCCAGGAAGGGAGAGCTGTTGGACACCTGGGCTTGGAGCAGATTGCTCAGAGCTTTGTTGGGTGTACTCGATCTAAAGAGGTTGGAGTTTTTGTTCCAGTTGACCCCTGGTTGGGAGAGTGAAGCACCTGTTTAACTGTTTCTTAGGCGAGGCCTATGTACCAGCCTGTACCAGTATGTACCTGTACAGGTTAGCAAAGGCATACAGTGCCTTTGGAAGACTGTATAAGAGAGTCTGGCACCTGAAGAAAAGTACCAAGATTAGTGTCTATAAAGCCATTGTGCTGTCCACTCTTTTATATGGGTCTGAATCGTGGGTCATCTACCGCCGCCATCTGCGTCTCCTCGAACGCTTCCATCAGCGCTGCCTCTGCACCATCCTAAACATCCACTGGTCTGATTATGTGACCAATGTGTCTGTCCTTGAACAGGCAGCAGGCACCAGTATTGAGGCCATGCTGCTGAGAACGCAGCTGCGCTGGGCAGGGCACGTCTCCAGGATGGAGGATCATCATCTCCCTAAGATCGTGCTCTGTGGTGAACTTGCCACCGGCTGCCGCAAGAGAGGAGCCCCGAAGAGGAGATACAAAGACTCCCTGAAGCAACACTTCAGCCTTGGCCATATTGACTACCATCAATGGTCCACTCTGCCCTCCACTTGGGAGCCATGGAGACACACCATCCATAACGCTGCTGCTTCCCTTGAGAACGCACACAGAATCAGTCTGGAGGAGGAAAGACAACGCAGAAAGAACCGTGCCTCGCCAACACCACCTATGGGGACTTTCTGCTGTGCCTTTTGCTTGCCTGTCTCGCATCGGCCTCTTTAGCCATCAGCGCGCTTGCAGCAAGCATGGGTAGAGCCCTTCCCAAATATTTGTTTGCGAAGCCTGGCCATGATGATGATGAGGCCAGGCCTGTGTACCAGTCTGGCCTGGACTGTACTAGACTGCCCAGGGCAGGGCAGGCACTGGGAGCTCTGCTGTGGCCAGCCCATGTGCACGCAGGTGATGTGCTGCACTCTGCAGCAGTCATGGGAGCACCTATTCCTGGGACAGCAGAGCCCCTGACCAAAAAGGATGGTGGAGCTCTGCTGGGAGTGCCTGAGGCCTCTCACTCAGCTTGGGCACAGATGTGTTCTTGTTGCTGCAGGTGTGCACTGCTGGAGGACCTGTGTCACCAGGTGAAGGACCTGTGGGTGAATTGAAAACCAGTCCCTGAGGTGCATGAAGTGCAGCTGAAGGCAAGTTGTTAGTGAAATACCCAAAGGTTTGATATCAGGGCCCAATCTGTTAGAAATGCTGGTCACTGACCTGGCTGATGGTTCAGGTTGCACCCTCGGCAGTGATGCCAAACTGGGAGCAGTGACTGGTGACCAGGTGGTGCTGCTGCCATTCAAGGGACTCTAACTGGTCTCTGAAAGCCTTGAGGCCGGGTAGGCACAAGGGAGACTGACTTCCTGCTGTTCTGGGGTTGTGGGTATCCTTCCACTCTATCTGGATACATTGAGAGGGTAAATATATTCATGCTTAGTGTCCCTCCTTATGGTATTAAAGTCAGAAAGGCCAACAGAGCTGTTCAGACTATTCCACGGCTCTGCTTCCTTTGCCTTTCTTTTCCCTCTTCCATCCATGCAAATGAGTCATGTAGCAACACCTTTGGTCATGCTCTAATATTTCTCAGCGTGCTTTTACTGGGAGTTACTGTTCCACATTTTGGAATCTTTCTATTCTCTTCCAAGGAGCAGCTTCTGCAGAGTAACAGTTTGGCTCAGCTTGACCCGTGGTTGTGGTGACTGAGCACTTGCTGAGGTTTTGCAGTGTAATGTTCACAGCTAAAAATGCTGTTCTTTGAGAGCTGAAGTTTCTTCCTTAGGAGATGGGAGAAGTGGATTTTTGAGCCCTCAGCATGTTGAACAGTCAGATTTTTGTGCCAACAGCAGGTGAAGAGATTCTGTCTTGTTTAAAGAAATGAGATCTTCTAGTAAGTGGGCAAAGAATTTTCCTCCCAAAGATTCTCTCAGAAAACCAGCCTGTGGTATTCCTGCACAATTTTGGGCCTGATATTTTCTGTGTTCACTTTCCAAATCCTTTCACCTCACAGCATCTTGGATGCTGGCAGTGCACCTGGAAAAAGAGCCCTGGAGCAACTGAAATTAAGTCTCAATAGAGAAATGTTCTGGAAATGAGAGAAAGGAAAAAAATCTTAAGAGAACATATAGAAATGATAAGTATGCAGAGAGGCTTCAGGGCAGCGAACCTTTTCAGGATCTAAAGCTATCACTCTTACAGTTGGATTTGTGTAGTATTGGTGAGATTCCTGTGAACTGTGTGAGCCTGGGTGAATAACAGACTTGGGTCAAGTTAGATTTGTAGCTTTTGACTTTTCCCCAAAGTGTCTGTTTGAGTTGCTTGGATTCATCTTTGTTTCAAGGCAAATGCCAGTGATTTTGCATAAGGAAGAGAGGCCGCTTTATTTTTAATTTGTAATGTTTTGCTGAGTTATTTGAAGGTCAGGCTTTTCAAAACAGCTAGATGTGATTTTGGCCTTAAAGTTCCATAAATGAGACTCATTGTGGTTTAGCCATGAACGAAAGAGACTTTTGTCCTGGCCTATGGAACCAAGGGAAGCAGCAGAGGCACATTCTGGATTTGAAAATTGTTACCAATGTAACTAGGTGTTTTCTTTGTTTCCCTTCTAGTTCCTTTCTGTTGCCATCAAGAATGTGCTCAGTAAGACGTGCTGGTTTGAGGTCTTGAGAAGAAGCAGGAATTGGCTCAGAGAGCAGTCTGGGTCTTAGTCACAGGAACTGTAGCAAAGCTGAGTTCAGGTCCTGTAGAAGGAAGGTCCTGAGCTGCTGCACCTTGGAGATGTTTAAAGGACAACTATTGTGGAAGTGCTCCAGTATAAATCTAAACTTTTGGCTTTGTACTCTCTGGGTACAGTGTAGGTGGAGCAGGATGCAGTAATTCCTGGTGTAGTGTTGGTCCAGTCTTACAGCAGCACAAAGTTTCTCAAGGCCCTTCCTAGGCTGGGCACAAGCCTGGGCTGTCTGGCCAGGCTGAGCATTGCCCCCAGCCTGGCACTGTGGGGTTTCTGGGGCTCTCTTGGTGTTTCGGTGACTAATGATAGTTTTGGGGAGCATTTATGACTAAACTGGAGATGAAACAGATTAAAGTATTTCAAAAGGATTAATTGTTCCTTCAAGAAGTTACTTGGGCAAATGAAAAAAGACTTACTTCTATTTTCCAAAGTCTGTACAGAAATCTGCAGAATATTTTCGGTGGGCAAGGTGAAAGTGGTGTTTAAAATTAACATACCACTTCAGTACCTGCACTGAAACTCCTGCCCTCAGTTCTGTCTTTGGCAGCATGTTTTCTAGTTTTCTGGGACTCACCACAGCATGAGAGGGAAGGATGGTTGTGTCAGAGAGGCACAGCAGCTGCTCAGTGTCACTGGTGGAGAGGGTGTGAGGACATGGGGGACTGGAGTCCTGGGGACTGGGTCGGGACAAAAGGTTTGATTCAGGCTGTGGGTTTTAGCTTGAGCTTCGTGTGTTTCCAGAGTAACTGAGAGGCATCATCTATATTGTTAATGAAGGACTGGAGCCCCTCTGCCTCAAGGGGCTCCAGGAGAGCTGGAGAGGGACTTGGAACAAGGGATGGAGGGACAGGACAAGGGGAATGGCTTCCCACTGCCAGAGGGCAGGGTTAGATGGGATATTGGGAAGGAATTCCTGGCTGGGAGGGTGGGCCGGCCCTGGCACAGGTTGGGCAGAGCAGCTGTGCCTGTCCCTGGATGCCTGAAGGTGTCCAAGGTCAGGTTGGATGGAGCTTGGAGCAGCCTGGGGTAGTGGAAGGTGTCTCTGCCTGTGACTGTGTGTAGAACTGGATGAGATGAGCTTTAAGGCCCCTTCCAACCCAGACCATTCTGGGATTCTGTGATTTCCGGTATTTTCAAAACCATACTGTGAATTATGTGCTTGACAGTAATAAATAGAACCACTTCTATGTTGTGATGATGGGATTTATCAACATGGAATGGAAAATCATGCCCTTCAACTGTTAGTTTTGAAGATCAGTGATTAAATACTTCAGATGTTTGTTCACATCCAAAAGTATGTTTTGACAGAAATCCTTCATGAAGCTTTC
>VWZG01003292.1:35968-75477 GCA_013396735.1 Grallaria varia | reverse complement strand
TTTTTTTTTTTTTTTTTTTTTTGTAAGGACACCTTGCAGTATGAAAATAAATCTGCCAAGGACTTAACAAATAGTAAATGCTTGTCTCCAGAGTCGAGTCAAACAGCACCTGTAGAACATGGCATTTAGAATATTGAAGTGGAAAAGTGGTGAAAAGTTATGATGTGGAGCAGATTTAACATTGGACTGACCGTTATAAGGAGAAGCCAGAAATCAGCACCATCACCCCAGACCAGTGGACAAAAAATGACAGAAGAAATCTTGTGGAAACCTATAGATACGAATTTTCACTCAAAAATAGACTGAGAGACTGGGTGCTTCCAAAAACGTGTGTTAGGATAACTGCACTTTGGCCCAGTCTTTGTTCCTAGCTGTGTCACAGTTTTGGTAATTCCAGACTTTGGCTTAAGGACTACCCTAGAAATAAACTCAAAATTCAGGAACAGTTCTGTGAATAGGAGAAAGTCCTGAAAGGGAGAAGAAAAGTGGGATTCTTTACTTTTGCTAAACCTTTCATTAATAGTTAGTTCTGTTCTATCCCTCTTTAGATGAAAGATGCATCCAGGATGTCAATGCAAAAAGACCTTGTGCTGTGGAACCGGCAACACCTGAGGTTAATACAGTGTTGAATTTCTTGTTCTCTCCTTGGGGATTCCAGGATGGTGGAGTTTTAAGGGACACCAGTCGGGCCTCCTGCTCAGGGCTGAGTCAGCTGTGAGGTCAGGCCAGGTCACTCAGGACTCTGTCCCATGGGTGAACTTCCACACGCTCCAGTCCCCTGACCAACTTGGTGACACTTCCTGAGCTCGTTTCAATTGATCAATGTCTTTCCTGTATTGGGGCACAATAAACATGAGAGGCAATATTCAAGGTGTGGTCTAGTGTTTTGTAACAGGGGTTGATCTCTTCCTTTTGGCTCTGCTTCTGTCAGTGTCATGCAGGATGCTGTTACCCCCCTCCCCTGGGGCACTGCTGGCTCACTCTCCATATCATGATTCCCAGTTCCTGTTCCATAGAGTGCTCTCCAGCCAGTAGGTGCACAGCCTGTTGTTGCCAGGATTTCTTCCTCCCCAGGGCTCTGCATCTCTCCTCAGTGTGTTCCATGAGGTGCCTGTTCAAGGAGCCTGTTCCCCCAGTGTGTTTGGGCCCCTGGGTGGCAGCCCCAGGGCACCAACAGGTCCCTCCCAATCTGGTGTCATCTCTGGTCTCAGTGAGAGCACTCTCTGTCACCTCCTCCAGGTCCTGGATCAAAAGGTAAACAGCATGTCCCAGAAGAGACGCCTGCCAACTCCACTTGTTCCAGGCATACATGTAGAGGGTGTGTGGGAATGAGGGATTTTGTCTCTTTTTGAAGATGGATGTGGCAGTTGTTGGACACCTCTTCCAGTTCCCTGATCATTCAAAGATGGAGCAGTTTCAGCAGGGACATGAGCCTGGTCCCTTTCAGAGAGCCTGTCTTGTGCCCCCATGGGCTTGACTGGGACAGGTTCACTCAGCCTGGCAGTCCCTGGCTCCATCTTCATCCACTGGCCCTTCTCTGTGAGCTCTTTCCAAGGTGCAGAGCTCTGTTAGACAGTGTTGGTGACACACAGAAGGCATCCTGTCCCCCTCTCCTCAGTTCACACGTTAAATCTGCTCCCACACTTCCAGCCTTGTGCTGCTGAGACAGCATAACCTCTCCTTGTTGCCCTTGACGTTATTCTTTAGTTTATTTGCATTCCTTTCAGGTCTGAACTGCAGTTGAGCTCTGCTGTTCCTCAAACACAGAGGACAGTGTTTCCAAATTCCTCCTTTTGTAGCCATCCCTTCTTCCATCTCCTGTGCTCCCTGTTTCCCTTGGAGCTCTGCCACGAGCTCCCTGCTCAGCCAGGCTGCTCTGCTCACACATCTGTGTGTTTTCCTGTGGGTTAGGAAGCAGAAGATGCTGCGTTTGTGGTGTGACTAACTCTGGGGTTAGGATACAGCCTCTGGATCACCTGCTCTGCCAGTCCTACCTGGCTGCATGTGCTGGTTTAAAAGTAAATCGGCAGGAGAAATGAATCCAACTCAAAAGAGTTTAGAAGTCAGAACTAGAATTTAATAAAAAGATTACAATAGATACACTGATACAAAGGAAAATTGGTTTCAGCCCTCAAAACCCAGTTGTACAACCCAGCCCCCTGGGGCACAAACAGAATGGTGCTCACCAGCCCCTGTGCTGAGCACCACGTGGTCCCCCTGAGTCCAAAGCAAAAAGAAAAGGAAAACCTGTTTTCCTTCCAGAAGGTTGGTGGTCGCAGTCTGGTTGAGAGTGGTAGTTGCAGTCCTGTTGAGGTTCTGGTCCTCCTCTCAGTCTGACGAGTAAGTGCCCCAAATCCCAAAATCCCAAGCTTATCTATGCTTGGGTTCAGATGGGAACACCCAGTACCTCCCCCAGGGTGAGGGGTTTCACAATGGGCAATTTACCCAGTGAGTCACGTGATATTTTGGTCTACTTGCTGGCCCATTAGCAGACATGACCCCTCAGGTTGGATGTGGAGGGGTTTATGACTCCAGGAGGGGAGTTATCACACCTGAATCATTGGTGTGAAGACAGGGAACCTTCTTATCTCTGTTTTCTCACACACCCAGTTCATAGCCTGAGGTGTCAGGTGTGTCCTGGGCAGCTGCTGCAAACAATGCATCATTAACAGTTCATGATAAATGGCAGAGAGGGTATGGAATACACAGTTCCAGTTCAATTCACACAGCGATAACCTGGTCCCAGCCACTATAACTAGGACACTGCACTTCTCCATTGGTATAACAGTTTTGGGAAGTTTGATGGAAGGGTGATTGTGTTTTTCTCTGGGCTCATGTAACTGTGTATCCATGGCTGTACAACCGTGTAACTGTGCTAAGGAGGGCCCACACAGGGCGCATCTGAGCATCATCCTCAGAAACTACACTCGCCGCTCTGAATTCTGCTTTTTCAGCACGCTGATGCCTGCTGGTTTACATGGTACTTTTCAATGCATTCATGCATGTTTAGGCTCTCTGGCTATCACTCACAGCACAGTCTGTAAAGCCAAAAAAAACTCCAGACCCAGCTCACATCCTCCACGTGCTGCTTCCCAGTTCCGAAGGCAAGTTCTGCGCTAAGATGCCACTATACTGAGGTGCACTGACCTAACAGGAGCCAGGTTGGATTCTGAGGTTCCTTAAGAAAGACAGGACAGGGAGGATCTGTGTTAGCTGCTCTCAGTGCAGTGCCCTGCCCTTGTATCAGACCCTGCTGAAGCTGGAGCTATCAGCAGTGGGCTGGGAATAAGGAAGGAGCTGTTGACTGAAGCCACGTGTCTCGGGTGCTGGGAAAGGAAGTGGGGACATGGACAGAAACCCAAGTGATGCACAGAAAGAAAACGAGTGCCCTCTCTCATGAAAGGGCCTTTTATCATGGAAACAAAACTTGATTCTTTCTGCTGAAGGAGTTAGTATTTTACTTAAAACTGGGTTTTATAGTCACTTCGTTAATTATTCATCCAGGCAAGGACCTACTTGTTGCTCATTTTTTAGCTCTGTCTCTTGAATACATTTTTGTTTGTGTATATACAAACTTTAAAAATATTTTTAGTTATTATCTGCTAAAATGGTTTTTAAAGTGTTACAGCACCACCTTGCTTTGCACAACAGGTTTCTATAGGAGGCTGAGAACATCAGGAGAAAGCAAAGAACTTGCCTGGGGTAAACACTTGACAGCAGTCATAATGCTGTGCAAATGCCATTCCTTGTGTATTTCCTGGCATCCTTAGCACATAGGTAGAATGTACATTTTAGGAGGAGGGAATATGGAGTAAAATTGTGAAGTGAAGAGCATTCCTGCAGAAGGATGCATGGGGGGAAGGTGGGATGTGCCTCCTGCAGTGACAGGACTGTTGTGTTAGCCCAGCCTGTGCAGAGATGAACGCTGGGCACCGAGTGGGAGGAGGTGACTGAGGCTGATGGTATTGGGTATTTTGAGCAAGATAAATTTATGTATGTGCTGTCAGTTTTGCCTGGGTTGGGTTTCTCTGGCACTTAAGGACTACATGGTCTGATGTACTTTAAAGGTGGTAAATACAGACTAAGGGATGGTTTGCATTCTAGGTTATTGTAGAGAAATAGAGGTAATTGATATTTTACTAGTTAGTGGCAGGTAAAATTTAACAGGACTGTAGTACTGGGGTTTAGTCAAATTTACTGTCATGTTCCTAAATGGAATATGAGAATGTCTGACTGGTGTGATCCTGGCTCTTTCAGGGGCTTCTTTTTTTTAATCTGTGTATTTTTATGTAAACCCCATTACCTCCCTGCTCCCTCATTTCTCAGGACTTTCAAACTCTTGGATAAGGAATGGTCATTGAGCAAACTGTATAAAATGGGAAGTGGAAAAGATGCAGAATTTTGCTCCAACAAAACCAACAAAGAAGGCCAAGAGGATCCAGTGACTGTGTGTGGGTACTTTGGGGACAGACACGTGGAAGAGGAAGTGTGTGTAAGCTCAGGGACAGGATTTGTACAGGAACAAGTGGACATGGAATATGAACACCTGCATTTGGAAAAGCAGCACCTTGGGTGGAGGCTGTAGAACATACTTTCAGTCAGAGTGCCTTGGAACAAATGTCCGAAGTGCTTTTAATGTGTGCGTTGGGGCAAAGGAATATGTACAGTTTGTGATTCCAGGGATTGGACCCACTGACCTCAAATTTCATAAACACATAACCTGTCTGATGCTGTGGGAGAAAGCAAAGAAGGCGAGGGAGAGGATTCTGTCCCTCTACCCCCTTCAGGTGAGACCCCACCTGCACTGCTGCCTCCAGCTCTGGGGACCCCAACACAAGAAAGACATGGACCTGCTGGAGCCCCTCTGTGCTGGTGCCAGGCTGGGAGAGCTGGGGGGGTTCACCTGGAGCAGAGAAGGATCCAGGGAAACCTGAGAGCCCCTTCCAGTACCTAAAGGGGCTCCAGGAGAGCTGGAGAGGGACTGGGGACAAGGGATGGAGGGACAGGACACAGGGAATGGCTTCCCACTGCCAGAGGGCAGGGTCAGATGGGATATTGGGAAGGAATTCTTGTCTGGGAGGGTGGGCAGGGCTTGGCACAGGTTGGGCAGAGCAGCTGTGGCTGCCCCTGGATCCCTGGAAGTGTCCAAGGTCAGGTTGGATGGGGCTTGGAGCCACCTGGGCTGGTGGAAGGTGTCCCTGTCCATGGCAGGGGGTGGAATGTGTTGAGCTTTTAGGCCCCTTTCAACTCAAACCATTCCATGATCTACAATTCATGCCTGCTGTGTTCTCTGGGAAATTGTTGCAAGGGAATAGGGGAAGATACTCAGCTTAATAAGTTTATATGGTGTGGAATCCTGCTTTTTTTCACCTGGCAGGAGAACAGTCACTCCCTCCCCAGTGCAGGATCCATCCAGGGAGGGATAATAACCCTGACTGCCAGGGCTCACTGTGGGTCACCCTTGGAGGGATTAGTCTTGTTAGGAATATGTTTCCCTGGTCTTTGAGAGCCTATTTCCATAAACTTTATTAGGTCCTGGTTCTATTCAGTAGTTTGCAGGAATAGTCATGTTTATGTGACTTTTGGGTCAGAGTGAAAGCATCGATAAAGCAGCTGGTGCTCTGAGCCTTCAGAGCTGTGCTGAGATGCTCGACCTGGGAGGGGTGTCAGGCCCTTCCCTCCCTTCTAAGAGGGAAAATCCACTGCCAGCTCTTTGCCTGGTATTTGTTCCCTCTGAAACTTATCTTTGTTTTCTTGGTCAGACTCTGGAGAAATAAGGCAGTGTCCAGGTGCTAAACATTTTTCTGATTATTAAATTATCCATTTTCTTAAATCAGGGGAAAGGAATCTTGGTAGGTAAGTGGGTGTGAACCAACCAGATTGGGTCTAAATGATTGACCGTGTCTGACTAATAAAACAAAGTGAATGTTACAAAGAAATCACAAAAACCATGCTGTGGGTGCATGTAAGAAACATGGATCAGAATGTTGCAGACATTATCTGTAGGTCTTTATAGTTGTGCCAGGGTATTGCCATTTGACACCTGGGTGTGTGTATTTGGTGTTCTGAAAATGTCTGGAAAGCATTCGGAGCCTTCCTTGACAGTCCAGACCATTGCAGAGCCAAGCTGTGTGATTAAAAAAGGGTTATATTTCACAAGTGACTCCTTTACCATAATAATTAGCTTCGTCTTCGGGTGTCCTCAAGCCTAACAATGGAGCTTAATAACTTAAAAATAGTATATTGTTAAAATAAAATAGCACATTTTCCTATGCATGCTTACAGGTTTTTTTAGAAAATTCCATAGATCTGACTGAGAAAAAGAGAAATTGGCTGAAAAAATGTGTTTTGTATTGAATTGGAGTTGTTTTGTTACACTGAGACAGTCTTTGAAAGTATTTTAGTTATTTTTAGGTCTACAATGATAAAAGTTTCTAATTGTTGGGAAATTCCCACCTGAAATCATCTTAGCGTGTAGCGTCATAATTGATTGTAGGAATTGGGGGAGTTGGTGATTGAAGCAGAACAAATAAGTGTCCAAATAAATATCCTTTGCCTCGTTAAGAGTTAACTTAGATGAAGCAACACTACATGAATTGTCTGCACTGAAGAGACTTTTCCATTCTTCACTTTGATGCTGTGTTTGGGAAACGTGCTGCTTACAAACTGCATTATGAAGGATTGGAAACTTCATTTTCCCTCTTGTTCCCAGGAATGGAAGTTGGAATAGCCAAGCAGAAATGAGCAGCCTCGTGGTCTTGTACCTGGTAGTTCATCAGTTGGCTCTTTCTGCCCTCTCCTTACAGGACTTTGTGCTGATGAACTTGGTTAAGTTCTTGCCTTTGTTCCACACCCATAAAGTTTGCAAGAGTGGTCAGAGTTAGTGTTTGAGCCTTGACTTCCTTGCTGTTGGTGGGTGCTGGCTGTGGAGGCAGAGGAGTACCCAGAGTTACTCATGATCTGTAGCAGCCTTTGGAAACCTCTTTGCCTTATTGAAATATTTGCTCTGTGGATTATGTTCATGTTAAATTCACTTCTTCCTATTTGTATTTCCTTTTGTTTTGATAATGATAACCTTTCTTTATTAGGATTAATCTTTTAAAATGTGCTTCCCTGTAGGACACAGCTTAGGCTATGGCTTTGTGAACTACGTAACTGCAAAAGATGCTGAAAGAGCAATAAACACACTGAATGGCCTCAGACTTCAGTCAAAAACTATCAAGGTAGGAGGTTTTTCAGTCTGCTCTGAAAATGGCATTGTAAAACTTTATTCTGGTGGTGCTCCCAACTGCAGGAAGGGTGAATCTGGGAGAAGGGTAGCGAACTGTTTTGAAACAGCTTTGTATTCAAAAATTCCTCTTTTTTTCTTTTTTTTTTTTTTTTTTAATTCCCACCATTTTTACAGCAGTAGAGGGACCATTCTGAATTGTTGCCTGGCTTTTTAAAAACCTCAAGTACCTCTTGGATACTTCATGGTGTTTATTTTAAATCTTGTTAATACTCATGCACTCCTTGTCCAGAACAACAGTCTGTGCTGTGTGTGTAGGATTCACACCTGCTTAGGTGATATTTGTAACTTTCTCTAGTA
Organism: Grallaria varia; assembly: GCA_013396735.1. Lineage (NCBI taxonomy): Eukaryota > Metazoa > Chordata > Aves > Passeriformes > Formicariidae > Grallaria > Grallaria varia. Next base: position 67,889 of record VWZG01003292.1, on the reverse strand, counting down.
GCAGAAATTAAGACAGAAAATTGCACTTTAGCTGGTCAAGTCTTTTTATGAATCTTTGAAAAAATATACTGACAGGACAAGTTCCCAATGTGACCTGTGGTGACTGAGTGTCTGAGTCAGGGATTCTCCAACATGGAAATGTCTTTTCTGGGAGCATTGGTGTTGGTCTGCTGCTCTCTCCTTATAGCAGTGCCCCTATGTGGAAGTTTGACCCTGGGCAAAACCAAAACAAAGCAACACCGTGCAGAGCTTCCCAGCACCAGCACAGGCCTCCCCCACCAAAGCCCCCCCACCAAAAGGGGAGAAAAACAGCAAAAAAGCCAAGGGGAAGGAGAGAAAACTTAAAAGCTTCAGACCATGAGTGGAACAGATATATATATATATATTTATTTACAGAGGAGGAAAAGGGAACTTAGTACTATATGCACACAACACGAATACCAGGCAAATACAGGAAAAGAGGGGTAACTCCAATGGTACTATATAGGTTCTATATATTTATACACCCAAGGAAGACAGATCAGGCGCTGCATTACCCAGATAGTGAAGTGATCAGCCCCAAGCTGTGATCCTTCTCCCCACCACCTGCCCAAGGAGAGGCTGACCCGGCCACAGGAGAAGAGACTGCACCGAAGAGGCTGACCCAAGGACGCGTCCGAGGACAGTGTGTGTCAGTTCTTCCTCCCTTGCCCTTATATCCCATGGGATGTGAGATAGTAGGGAATACCTCTGATTTGTCTATGTATATCACCTGACTCATTTCCCAGGAAGGCCTGAAAAACAGCAAACCTAGCCAAAGCCTAAAATTTAAAACTATGTTGGTTATCTGTTGGCTGAGCCCCAAATGAATGGAGTTACGTAGGGACATGCCCTTTCTCCTTTGGTTTTGTCAATTTTCCCTTTCCTCTCTTGGTTCCGTTTTTTTGAACTCCAGTAAAAATGCCAGTGTTTGGTGGGGAATAAATGCAATGAATCTTCCCTTTTAGCACCCTGAGCATACCTGTCTTTCCTTTCAAGGTCTCCTATGCGCGCCCCAGTTCTGAAGTCATCAAGGATGCTAATTTATATATCAGTGGCCTGCCACGGTCGATGACACAGAAGGATGTAGAAGACATGTTCTCCCGTTTCGGGCGCATCATCAACTCCCGTGTGCTCGTGGATCAAACCACAGGTGAGCTCTGGTGCCTTGGCTGCAGAAAACTGAAGTGTATGGCACGGTCAGTGTTCTTCTGACACAGGCAGTTCCAAAAGTTAGCCTTCCACAGACTAACCATGACATCTGGTGTCAACCACTGATAGAATTTTAATGGGAAATTCTTGTCCAGTAATTTTTTTTAAACACAGAATGATTCTGCTGCCTCCTGTGCTAGCTTAGAGGCCAAACCTTCCATCATACTGATTTGCCAAATCTCTCTTGCACTGACACTTGTCACTGCAGTGCAGTTGTTCTTCTGGACCACGTGTGTAACCTGGAGTGCTGACCTTGCCTTGCCTTTACACACATGCAGTTATTATCCACAGGCAAATTCCAGGCCATAGTTACAGATTTAAAAGCAAAACAATATATTTTGTCTTTTATACCAGCCTGGACCTCACTCAGACAATTTTCTCATATTTTCAACCAATTGAGGGGTCTTACAGGCCTCGGTGGTTACTGCTAAGCAAAAGAATTAATTTTATACACTTAGTACTGCCCTGAAAGTTCTGAATGTATTTTGTTTATTAAAAAAACAAACAAACAAACAAACAAACAAACCCCAAAAGAAAAGCAAAAAATTGATTCAAGCACTTGGCTCAGGGAGTACAAAGTTAAGGGGTTTTTTGTGATGGTAATTCTGACTCTGTGTTACAGTGTATTTTCAGAGTTTAAATTTCTTACCTCCTTATTTCGGACTGGGTAACTGCAGAGTCTGCCTTATCCTGTCACCCAGTTGTTCTATGGCTTTTCCAGGAGGCCATATGTCATGTATGAATCTTGGGAGGACTTTTGCAAATACCTTTTTTCATGGATTGTGCCTGTGCTGTGTTAGAATAGAAGATAATGAATTCTAGCAGTTCCACATTTAACGTTTATAAGTGGAATATGAGTATTTATACACACTTAGACACAGCAGTTCAGCAGCAGCTTCCCTGTGAGGAATGTGCTGTAATTGAGAGTGGGCCACCAGCAGGCTCTGGTGGGGCTGTGGGGCTGGGACACCCCCAGAACCAGCTCCTGGTGCAGGAACCTGCTCTGAAGTGTCTCCATGTGGTCAGACCACGCTGCATGTCAGAGACATCCGAGGTGACTGGGTGAGATGTGGGGGCTGACGTTGTGCACACTGTGGCTGAGTGAGGGAAATCCCACCCTTCTCCTCCTAGAGAGGGGGATTCATTTTGTCCAACTCTGATCCCTGCGTGGTCCTGTCTCCAAAGCAGATTGTCCAGGAGGCAGCTGTGCAGAGAAGCAAGAAAGGGACTTGTGGGGCACAGCAAACTTGTTAATGCAAGTGTCCAACCTAGTCATGCCCCTCTGGCAGTCAGTGGGGTCTGGATAGCTCCTGACATTGACAGAGCTGTAAAATGAGAGAAGTCACACAAATAAAATCTCTCCAAGAATAACAGAGTCTTCATGGGTGTGCTGGAGCCTGAGGCTGTGTAATTCAGCTCAGAACACACCTCCTGCTTTCCAATAGCCTTAATGATGCATTGATTGAAGAATGGATTCTACATCACAAAGTTAATGCCTGCAGAGCCTGCATTTGTTTTCCCGCCAGGAATGCAGCAGTGGCTTTAAACCTGCCTTTGATATCTTGGTCTAGTCCCAGTTAGGACACATTTTAACTTGTACTTTTAGCTGTACCTTCTTACAGAACTGGTTTTCTAGCTTTTGAAAATTGTTCTGTTTAAAAATACACTTCCTACAATAATTATATTTTAAATGAGTGCTGTGCCAGGTGAGGTGAGAAGCTCCAGGAAGAGCAACATGAAAGGAGCAGAGTCACAGTCAGCTGAGCTCTGCATAGGCCTTGCAGACTTCTGGGGGGTGCTGCTGCTGCTCTGGGCCTTTTCGGGGTGGGACAAGACTTCCCCCTGCCCAGGAGGCTGATCTCAGAGGCACCTGAGCCTTCAGTGCTGTCAGCCCTAACCTGGTGAGCCCATCTGCATCAAAGTTCTCCCCCTGCCCCAAAGGCACACCCACCTTGCTTGCTGCAGGCCCAGGGTTTGGCACGATGCACGTCCTTCTGTGCAACAGAGGAAATGATCTTCAGTTGTTGTCCACTGCCTTGGGATTCCTAATAAGCTTAACTTTAAAACTGGCTTTGAAGCCCTATGTGGGTGTAAATAAAACGTGAAAGTATCTGATGTGTCCCTTTCTAAGCTGGTGAAGTCCTACAAGTAGCCTGGCCACAATATCTGCTTTGGAATGGCATTTAAACAAAATGTGCCCTTTTAGCTTCACTGTGATAATAAACTGTATTTTCAGCCTATGGTCAAGTCACAGATGAGAATCAAGGGGAGGAGGGGGAAGTTCACAAGGCATAACTTGCACCTCAGTCAGCATCCAGGGGCTGGGACTAGGGAAAAAAATGCACAAATGTTTAACAGCTGTGAAATTGGTTCAGTACAGTCACCAAGAAGTAATTCTTCATTGGTTTTAATGAATTAAAATAATGTGTGTGCCAGCTAGAAATAATGAAGGTGGTGTAGGTGAAATTGTGATCTCTCCATTACAAAAGGTGAAACTCCTTTATTACACTGAGACCTTTGTTGCCCCCGGTCTGAACCTGAATGTGTTTCCAGCATGGAAAAATGAAAAAAAAAAAGCACAAATGTGTCAATTCTGTGTTTGCAGATGCTTTTTAGTGATAAAGTAATTGAAACTGAGGGGTTTGGGTCTGTTTTTAAGCAAGCGGAATGAATTATTTTTTTTAATTCACTTAAAATGTTGGGAGGGGTTTTTTTATTACAGGAAATGTCAGTTGGTGATGAATTTCATGGAATTCCACCACATTGTAGGTTTTTAAGTGTTTTAGTCACTGTGATTGTTATAGCTGAAATGAATATGTTAATTTATCTTTGGTTTCTTAATTTCATACTTTATCCTCCAGCTGCTGAAGAAACATTAGTAAATGTAGAGAAGTTGAAAGCTGTGACCACAGAAATATTGAACTTTTTTTGTTTTTTGTTTTCAAAGTTATTTTAAGTTTATCCTGAACTTCAATTTTTTTATTTTTTTTGTTTTGTTTTGTTTTGTTTTTTTCGTTGGTTTGGTTACAAGGTTTGTCCAGAGGGGTCGCATTTATCCGGTTTGACAAAAGGTCAGAAGCAGAAGAGGCAATTACAAATTTCAATGGTCACAAACCCCCGGGTTCCTCCGAGCCCATTACAGTGAAGTTTGCAGCCAACCCTAACCAGAACAAAAATATGGCACTGTTGTCGCAGCTGTGTCATTCACCAGCTCGACGGTTCGGAGGGCCAGTGCATCACCAGGCGCAGAGATTCAGGTAGGTTAGGAGGAATAAATGCATTTAAGGCTGTGCTCCTGTTGCCGTGTCCGTGTGGGCAGCTGTGCAGCATGTGTGAATGAATACCTAGTGCACTATTGTCCTGCAGTGTTCTGTAAATAAACTGTTGCATTAAAATATGAGTCAAGTTAAACCTTACTTGTAAAATTTATGTTGAAGTTAGCACATAAAGGTACCTGCACTCCAGGGTCTGTTTCCACAACTGGGCACAGTGAGGTGACAGAAGTGGCAGGTTCCAGGTGCGTGTTGGTAGGTCCTGTCTCAACAGATCCCCATTCTGTGGTCTGTATTGCTGAACACAGATATATTGGCAACTTAATTAAAACTCTGAACCGTTGGTTCCAGCAGGGAGGTGTCATAATAAGATGAGAACCTTATTTCTGCGGAGGAGGTTCCGTGGGATTCGTGCCTGCATCCCAACCTCTGCAGGGCTCTGCCTTCCCTCCCTCGAGGCCTTACGAGTTCAGTGATGAGAACAGTGAGTGGTTTCAGCATCCTCTTTGCCTCCAGGCTCTGGAAGACAATGTGTTTTGCCTTTGAGAATTGCCTTGGTTGCTTTGAGTATGAATCGCTGGAACTGGAATTGTCTTGGATGCTTATGGAAGAAGCTGAAGGTTGGAGGGTGCTCTGGAAAATGCAATATGTTGACTATCTGGCTGATAAACAATGGGCTTTGAGATGAGATGATGTTCCTGGGAGTTCGTGAGTGTAGTGTCTCCCTATTGAGAATATACTCTTTTTTATTGTTGTTTTTCTCCTCTGAGGTATCCAGTTACGGACTAAAACCTCAGCCAGCCTTTTGCTGTGCCTGTTCCCGTGCTGCTGTCACCTGCCCATGATGCTGTAGTTGAGCATTTGGGGCACAGTTTGGGTCTAATGTGTCCCCAGGGAGAACTGGTAGAGTCAGCTGTGGTTTTACACTGAAGGGGGTTGAACAGTTTGCCCAAAGAGACCATGAAATGTCTGTTCTTGGAGATGCTGAAACCTGGCTGGAATGGGCCTGAGCAACCTGTTCCAGGTGCCCTGCTTTGAGCAGGGGATTTACTGGAGGGTTTCCACAGGTCCCTGCCAGCCTCAGTTGTTCTCCATTTCTCTTCAACTCTAGCCCAGGGAAGTTTAGTTCAGGCAGCTCCTCTTGAAGTGAAACACTCATGCAGATCTGCACACCAAATCTGCTGAGCCACACAGAGAAATGGAATTCTGCATTATTGTTTTTATCTAAGGGAACTGTTACAAAACTTAACACATCTGTCCTTTGCCTCAGCCAGGGCTTCAGTATGTCGTGGTCCTAGTAAAATCTTGAGGCTTATGGCTTATTTTTTCATTCTTAATGTAATTGGATATTTTATTCATAATTCTTCCCCTTAAAATTTATAGGAGAATTAAGATGTATCAGAAGAAGCAGTACAAATAAGATTCACATGCAAAATTAAGAGACCAAATAACTTTAATTCTGTCCTGTAATGACCACTCAGGAACCATAAAAATGATTAATGTATTTATGCTAATACTGCTGGTGAAACTAGATTTTAGTAACCAGTGTGTTCATTATTCTTTTATTGCACCGGTTAGAGCAGCATTAATGTCATTTGTGTGCATTTCATGGAATCCCAGAATGGTTTGGGCTGGAAGGGGCCTTAAAGCTCATCTTGTTCCACCCCCAGCCATGGGCAGGGACACCTTCCACCAGCCCAGGTTGCTCCAAGGCCTGTCCAGCCTTGGACACTTGCAGGGATCCAGGGGCAGCCACACTCAGTGTGTCTGTAAGTTTGGGGTGTCGCTGGGGTGTGAGGTGGAAGAAAATGTTCTGTCCCTGCTCCATTCCTGCTGCAGTGGGAACTGTGTCCCCCCACGCTGTCTGTGCCCAGTGCTCATTTTTCAGTGTGTTTTGGCCAACTTTGGGGAGACCTGCTAGTGGAGAAAAGACACAGTGGTGGCACAGGCACAGGCAGAGGCAGGAATGGAGCAGTTGGGGGTTAAGCTGTGCTGTCAGGAACAGGCTGTGCACTCGAGATCCACCGGGTGCCTTGGAGACACAGACTGTCATCTCTGTCTTGTCCCAGACCTGCAAGGACTCCAACACCTTTTATAAAACTCCCTTCCCTCAATGACCCGTGCAGGCACATATGGACGTGTGTGCACAACACCTGCACCACAGAATCATGGAATCTTTAAGGTTGAAAAAGACATCCAAGATCACGAAGTCTGTCCCACAGCCCTTCAAATTTTTCTTCCCACCTTTGGTGTTAACTGCAAGGTTTTTTTCAGTGAGTCTTCCCTAAAGGATGCTGTACTTAACGAGTTATAATTACTCATCCTGTGGTTAAACTCAGGAACCTGAGTTTGGACTCAGTGTTGTTTGTTTTGGTAGTGAACAAGACATGATGAAAGATAAGCTGCTTCCACAGTGCTCGCAGTCTGTATAAATTATTGTGGTCTCTGCTCTGCAGAGGTTGAATACTTAACCTGACATTTTGATTACACTTCATCTCATTCCATCATAATCCCTCTAAATCCAGGATTAAGCTTTTAGTATCTAATTTGTAATTATTAATTTCCTACAGATATCGTTCCAACCCTTTGTTTAATGTTCTGTTAATCCCTTGGAGTTCCTGTGGGATTTGGGGCTCACATCAGGAGCTGGTCTTAGTGCCCTGTGCTGGGCTGACCTGCTAATTCTGAGCCGTGGGCTCTCTGCTTGCAGCCAGGGGAAGGGATGCCACAGCACGGGGCTGTGTCTGGAGGAGGTAGAAAACATCTGGGGCAGGGGTGTCTTTGGAGCATAAGACTTGTTTACTTACACATCTTAGAAACAGGAGAGCTCCAGGTGCTGAACTCCAGGAAATGGAAGGGCTTGGCTCCTGAAGTGTGAGAAGCTGCCCAGAGCCCCTGGAAGTCCTGTGGTTTTGCAGCTCACCAGGGCTTTATACTAGAAGAGTGTTCTTTCAATTCTCAAATATTCCCAGTTCAGCTGGTTTTGCTTTCAGGCTTGTTCAGGGTCAGAGCCAGTTCCCAGTTCCTGTAATGGGCATAACTCTGCTGGTATCAGTCCATGAGTTCAGTCCTGAATTCCTGAAGTGAGTAATTTCTCACAGTTCTTTGATCCAAGGGGAAACAAAAGACTCTTGAGTGTTTAAGCCTGTAATTGACATTATAGCTCAGAGAGCTCCTGCACATCTGTTTGGTTTCACTCCAGTGAAATTGTTTAAATTTTCCATTTTTAGGCCAGTTTGTAATTTGGATGCAAGCTGTCTGTGTTGAGAATGCCACGGAAGAATCCATTTCATCCAGAGTAGTATTTCATCAAGGTTCTGGAAGAATGTGGGACTGAGACCCTGCTTGCTGCTCTTCTCCCATACATGGCTGTTTGAACACACTGATTTATTGCAGGCTTAGAGGTTGCACCACTGAATTCTTAACAAGATTTGTGTTGGTCACAGCGGGTTGTTCCCATCTGTATCAGAGCAGAACAGGAAAAAGTTGCTTGTCAGAGGGACAGTGTCAGTGGAGCTGAACTCCTGCTCTTAGTGGAATTATTCAAAAATAAGAAGCTGCCAAGTTATGTGTGAAAGTCATCATAGGCTGATATTAAAAATAATGTTCCTGCTTATTGGCATTGTGGGATTGCTCCACCTGTGATGCTGTATGTAACTGTCCTCAGAGTGCAGTGGAAAGAATTCAGCAAACACAGCTGGAGCTGTGCCAGGGCCTTGGGATGGAGCTCAGGGAAAGGTTCTTCCCCCACCCAGAGGGTGGTGGGCACTGCCCAGGCTGCCCAGGGCAGTGGGCACGGCCCCGAGGCTGCCACAGCTCCAGGAGCCTTTGGACAATGGGACAGGGACAGGGTGGGATTGTTGGGGTGTCCTGGGCAGGGCCAGGAGTTGGACTGGATGGTCCTTGTGGGTCCCTTCCAGCTCATGAGTTTCTGAGATTCTATGAAAAGAATTTATAGGACTTTCATAGACCTAAAAAGAAATCGTTTTCATTGAGGAGTGTAATTTCTGAGATTGTCCTCCAGTGTTTTAAAGTTGTTCCGGGGTCTATTAAACGTAGCAGTCTGTCTGTCTCGTGGCAGAAGAGCAAAAGGTCATTCATATAAATAAGAAGCTTACAAAATGAAAAAGAATTGCAATTAAAAATGCACTGTGGTGATAGTTAATGCCACAAGATGTTGAAGTTTTAAGTTAGCATCGCTTGAAAGAGCCATCCATAGATAACACTGACTGCAGACTCCTAGGAATGGTTGAAAAAGCAGTGTGGAGGAGGCAGTATAAAAATAATTACAAGAGAAATGAGGACACCAGCAGTAAGTGTGATAAGAGTGAGATCATTCAAATTACAGTATTAATGGAAATTTAAAAACACTTTCTCTGAAGCATCTTGGATCTCTGTGGGTCTTAATGTTGTTTGCCTAAATTGGACAGTCTTTTAAACATCCTTAATAATTTCCTAAGGATTGTCTTAAATTGGTGTGGTCATAAAAATCTTTCCTGGTAGGACAGAGAGGTTTTGTGTGTCAGCTGCTCCAGGCCTGGCTTGTCCAGGCAGTTCCCCCAAGCTGAGTGAGAGTTCTGGGGTCCCTCTTGTGCAGGGTGAGCACAGGGATGTGTCAGATCAGCTGAGGTGCATTTCCTAAAACTGTTGTTTTGAAATTACTTTTCAAGTCTTGTAGGGAGCTTTTTTGGTTTTACCATGTTTTGCTTGGGTGGTTGTTTGTTGTTTTTTTTTAAACAAACCTGTAATGTTTTTGTGAGTCAGAGCAGGAAGAGAGGAAAATCTCTTTGAAAAGGAGTGTATCTAAAGAGCCGAGGTACTTGCCACTTTCAATTGTTTTGTCTGTGACATGCAGTTGGGTTTGTTGTCTTCTTGCATTTAACACCAGCTGCTCCTGTACCAGTGACTGGAGTCCTTGGTGTGGTGTTACCTGGGCTTTGGGGCAGGCAGGGCCAGAGCTGCTCGGGGTGCTGGAACCAACGTCAGGCAGTTCGGAGCTCTGGTGTGCTGCTCCCCCTGCACGGGAGCAGGACCCAGGACTGGTGATCTGTTGAGATGAAAACTTGCCAGATAATAAGATAAATCCATCCTACCAGATCATTACTCACATGGGAAGAAGCTACAGAGCTGAAGGTGTCTGTCAGAACCAGTAAGTGTATCAAGCATGCAAACGCAGGAACACTTTTCTACAAAGCCAAAATAAATAGCAGGTATGTCACCTCATCCTCAGGTCACACGGTTAGTGCGTCTCATTCACCTCCTGGTACTCCTGATGCCTTTTCAGGTGCACTGTAGCACAAAGATGCCCCAGGTTGGATTTGCTTGGGGCTGGCCCCCGGTGGGTCCGTGAGCTCAGGTGTGTTCCCACCGTGCCCCAAACCCCAGGCTCAGGCTGGGCAGGGAGGGAGGGGTGCCGTGACCCTTGCTCTGGGGACAGGGGCTCAGGTGTCCCCGGCAATGAGCCTGGGGACAGATGGTCACCGGGTGGTTCTGGTGTGTGAATGTACAGCCTGAGTGGGAGCTGATGCCCCGCGCGTGTCCCTCTGCTCCCCATACACGTCCTCGGCCCTCCCTGCTCTCCAAAGGCAGCAGCAGCTCCTCGGTGCAGAAAAGTGTCACCGGGGAGCCTTTGGCACTTCCCTGCCCAGACATCCCTTCCCTGTTTCCTCCAGGTCAGCAGAGAATCAGGATCTGCCCCCGCCATGCTCTGGGCAGAGAGCAGCTCCTGTCCCACTTTTAAGGGGTTTGCGTATCACCAGTGGTACAGCTCAGTTTGGGAACCCCTGGTATAGTATCATTATATTTCTATGTGACCTCACATTTTTAAATAATAAATAAGCACAAGGGTTCTAAGTGAGTTTTTGTCCTTAACTTTCACATGTCCTGACCTGTGCTTAGCTGTACAACCCTAGTATTGCACTAAAATATTCAAAAGCTTTGCATTTCTAGGATAGAGGCCAGAAATAGAAAAAAGGGCATTTAGAAATGTGGGTTATAGGGAAAAGAAATTCATATAAAGCAAGACATAAAAAGGAGAGGCTTTTCGGTTGTTTTTTTTTAAGCATAACTCCTGCTGGGGTTCTGTGCAGGGGGCAGGGTTCAGGAAGAGCGAATATAGGTGATTTGAAAAATCCAGTTCAGTAAAGTAATATCTAAGTTTTCCTGGTACGAAGTTGGTGTAAAATTAATAAAACTGTCCATGCATACTGAAATTGTGAAACTGTGGGTGGAGCCTGCTCGTGTTGGGAGTGTTCACCTGCACCTGCTGCCTTTGGGCAGAAAGGGAATAGGTTTTGTTCTGTTCCACAAACCAAGAAATTAATACATACAATCTCTACTCCTAAAAACCAAGCAAACCCATCCCCTGCCCCAGCAACCCCAAAGAAACCCTCTGACTTTGGAATTCCCAACGTGCTATTTCAGAGGCAAGAAAAGGAGGATGGGGGGGGAAAAACCCCTTTAAGAGAAAGAACTGGGAGATGCCCAGGGGTGCCTGGGGCCTCTGGGGAGGTGCTGACCCAACCTCGAGCAGTTCTGCACCAATGCCCAGGGCACTCTGAGCAGCCTGGCTGAGTCAGAGATCCCTCCAGGTCCCCTGGGAAGGTGGTGAGGACAATTCCATGTTGATAAAGCAGTTGGAATTCTTAACTTTTTTTTTTTTTCTGGCAGCTGTTAATTTTATTGTCAGTTTGAATGGGGAAACATTGATCTCGCGGTTTTGATGTCCATGTAGAAAATATTCATTCTCAGTTGCTTCCCATTCAAGTTAATTTGCTTAATTGAATTGAACTTTTACATGAAATATTGTGCTTTTTATTTGCTAGGTTCTCTCCTATGGGTGTAGATCACATGAGTGGGCTTTCTGGTGTAAATGTTCCAGGAAACGCATCTTCTGGCTGGTGTATCTTCATCTACAACCTTGGTCAAGATGCTGATGAGGGAATCCTCTGGCAGATGTTTGGCCCCTTTGGTGCGGTTACCAATGTGAAAGTTATTCGAGATTTCAACACCAACAAGTGCAAAGGTTTTGGTTTTGTGACCATGACAAACTATGAAGAAGCTGCAATGGCCATAGCAAGTCTTAATGGCTACCGCCTGGGGGACAAAATCTTACAGGTTTCCTTCAAAACCAACAAGTCCCACAAATAACTTGCTCGTGCTTTTTGTATGGAATAGATAATGGAGTGACAGAAGTTGAAACATTTTTGTTAGTGTAAAACTCATTTTGCGCCAATTTTCACAAGTGTTTGTCTTAGTCTAAATGAGAAGTGAAAAGGTTTTATATTCTGGGATGCAACTGACATGTTCAAATGTTTGAAATCCCACAATGTTAGACCAATTTTAAGTTCCTTTAAGTTATTTCATTTAAAACATGTTAAAAATCCCCAGAAATACTGAGTAGATTGCATTAACTAGACCCTCTGGATGGTGGTAAAATTGAAGCATGCTTTCACTTATGAGACTAACATTTGTTTCATTGAATGTTGTCTGCAAAAACTGGAATTTTCTGAAAAATGTCAGGCTGAATTCATTAATTTTCTTGGGGTTTATGTTGTTGTTTTTCTTCCCCATCCCCTTGTCCTTTCTTTTTTTTTTTGTTTTCTTTTTCCCTCCCCAGTTTCAGTAGTATGGAAGAAAAGTTGAGAAATACTAATGTTTTAGTTGACAGTAAATTGTTTGATGAATTAATATTCATAACTGCGTGTCTAGTTGAGGATCAGGCTTTTTAAAGTCAAGGTCTTGTAAGTAGTAGCATGCCAGCCTAACTTTAACACCATTGGGGAGGTAAGTTGCACACTGAGCAGTGGCCGAGCTGTCCAACTCACAGGTTGTACAAACATGACTTTTAAAGCCCACTTTGAGAGGAATGGACCAAAGAGTTTCAAAGAAACTCCGGGAAGGTTTCAGAGTCAAAATGAAACTCCAAAAAAGCAAGTGTGAATATATGTTGCTACTTTATCAGACTGAATCTCTTCTGTCCAAATATTTAATGCATGGTGCACTACTTACTGGTACAGTATAATGCAGCAAGATACTTACTCATTTTCCAAGATCATTGTAGTTGGAATTCCTTTGGCAGTTCTATTTTGTTAAGAAAAACCAGTTATAAACATTTGAGCATTGTATTTCTCGCATCCCTTCTAATGAGTGCTAGATTTTTCTATTTTAATAGGATTTTGTTTTGACAACTAGCTTTACTTATTGAACACTCAGCAGAAAAGTACTTACAACTTGCAAGTTAGATATTAACCAAAAAACCCCTTTGATTTGTAGATTTAAAGATTAATCCCCCAGGTTTTCTGCAGACTGCCTTGAAACTTTGAGTTGTTCTGTTTCTGTTAATTTTCTTTTGCTTTTTTGTGTTTTTTGTTTGTTTTTACTTTTGCATTTAAGAACATTAAATTTGATTTTGTTTTGCTCAAATTTTGTTTTGTTTTTTATTTTCTGTTCTTTTTTTGCTCAGTATTGCACAAAGTGTCCAGCTTTCAGAGTGTTGTTTTAAAGAACCGTAGCTCCTCTTTAAGGGAATTTTAATTTACTGCTTTGACAGACGAGTAGAAGACACAGAGTTGTGAAATGAGCACTACAAGAAATCTGTCACATAGAAATGGTGTGGCACAGGTTGGTGTGACCCTCAGGTGTTCTCGGGCAGGAAACCCGGGCAGGCTGACCCTGCCAGGTACAGGTGTGTGAGATGCTGTGCATGACTAGAGGCTTGGCCGCTTTGAGCTCTGGTGTTTGTGCAGGGAGAGCAGAGGTGAAACGGGGTCCGTGGCAGTTCAATGCAGCGTCTCCTTGTTTTGCCAGAGCCTCCACCAGCCCCAGAGTTCATCCCCAATTTCCAGAGGCTGTTCCATGGCACCTGCTCGTCTCTGTCCGTCCCGGCTGAGCTTGCCCTGTGCTTGGTGCCGTCGCTGGTGTCCCTGCAGAGGGCTCTGCAGTGGTGCCCAGCCCCAGGGCTCTCCCAGCCCTGCTGTGGCCGTGGGGGCTGAGCTGCTGCCCTGCCCTGAGCTGGGACCTGCTGGAGCTGCCCTGGACGCACCAAACCCTGCAGATAGGCCTTGGCCCAGCGAGCAGCCTCCTGCTTGCCTTGAGCTGGCGTGCAGTGGGTGCAGGGGGGATTCCTCCTGCTAAAACATCCAGCCTTGCCTCTCCTGCCGGTCTGTTCCCTCCCCGTCTCTTGAGGAGTTCAGTGGCTGTGGAAGGGGGACTGTGACACAGCAACCAGCCCACTCCCACCCCCAGAGCATGCTCTTGGCTGGCTGCTCCAGACATTCCCACCAGTTCGTTGTCATCATTTGTCACGTCCGTGAGTGTTTCTTTTCTGTGTATGAGCAGAGGCTGGGGAGCATTCAGGGGCTTCTCCTAGGTTAAAGGTGTGCAGTGCAGAGAAGTTCTCTTACCGTGTCCCATCACCACTGACCCCTGTCCTGTCCACAGCAGTGGGATGCAGCCATTCCCAATTCCTGTCGTTCTCTCTTGCCTTTTTCCACTTAGGATAAATTTTCAAACTAAATGTTGTCCCAGCATTTAGCTGTGGATTCAGACTTAGAAAGAACGACCCCTAAACGTGACTCTGCATCAGTGCTGGTTCCAAGCATGCTGGCCATGGCAGCAGCACACTGCTGTGAGCTTTGCCAGCTGCCACTCAAAAGAACTTCTCTTGGATGCTTTTTGGCATCACTGTCCCTTCCTTTTTCCGCTGCTTCCCTATTTTTCCATCTTTCATTCTTCGTTCAGTAAGAAGGAAATGCAGGATATGGTTTTGTGCCACTACTGCAACAATCTCTTTTTAGGAAAGGTCTGTTCCCAGCTTCCTTTGATAATTGCTCTGAAAATAATTTCCAGGTAATTGGTATGAGCAAAACACTGCTGCTCGAGTCAGGAAGAGGATAAAATCCTGCTAAACTATTCAGAGCTGATACCAGAGGTAGTGTATGATCTGCACTGCTCTAACAGTCAGTAAATCCTTGGCGTAAATAGCTGAAGTCAGGAAAAAATTGTGTATATATTCTTCATGGTTTTGGTCCTAAACAGCAGTCTCTGCATCCCACTAGTAAAGACCAAAAGGCAACTTCTGGAGGTGGAAAGTAAATTCTAACAAGACATCTGCCTGCAGTTTTTCTGCCCAAAAGGTAGGAGCGACTGGTTGCCTCACCACGCCATCCAGCAGACCCTGCTTTGAAGCTCTCACTTGAAAATACCCATTTCAAGAGAGGTTTTGGCCTCTTGGTTGTCAAGGAATATAGGCAAACTGTGGGTATATTCTGCTTTTTCATCTGTTAATTTGACAGAATCCAGGAGTTTCTAGCAGGTGACTCTTCAGTCTCAGTCAGTGCTTGCAGGATCTTTGTAGAACCAGAGGGCTGTCTCAAAGCAGAGGTCTCTCATTCCTCAGGACATCCAGCATCTCACGTAGGGAGTTTTGGAAAGTCTTCAGTGCTGGATTAGGATATGGTGATCAGATTTTGAAGAACTGGTTTTGTTGGTCTGTACTGGAGATGTGCTACAAGAGCAGCTGCGGTGGGAATGTTCTGGGGACCTTTAGAGTAGGTGAGGAGCCCCTCAGGACACCCCCAGGTGTAGCTTCTGGAGGACTGGGTGTAATTCCTGGTGAAAACACAGTTGGCCCTCCTGCTCTCACAGGGTCTCATGTATAGATGTCAAACATTTGCTTCCCAGCTGTTCACACGCATGGAATTCACCCTGTGCAGAATGACCGGGAGCCTCATCCCAGCTGAACCTCCTGTTAACCATTAGACAGGGAAATGCCACATAAAGGTGCAAGAGGACTTGGATGTTGCTGAGTGTGCTGGGTATGAGCTGGCAGAGGCAAGTGCAGATCCTTCAGGCGAGGGGATGGCAACACCCGAAATCCAGACATGAGCAGGATCAGAGCAGCTCAGTGTGTTCAGTCCTTGGTGAGTCCTTGTTAGATGCTGTCTGTTCTCTGATGTGTTGGATTTATTTTGTTCTTCAAGCTGCATCATCATCAGATTGGGTTTCCTTGAGCTGCTCCACTCTTTTGTCAGAGGGCTGGGACTGGCCAGTGCAGTTCCTGTCACCTCCTGAGCCCAACTTGTGCCAGTCCCTGTGCCTGCTCTGGCTCTGGCACTGGGAAGGGCTGGAGGGTCCAGCTCTTACTTAGGGTGGAGGGAGCAGTCACTGTCCCCCCAGTGGGGTGTGGTCACTCAGCTTTGCCTTCCCTTTGCTTGGAGGTGGGTTTGACCATCGGTATCATGTGAGCATGAAAACCACTGGAAGTCTGCAGGTGCCCAGGTCGCTGGAGCAGGATAAATTCTGACCTCCGTGTGGGGAGGACACCTATTTTTGTTGGGGGGCTCAATGTTGCAATAATGTTCCTTATATACAAAGGAGTTAAAAATCTTTTTTAAAAAAATTGGCATAGCTCCATTTATAGAAAGGGTGTTCAGCAGTCACAATTAGTTCATCATTTTAGTTTTAAAGGTGATCCATTATTTTAAGGCTGAGTTTGGAAAACTGATTTATTTTTATGTTGCTTTAATGTTCTGGGTAAGGTCAATAAAGTAGAAATTCTTCAAGTATTTCAGGAGATACTTTTCCAGTGCACTCTAAATATTAATTACACAAATTCCTTGTTGGATAGTTTATCATTATGTATATGCTTTTTGAAAAAACTTGGTGAACATCCCCCTGTTTACTTTAACACAATAAACAGTTCATATAATAAAATAAGCTGTTTTTTCAGAGTAGCTCCTCTGCTAGGTCTGCCTGCAGAAGTGTTTGGGAGGTTTTTAACGCAGCTTTGTGAGCTGGTGGTAACCTGGTTCAGTCACATATCTCAAACACGGAGCAGTTTGTCCTCTGTCAGAAAGTCACTGTATTTTTGATTTCCATAATGAAGAAATTTGTCCTGTATAACTCTGTCAGTGAAGCACCTTATTGTTACATTTCTACTTTTAGGCACCTAAGAATAGCTTTAGAGGGAAAGGACCAAATTCACATTTAGCATAAGGAAACCCCGGCCCCCTTGAGCTCCCTGAGCGAAGCTGCACTTTTGTTATGGTTTTTTTTCCATTTCATTTTTTCCCCCCCAGAGCTGAATTTGTCACCTGAGGTCCTTTAATCTCTGTTTGGCAGCAGGAGAGTCTTTCTGTGCCGTAGGCGAGTTCCTCTAATGTAGCTCCGCGCTTCTCAAGGTTGGATACTCTGCACAATAGAACGGATAAACGCAGAGCTCAGGAGGCCCGTGCTTGTGTCCTCTGGTTATTAATTGGTTTCTGCTTGTTAATGTCAAAGAATGAAAAGCGTGGAGTTCATAAAAAGGGTCTCAGTTCCCTCCGTGCCTCTCGGAAGAGGCGGTGCCTCCGTGACCACCAGCGGCACTGAGAGTCGCCGTAGATTTGTAAGTGTCCGCTCGTAGGTTGATCAGGGGCGGCACCGTTTGGGTGATGGCTTCTTGTAGTGGTCGCCTGTAGCCAAGCGAAACCAAACTGCGGTTGTTGCTTTCTCCTCCTGCGCGATTGGAAACCCGTCAGAGCCTTTCTGGTCTCTAAAGCAAAAGCCACCCCCCTGTGAGCGGGTTGGATGTTCAGCCCTGGGCGTTTGTTCTGCATCACACTCGGTCAAACGTCAACGAAGGTTTAGAAATATTTTTCTGTTGAGTGGAATTTTCAGCACTGAAATTCTCTTTTGTTACCGATGATGGGAAACCAGTAATGGTAGAACTGCCACCTGAAACCTTGGGAAATTGTTTCTGTGTTCACGTTTTAGAATCTCAATATTCTCCTACTGTTGTTCCTTATTTTTAAACATTTTTGAGCAAGTTTTCGGTGGTACAGCTGAACTTTTTCACTTGGTCATTGAGAAGAAAGTGACTTGAGACATTTGAAACATTAAGTTGGGATAAACCTTTATTTGATGAGTAATTTGAATAATACTGTACTTCTTTTTATTGATTTCCTTTCCTTTAACTTATGTAATCTTTTGTTTATAAATTAATCTGTTTGTGGGACAGAAGGTTTTATCAATTGCTTTCCATACTGTACAGTATATGGTTACACATTTTGTATATTTAGTGTGTTTTTAAGTTATTGATTTGTTTTATATCAAATAATTTATTTTTCAGGTACCATTTTCATTTAAACTTTGTTTTTACATGGGTTTATTTTAAATAAAGTATGACACTGCTTTCCAAATGTCTAAAATGAAGTTGAATCCCATTGTGTTATTTTGAGATGACTTATGTAAATTAACTTATTTTAGAAATAACTGCAAAAATGTACCAAATTCATACTTTGGTTGTGCTTCAGTTCAAGTGCTTGGAAATTCTCTGCAATGATTTTTGAGCAGTTTGAAAAATGGAATTTTCATATTGAAACAGTTCAAAGATTTGTTGATGAAGCAGCAGCTTTGTAGAATCCTGTGGATGGAGTTATGAGCATTGTTTTCTATATGGATTTTCAAAATTAAATGAAACAGCTCATAGATATTTATCTGGTGTTAAGACTTAAATGAAATTATCTGTTTCTAGTACAAAGGAGTTTTGTACCTTTACCACATGTTCGTGACTGGTTTTGTTGAGCACTTGTTTGGCACATATTTGGGATATTTTTACGTGGGCCCTGCTAAAGGGTGATGTACTTCAAAATAGAATTAGGCTTTTACTTAATTGTTCATATTTTGTCTTTTTTTCCCTGCAGGAATTGGATTATTATTGTGCAGTTTGGAATTTGACATGTTTTTCAGAAGAGTCTGAACTGTGTTCAGGAATAGGCCAATCAAGGTTCCTCCACTAAAGATTTTGTAACTTGTGGCCCTGTTAGAAAGATGGAATTAAAAGAAGGTGCTTGGTTTCCTTTCTGTTTTCCAGGCCAAAGAGTTGTTCTCTTCATCTCACGGGTGTCATCCTAACCTAGACCCAACCCAAAGTCCAGCTACACTAATCCCTCAGTTGTGTAGTGAAACTTCTTGGAGGGAGCTCTTGAGGAACGACCTCCGGTTGCGTCAGGGGAGGTTCAGGTTGGATGTTGGGAATCAATTCCAGCCCTGGCACGGCAGTGCAGTGGTGGGGTCACCATCCCTGGAGGGCTCAAACAACAAGGCATGGATGTGGCACTTGGGGACACACGGGTCAATGGTGGCCGTGGCGTTGGGTTGATGGTTGGACTTGAGGATGGTGAAGGTGTTTTCCAGGGGCAGGTAACGCTGGGGGGGCTCTGCAGGCCACAAATGCTTCTTAAACTGTGTCCTTCTGGTTGAAGGAGCACACCCAGCCCTGCTGGCTCTGCACGGACTGTGTGCCAGTCTCAGCCCCTTCTTCACCAGCACAAATGTTTGACGTTTTGATCAATCGAAAGCTGTCCTGCTGAGTGTCAGCCAGTGCCTCTCTGTGCCCTTTAGCTGGAGAAATGATCCCTTTCTCAAAGCTGGGGTAGTTACGGTACCTCTGATTTTCCTCTTAATGACTTACCGTGAAAAGGGATGTAAAATAAGAAAAATAAGTCGTGTTTCCTATGGGATATCAGGGAACAGAGGGCGATGCTGCCTCAGCTCAGGGTCCCTTCCAGCCTCGGAGGTTCTGAGATCTGCAGTTGTTTTTTCTTGTGATGGGAATTTCTCAGTTCAATGCTGTTCACCAGGTACCATCATTCTTTGTGCTAAATTGGTAAAGAGCAGGAGTGAGACTTTCTGTTACTACCAGTGTAACGTGCAGCATCTGGTGTTCCCAGAAATGCTTTATTAGGATTTAGATCTTTTCTGGGTTTTCTTTTGGATGGAGCTGGAACACCTCCCTTCTTGCTCTCACCAGGTGTTTGTCTGATGTGCTTTGCTTTGCTCAGGTTTGTTCTGACCCCGTTGTTTTTTCCAGGTTTTTTGTCTATGAAAAAATCATCAGAGAAAACATGTATTAAACACAAAAAAATCGTAATAACAGGCAATGGCCACGTGAAGTGTAAGCCTCTCAGAAACATCTCTTTTTTTCTAAAGCAAACCAGAAAACTTAGTGTAGACCAATTAACCCCCAGGCAGAGGCTCTGGTTTTGCAGAGTTCCTGACAGAATCCCTGGCTCTGGACTATTCCCCCTCCTTGCTCTGCTGTTGGGGTATCCTGCTGCCAAATTTCACCCCCTTCATTTCCAGAACAATTTCCCATGTGGGGAGCAGAAAAAGGATGTTAAACTGCCCTGATTTCTGTTTCACGGGTATGTCAGAGAACAAGGTGCCTGAATCCTTTTCTCTGTATCTCCTATCCTTAAAAAAAAAAAGGAAAGTATGAGAGTGAGGAATGTCCTGGGTCGTGCTAAGGGTGCTTTTGCTCCGGATTCTGTCCCAGCAGTGGCACTGAACAGCTATTTATATATATATATATATATATATTTATATATAAAGCACACTGAGCCTCCCAGCACCCCCTGTCCCGTCATTCCCCTCGTGCTCCACCAGCTTGGCAGTGGCTCCTGGGTTGCAGGGGCCCTGCCTGTTCCCCAAATACATCCTTTCCTTTTGAGTCCTGATTTTTCCAGCTGCCTTGCTTTTTCTTAGACTGTCCTCTGTTTCCATCCTGTGCTGACAGCAGGAAGGGAAAGGGGACTGTTTGGGAATGGTTTTACACATGTGTGTTACCCATGCAGCTGAATGAAGGTGAATAAGTCACTCTTTGCACTGTGACATGCTTTCTTTTTTAAATATTTATGTGTAGAAACAGTGACTTGAGCAAAATGAGACTCTGAATCTAGTTTGTCAGGACTTGTACTAACATTTCATTGGCAAATACTTTTTCACTGCAACAAAATTAATTTAAACCATATTCAGCACAGTAAAAGTACAGAATTTCTTTATTTGAATTTTAAGTGTGGTGTATAATGCTTTAAAGGGTGAACTTTTCAGAGTGGATTGACTTCTCTCTGCAGAGCTGGAGCGCTTGTTAGAGAGCATGTTCTCAAACTGGAGCTTACAAGGAACTTCCTGAGATTAATAAAAATAAGTTTGAGGCTTCCTGTGTTCTCGGAGGGATCAGTGGAGCTCTTAAACCTACTTTAACAAACCCTTTAAACCTACTGTTTGAATGTGTTGGAACAGATTGTGCCCCAAGTGCAGCCCGTGCATGCTACAGAGAAGGATCCTAGAGGAGAGCAGAGCAGGAATGGTTTGGCTTGGGAGCAGAGGTGGGGCAGTGCAAGCAGTGCTGAGCTGCTCCCTGCCCTGGGCTCCAGCCCCAGGATCCCAGGAGGAGCAGGCACTGGCCCTGGCAGGACTCCAGGGCTGTCCTGCAGCCTGTGAACAGCTCTGGTAGGTAGCTCCTGTGCTGCTCAGAGCCCTGGCACAGAGGGCTTTGCTCTCGGCCTAACCAGACTTGCACAGTTTGGGGTGAAACTTTTGTGACCTTGTGTCCTGCTTTACCTTTCTCTCCCGGGTTGTTCCTTCTGCTTTACGTCTTTCAAGAGACACAAAGTGCATATACATTTATGTGGGTGTGTACATACACGTGTAATGCCTCTGTGTGTACTAAAACTTACATAGACTATATAGATTGTTTGGAGTACGTACACGTCCCCATTAATTGTGTGTATTACTGCTGTGTGCACATGTGGAATGGCAGATACACACTGTCCTGTGTCCTGCCCAGTGTAGGGGTAATTCAGGCAGACATGTATATCCTTAAAAGCCCGAGCTCTAAGGAATTGGTCACGATCGTACAGTGGTGTGAGGAGCAATGTGTGGAGGTTGAAGAAAATTAATCTTGACCTGGGTAAGAATTTCAACAGGCGCATTTTTCTAACTCTAGAAAACAACCACATCTGCATATTGTATCTTAAAATTTCTCAGCAGTGGTCCTGTACTGCACCATGTCACTGCTGTTCAGGGAGCACCTCCCATTTCCTTCTCCCCGTGAGATGCAACACTGTCAGTCCATGGGAGTCAGTGACTTAGGAAATCACTCTGATTTTGTTTTAAGCCACCTTTACTCCATGTTTTCCCCTTTCTATTTTTATCATATTTCATGGGCCTTAATGTTTTAATCCTTTCTTACTGCAGGACTGGAGGAAGGAAGACAATTCAGCCTCAAGAAGGACTGTGGTTCTAGTGAGATGGCAGTGACTGACCACGCGTGCCACGGGTGCACCCCTGGGCACCTCTGCCCCCATCACTGGATCCCAGGAGGGTCATCGTGGCTGCTTGTGCTAGCTTAGATAAAATAGAGCTAAACCTTGGCCCATTGTCTTCAGAGATGCTTTTCTGAGCCAGACAAAGTTAGATTTGAAGTAGGACTCGCTCCAATGTCTGTGCCTTGTGCTACTCAGGTAGCTCATAAGGACTCACACCAGGTGTTTTATTCTAGGGCAGCAGTGCCTCCAGTGTTAGGGTAGTTCCTGGGGAGCATTCTGGCTGTCCTGTTATGCAGCTTGTCTTACTTAAACACAGTGATGCTCAAGGCAGGGCAAGAGCTGCAAGATGGAAGTTGTTTGAGAAGTGCTGTGCTTCCCTCCCAGTCTTGGTGCTCCCTGCTCTGCTGGGCACAGCCTTGTGTGCTGTTGGACTGCTAGGGGCCTTGAGGAAGGAATGTTTGGATTATTTGCCCTGATTTCAGCATCTCCACCTTCATACCACAAATCCTGATCCTACAGAAGAACATCCCTAATATCCACTGCATGGAGTTTGATGTCCCAGCTCCTTTGTTCTGAGTTTGGGTGAGGGAATAATGCAAGTTGGTTGTATCCAAAGAGGAATAAAAAAGGAAAAGGATAGACTTTTTGGATTGGTAAGATCAAGGCAGCTTGAGTGAGATGATTTGTGCAACATGTGACAGGAAGGCTCCATCCCTGTGTGGGAGTGTTGGGGGCAGTGCTGGGTGTTCCTTGATGGGAGGCTGAGCCGTGTCAGCGACGAGGGTGAGCAGCATCTGCTCCTAACGAAGGGTTTGCTTAGTTTGCACAAACTGAAGGAGGAGAAGAGGTGTGATGCTCTAATGTGGACAAGGATGAAATGGTTTTGCCCAGAAATATCCCTGTGCTGGAGTGGGATCATCTGGCCTGCAGGCACTGCTGCTGGCCTGGGGTGTGCTGTCAGCTGAGGGCTCTCCATCTCCAGTGACTCATTGGAGATGAAAGAGGAATTCCTTGCAATGGCTGCATTTTCATTCTGTCAGCTGTGTGAAAGCTTAATAGGTTATTAACGTGATGTTACATGGTATGGCTTCATAAGTGTTTTTGATATTTTAGATATTGAGGTCCTAAAATAACCCCCAAAGTGACAAAAATCATCATCGTCGTCATCATTAAATGTCATTGTAGACATAAGTAAGAATCCAGAGGTGACCTCTGGGTATGTTTTAGGTGCTGGTGTTGCTATAAATGCTCCAGTCCCAGCATCTTATTTGTGCTGATAAAGCTGTTAGTAAGACATATTTAAATGAAACGAAATATAAGTTTCACCAGTGGTTTCTTTAAACCTGGATCAGTTCCGGGTCTGTTTTCCATGTAGTCCCATAGGGATATACATACCAACCCTGCTAAAGAGGCAGCTAAAGGTTGGAATCAGGCAGCTTAATGTGGCGCTGCCATCAAAAAGAGCACTGAATTGTGCTTGGAGTGCTTGGGTTCAGCGCAGGGCTCGGGGAAACTGGAGGAATTGGTTTTTCTGGGAAGCCACCTGGATTCAAAGGTGGACTGTGGGTGTGAAGGACAACTGGAGTCACTTCTTAGTCATCACTGCTGGTACCATCATCAGTCCATGTTCCTGACAAAAGCCAAAAAAAAGGGCGCTGGAAAAAGTCCAGCCCAAGGCATTAAAACAGAGTCAGTGGAGTGGGGGGAGGAGTGGTGAGCAACAAAAAGTGCTTGTCACAGGTCAGGAAGCGAAGGGGCTGTTGGAGGTGCTGTGAGGTGGGACAGGGAGAGGCTTCATGTTCACCTGAAGGGACAATGGGCCATAGGAGGGAGCACCTGCAGAGGGATGGCTGTGCCAACACCGGGGGGCACTGACTGACGTGTCCCTGAGTGTCAGTGCACGGTTAGCAGGGGAGTTCTGCTGGGAAATCCATCAACTTGCCAGTCCTGGCAGTGTCTCATGAATGGAAAATGGCAAATCACAGACAAATGTGTCTTTGAGGTGTGTGGTGTGGGCTGGTGCTGCCCTGTTAGCCTGAGCTCTGTACTGCACAGTGTATTTCCACAGGCAGGGAACTCAGTGCTGAGGTTGGGAATGGAGGCTGCAGCATCTTCTTCCACTGGTCTCTGCTCTGAGGAGGCTCAATTCTACCAAGGCACGGCCTGAAAAGCTGCTCTAAATCCATATGCTTCAAATTCCGAGTAACATATTCAAAGATACAGACATAAATGAAAATGTTCAAGTACATTTTGTCACAGATTTTTGTCGCAGAATAATTAATTTGATGAGTTTCTTTGAGAATAATAAATAGATTTTTAAAATTCAGTAAGTCCCGTTTACCTGGACTTTGATGAAGCATTTGATGGTGTTGGACACCACTAAATCAACTTCAGTAACTACAGATTTAGGATGGGAGTTGCTTTAAAGGAGGACAGTGGCAGGGAAGGTTATGCAGAAGATTTTCAGCTGTGGGGTCATAATGAATTTCCAGGTTTTTTGGGATGCATTTTCAGCATATATTTATGGCATCCTCAGCTGGAAATTGTGGAGAGATGCTGGAGCTCTCACCTGACTTCCCCCTCCCCAGTCTGCCATGAGTATGAGGAGAGGTTTCGGAGAGACACAAGGGATGTACCTGTTGTCACCCAGAGCGTGGGTCTGGTGTGGTTGAGGAGTGCACAGACACATAATCAGGAGCCAGGTATGCACACCTATGGCAGGGATAATGGGAGTGTGGGACACAGGGATAATGGGGATGTGGGACACAGGGATAATGGGGATGTGGGACACAGGGATAATGGGAATGTGGGACATGGATAATGGGAGTGTGGGACACAGGAATAGTGGGACACAAGGATAATGGAGATGTGGGGCACAGGGATAATGGGGATGTGGGACACAGGGATAATGGGACTGGGGGACACAGGGTTAATGGGAATGTGGGACACAGATAATGGGAATGTGGGACACAGGGATAGTGGGAATGTGGGACACGGATAATGGGGATGTGGGACACAGGGATAATGGGGATGTGGGACACAGGGATAATGGGAATGTGGGACACAGGAATAGTGGGACACAGGGATAATGGAGATGTGGGGCACAGGGATAATGGGAGTGTGGGACACAGGGATAATGGGGATGTGGGACACAGGGATAATGGGACTGTGGGACACAGCTGTGAGAGGGAGCTTTGGGTGCAAATCGGTCAGGGCCCGTAGGAGCAGGAGAGTCTGTGTGACAAGACACATGGGCTCAATGATGTGCTTTGTAGCATCTTTTGACACAGGACTGAAGTTCTGCAGAAGAGCTTCTTGATGGGGGTCCATTTAGATCTGTGTGTGCCATCAGTCTGTATCCTTTGGCTGGGAGATGCATGAGGCTGGCAATGGGGAAATCATTCCAGAGCAGGATTTGGCAATGTGCTGTTGATGTCACACATTTATGTATGAAAATGCAGTGGGAGACTGGTGGTGGGAACTTGAAAATCTTGATGCATCTGGCTCTTCAGGGGCTGGTCACACGGGTGACATGGGAGTGGCAAGGCTCAGAAAGGACAAACAATGATTTCTTTCTCCCAGACAGGCTAGAGTAGAGAAGCTTTTTGGATGTCCTGCTCCCAGAGGCACCACGTGGCACTGCCAGTGAGCTCTTCTTACTTACAAGGAAACAAAATGGAAAGTCCCAAGCTTTGCAACACATGTTTGTTCTGAACTGAACCATCCTGCTTTGCCTATTCTGACAGTGAACCAGCTGAGCAGTTTGGTGGTTTTCCAGCTGGGGATGGGAGATGGGGGAAGTGATGGTGTTGTGTAGGGTGAGGGTGCAATGAAGTGAATGAACTGTGCACACCAGAAACATTCTGTTGACAACTTCAACTAGCCCCACACGTGTCAGGTGCAGTCAGTGCTGGCACTGCAGCTGTTTGCTGTCCAGGGTCAGCCAAGGAGTTGTGGGGCTTGTCAAATACCCTCCTCAGAGTTACCTTTGTAATCCCGGGTTCAAGAGGTGTATTGCTGATGGTTGCAGATGAAATCCAGCTGAGGGCTGTGTTTGGTGAGGAATGCTGAGCAAGTGTCCTGCTCTGCATGGCTGCCCAGGAGCATGAGGGGTTTGGTCCAGGACCTGCCCACCCATGAGGCACCCAGACCTGGGTTCTTTGTTATAAAACAGGGTGTTATTCTGTGCCCGTTTTCTTTGGGCATCAGGATTTGGGTGTGCCTTATCCACAGCCCAGCTCAGAGTACCTGGAATTTCTTGGCTGTTCACACAAGCAGCAGGGGATTTTCCTGACAGCTTTGAAGGTCATTGCAATGGTAGAATTGTGACATGGTTTGGATTGTCAGAGACCTTAAAAGCTTTCTCGTTCCACCCCCTGCCATGGGCAGGGACACCTTCCACCAGCCCAGGTTGCTCCAAGCCCCGTCCAACCTGCCCTTGGACACTCCCAGTGATCCAGGGACAGCCACAGCTGCTCTGCCCAACCTGTGCCAGGGCCTGCCCACCCTCCCAGACAAGAATTCCTTCCCAATATCCCATCTATCCCTGCCCTCTGGCAGTGGGAAGCCATTCCCTGTGTCCTGTCCCTCCATGCCTTGTCCCCAGTCCCTCTCCAGCTCTCCTGGAGCCCCTTTAGGCACTGGAAGGGGCTCTCAGGTTTCCCTGGATCCTCCTCTGCTCCAGGTGAACCCCCGCAGCTCTCCCAGCCTGGCTCCAGAGCAGAGGGGCTCCAGCCCCTGGAGCATCTCCATGGCCTCCTCTGGACTTTTCCCAGCAGGTCCATGACCTTCTGCTGTTGTTCCCCAGAGCTGGAGGCAGCTCTGCAGGTGGGGTCTCACCTGAGCAGGACAAGAGGGGCAGAATCCCCCCCTCCCCTGCTGTGGGATCAGCCCAGGGCACGGGGGCTTTCTCAGTGCCAGCACACGGGTCTGGGGCATGTCCATGCCCAGCGTCTCATCCACCAGCACCCCCAAGTCCTTCTCCCCAGGCCTGCTCTCACTGAGTTGTTCCCCCCATCTGTGCTCGTGTCTGGGATTGCCCTGACCCAGGTGCAGGACCTGCACTTGGACTTGTTAAACTTGATAAATAAAAGAAAAATTCTATGAATGAATTATTTAATTTATAAGTAAATATTTATTCATTTTGTATCAGTTTAATTCCATTCTTGACAACTTTTGTTCCATTAGAAGGTTCTGTGCACAAGTCAGTGACTGTCAGAGCTATAAGCAAGGGGTTAACTAAAGCACAGACTTTGTTTTGATTCTGGGCTTTAATGAATAGGATAGTCAACGGGAGAGTAATGTTCTTTTTACACCAATGAGTTTGAATAGCAAAGCAGTGCCACTGGGCTTTTAATTTTGCTTTTTCCACCAGGGTGTATTAGGACAAGCTACGTGATTCTTTCCATTCTGTCCTCTGGTGACCCATTAGAAATTATCATCTCACTTTTTTCTGCTTTCCCAAGCTGGTGTATGGGTTAATTCTTTGTCTCTTTAGGTCTTTGAATGTAACGTTTTGGTTCACCCAGTGGTTGGCAGTTTGGATGAGCAGCAGCTGAAGAAGCTGGTTCCAGGCTCTGCCCAGCCCTGCTTGGTGTGTGCAGTGGCAGCAGGTGGCTTTTGGTTTCTCCAATAACATATTTTCTTAATGTCTGTCTCCTGAGGTGGGAGCAGCACACTGTGGCACAGTCGGGCTGATCTCACCAGTGCACTTGATATTCCTCATGGGATGTGCTCAAGGAAAACAGCAGAGCCCGTGTTTATGTGTGGGGAGGGGAGGAAAGAGGTCTTGGGAGAGCAGCTCTTCTATGGGGCTTATGTAGAGACAGCTGTGTGTGAGTGCTTGGAGGGAAGGATGGGAAATGTTGTTTGTATCTGCCCATTTACAGGATTTTTGTCTCTCTCTCTTTTGTATGTGCCAATTTATGGGGGTTTGCACCTTTCTCTTTGTATCTGCTGTGACACTGCTGAGGTAAGAGCTGGTGCCTGACAGTGCCCCAGTGGAGCTGCTGGAGGAGCTCTTGGGGTTCCCCTGAGCTGTGACTCTGTTGTTCCTGTTCTCTCCTGCCTGGCTGTGTTACTACTGAGCTCTGGCTCCTGCTCCCCAAGCTCCTGCCTTTGCTCGATGTGAGAAACAGAGTCCCAAGCCCAAATGGGGTTTCGAATAAGAGTTTATTATATGGTAAAAGCAAAACAGTGCTGGGTGAGGGGGGGCCTCTGCTCCCCCAAAACTGCACACAGAGGCAGGGTGTGTTAAATGTTTATAGAGTTAATTCATACATATTCATTACATCATATGAATATACAGGTTACATCATTATTTCAAGAATTCAGCAGGTGTTTACCTAGACTAATCTGTTATCTATACAACAGGCTATAAATTCTCGTATTTCTCTGCAAGAAAGTGTGAACATCCTGTTGGCTAAGCTTAGTTTAGCTGTAACTCATGTACAAGATAAGGTGAGATAGTCTGTTTTAAGTTCTATAAGGGACAATTAAGTTTTAGAACCTT
The DNA here is from genome assembly GCA_013396735.1 of Grallaria varia. Lineage (NCBI taxonomy): Eukaryota > Metazoa > Chordata > Aves > Passeriformes > Formicariidae > Grallaria > Grallaria varia. The sequence goes on along the minus strand of VWZG01003292.1, from coordinate 39,783 downwards.
TTTCTCCCTTCCCGAGGTCGCACTGACCTCCTTCATTCTCATTTTGGCACGAATCACTAGTTCTCATTTATCACACTGGATCATGAGGGGAAAGGGGAAAAGCAGGTTTTATGATTGCAGCTTCAAAAAGTGATCCATTTCAGGTTTGTAGGTGACCACAGCCTGGGCAGTTCCCTGGGTATGGTTTGTGCCTCGTTGAAAGGGTGAGGGGCTGAGAACAGAGGGCTCTGCTTTGGTGACTCTGGTTGTGAGCAGGTGAGTCATTGTTGCTGGGGAAGGATACGGATGGAGGGTTTATTTCTTACTTTAGGCTTCATGTCTAGGAAATGCAGATTGGTGCTCAGGTTGGAGGGAAGCGTGACCTTGGGGAGGATCTGATAACTCTGCATAACATCTGGCTGGAGGCAGCATCCTCTCAGGAAGAATTGCTGATACATGAGCAATAGAAACCAACAACTGAAGGTCAGGATTGGCATTTTGTTGGCATTAGGAAGAGAATTATGAGAAATTCAGCCTGGCTCGAGCTGTGACACCAACAACAGATGTCTGCCAGACTGTAAGTGCAAAGAGCATGTGTTCTGTCTGTCTCCAGTGACTGCAGCCTGTCAAAGTAAAACTGCCTGGGATGTGGCATTCGGAGGGCAGGCAGCAAGACAGAGAAATGGAGTGAGATGTCAAGAGACAACAGTGTTCTGGAGGTGGTGTCATGATGTGCTATTCTCAATGTTTTAGCACCAGGGTCTGGTTTAAGGTCCTGCTTTGCAGTTGAAGACTTCAGGAACATTGAAAGGGAAACAAGGAGGAGAATGGCCGAATACCCATTTTGTTGTGGTTCAAGGAAGGAGAGGGAGTAGAAGATCTCTGAGGTGAGGTGGCCAGGTAAGTGAAGTGGCAACTTTTGGGTTGGGTGTAATGTTTCAGCCTTACCATTCTTTCCTGTCTATGCTGAGCTGTGGTTTGGGTGAGTCCTTGTTTCAGAGTGAAAGCCAAAATCTGGCCTTACAGAGTTTGAAGTCTCAAGGTTCTAAAAACAGTTATTTTTGCTCAGCATTGCAATTTGAGTTGGGGTCCATCCTACTGACTCAAGCTATTAAAAATCTTAGCATCAAGTCCAAACCCAGCAGTAAAATCCTTCTGAAAACATCTCCTCCTCAAAAAATAGTTATTTTTGCTCAGCATTGCAATTTGAGTTGGGGTCCATCCTACTGACTCAAGCTATTAAAAATCTTAGCATCAAGTCCAAACCCATCAGTAAAAACCTTCTGAAAAGTCTCCTCCTAAAATCTGAAAACATCTCCTCCTCAAAAAATAGTTATTTTTGCTCAGCATTGCAATTTGAGTTGGGGTCCATCCTACTGACTCAAGCTATTAAAAATCTTAGCATCAAGTCCAAACCCAGCAGTAAAATCCTTCTGAAAACATCTCCTCCTAAAAGCTGAGAGGTGCTGCTCAGGAAGGAGCCTGGCTCTCCGTGCTGGCTGCAGGGCACTTCCCCAGTGTGGGCTGAGTGAGTTACTCACCTTCTGGAGAGCAAAGGTGAGTGCACGTGGCACACCTGGGACCTCTGCACCTGCACACATCTGGCTGCTCCTGACAGGGATCTCAGAGCATCCTACCCAGGGGTGCTGCAGCTTCCTCCCTGTGCTGAGAAATGGGAAGGAATCTGGGCAGCTTTCAGCTGGAGAATGTTCACCATGGTGAGGGGCAACACGCTGTGGAACTGCCCAGGCTGGTGGAGGCCCAAGGCAATGAGCCCCTGGGCACCTCTGCCCCCTGTGCTGTGCATGGCCAGGGGGCTCTGTGGGATGGGCAGGGGTCTGAACACCAGCCCTGGGGGCTCGGCAAAGGTGCAGATGCAACTTTGAGGGATCCTACAAAAGACCTGGAGAGAGTCTTTGGACAAGGACCTGGAATGACAAGGCAAAGGAAAATGGCTTCCCACTGCCAGGGGGTTAGATGGGATATTGGGAAGGAATTCTTGTCTGGGAGGGTGGGCAGGCCCTGGCACAGGTTGGGCAGAGCAGCTGGGACTGCCCCTGGATCCCTGGAAGTGTCCAAGGGCAGGTGGGATGGGGCTTGGAGCAACCTGGGCTGGTGGAAGGTGTCCCTGCCTGTGGCAGAGGGTGGAACGAGGTGAGCTTTTTAAGGTCCCTTCCAACCCAAACCATTCTGGGATTCTCTGCATTGGAGTACTTTGTGAAGAATTTGTGAGGTTGATTTAAACTTTTTGTTATGAAGCCATTTGCAAGTGGTACCACCAACAGGCATTGCTGCCTCTCGCTGTGCCTTGAGGAGGCTCTGCTGGTTTACCTGGAGGTGTGGAACTCAGGTGTGCTGAGCTGCCCCTGCCTGTAGGGAGGCCTGGAATAATTTACTCAGATTTTCTAGGAAGTTTTATTGTCACATCAGACAAAATGAGAAATTCCTTACGGAAACAAATGTGTACAGTGAAGGGAAGAGATGTGTACTGAAGGGAAGGGACGGAGGCAGAAACTCCTCCCTAGGGAGGCATTCACTCCTTAAAGGCGTTTAGTGGGGGTTACATGCTGTGAAAAAAAAGAAACAGGTATATGTGTTGCTTAGGGCTGCTTTAGAAATCTGCTTTTACAGAGAAAGTTGACATTTTAATAGGTTTTAAATAAAGACTTTCAAAACTTTTTGAGGAATGGAATTTTCAAAATTATTCTAGAAAATCTGCACAGAGTAATTTTGAAACAGGTAATATTTTAAATTAAAAACTGGGAGGTTTGGGCTGGTTTTCACATCTGTTGTTTGGGTTGTACTTTGTCACATGCTACAGCATTGAGTTATTTTGCTATTTCTTTTCCAGTTTCAGTAGAACACAAACAGAGGTATGTTTTGATCCAAAGGAAGGATGGCAGCAGTGCTCTCTGCTTCCAACTCCGTTTATACATCCTAAAAAGATGTAAAAAGTCCAAGTTCCTGATGAAAGCGCATCATTTTTATGAATTCAGATATACAACAATAATTTGTGCTGTGGAATACAACTGATGCACAGAAAGGAGCCATCCTGTAGGATCAAGGCAACTTGGACTGTAGGAACAAGCTGGTGTCTCGTGTAAAGTTTACACTCAAGTCATGTGTTCAGTGCAAATTCATTTAAGCTTCGTGTTTGTGGTCAGTCACATCCTCAGGTTCCCCAAAACCACTGGGGCAACGTCCTTCCCTGATGGGGTGTGCTGGGTGTGCTGCAGGGCACAGAGCCCGGGGACAGCACTGCCAGGGCTCATCCTGCAGCCCCAGCACTCACCCAGGACCTCTGCTGGGGACATTCAGTCCTGCCTCTTATTGCAGGATTAATTGTGGGCTGTAATGGCCAGAGCTTGTTAATGAGAGGGGAGGGGATATGAAAGTGGGACCCATCTCTGCTGCCTGCGCGGGTCCCTGTGCCCGAGTCCTTGTGCCTGGGTCCCTGTGCCCAGGTCCATGTGCCAGTCCCTGTGCCCCGGTCCCTGTGCCCTGGTCCCTGTGCCCCAATCCCTGTGCCAGTCCCTGTGCTCTGGTCCCTGTGCTGGTCCCTGTGCCCCGGTCCCTGTGCCCATCCTTGTGCCCATCCCTGTGCCCCGGTCCCTGTGCCAGTCCTTGTGCCCTGTTCCCTGTGCCCATCCCTGTACCAGTCCCTGTGCCCATCCCTGTGCGCTGGTCCCTGTGCCAGTCCCTGTGCCCGTCCCTGTGCCCATCCTTGTGCCCTGGTCCCTGTGCCAGTCCTTGTGCCCTGTTCCCTGTGCCCCAGTCCATGTGCCCGTCCCTGTACCCGTCCCTGTGCCCATCCCTGTGCCCCGGTCCCTGTGCCC
>VWZG01003292.1:9478-35559 GCA_013396735.1 Grallaria varia | reverse complement strand
TCCCTGTGCCCATCCCTGTGCCCCTGTCCCTTTGCCCATCCCTGTGCCACTCGGCTCGGTCTCACCTGGAGCTGCCAGTGAGGGACGTGGGCACTCCCAGGCCCCAGTGACTGCACCAGGAAGGTCTCATAAATCATCCTGTTCATCTTTGCCTGTTTTAAATTCCTGCTTTGGAGCTTTGGAAGTGTCTGTCCAGCTGTGTTTGGGGCATGGGAGTAACTGGTGCAGACAGATGTGCTGCTCAGATCCCTGGCCTGGAGCTGCTCGGAGCCTCCCCAGGTTCACCATCATCTCCCCAGGGGTTTTGGGGGGCCTGAGTTTGCTCCAGGTGTAGAAGAACAACCACAAAACCCTGCAGAGCCAGTGGAGCTGAACCACCTTTGGTGCATGCAGGTGATCCCAAATCAGGACAGGAGGGAGGGATGACTGGGGAAGCTGCAGAACTTGCTTTGAAATGTGATTATTTGGGGTTTGCAAGCGATATGACTGCTCCTGTTGAAGAGCAGTTGGGCCGTAGTGTTTAAGGAGGTGTAAATAACCTCTCCAAGGAGGAAAGGCTGAGAAAGGCCAAAGTTAAGAGCAGTGCCTCAAGCTTACCTTGCTCAGGATTCTGGTTCTTTGAAGGCTTTTGGAAGTTAAACAAAGATGACTAGTTTTTGTGCAAAAGCTGGTTTATGATATTTAATGACTTCTGCTTTTCATTTGGCAAAACTGGAATGAATGTTTCCTCTAAATTAGAAAATCTTTTACAACCTCTGACTCCAACAGGAAAGAATTCTGTGCGGAAAATGTTTTCTTTATGTGCAATTGGAGAACAGTTCAGTGCTGGGGGGGTGGGTCTGAGCTGTGTTACAAATCCTAGAGCTGTGCCAGGAAAGACCAAGAGGGAGAAAAGGGATGAGATGGCATTTTGAGAGAGAAATTAATTCAGGGACATGAATCATTGGTATAAAAGGCTTTTGTGGAGAAGGCTGCCCTGGGAAGCCTGGATTTTAAGGCTGTAATTGGAATTTGAGCTTAGGGACAGATCTTTAGATGGGAAAATCAACACGATTGCAATTGGGCCTGGTCAATTAGTTCACTGTAATAAAACAGGCACGGAAACAGGTGTACAGCTGGTCCTTCCATCCCTGCAGCCAGTGGATCCCACTGTCCCTGCTGAGAGTGGAACAGCTCAGCCGTGCTGTCTGTAACCTGACAGCTGGGAAATCCAGTTATGTCCACCTTGGATTTGGAGCTCTAGACAAAACTTCAATTCATCTTAGTTTTTATAGGAGAACACAGTAATAAAATAAAAAGCAATTATTTAAAAAAATAATCTCTACAGTAAGGAAAACAAAAGCTTCTGGAGCACAGCCTGGCCTGCAGGGGAGAGCTGCTGGCCAGAGGGGTCAGAATTGTCCCATCCCTGCTGCATTCTCACCAAATCCAGTCTGCTACCACCTGCTCACCTCCCTAACCTTCAAAAACTGCTGAAGTGGGAAAATGGGAGTTTACAGAACCTTCAAACCCAGCCATTTCAGGCAGGGCAGCGAGCTCCCAGCTGAGCCCTCAGGAGCAGGGAGGAGCTGGCTCCCTGCCCCTTTGGGTGCCTGCCAGAGTCCAACAGTCTGCAAAGGACAGAGAGGATTTTCCCACTTTTTGTGCCAAGTAAGGCCTTTATCTTGCAGAGCATCCATGTACGACACTCACAATGTCAGTGTTTAGCACCAAGAAGCCATTCCTGGGAGTAGGAATGCCGTGATCTACACCTGGCAGATGTTATAGTGAACTCCTGGCTGGTCCCCCGAGGTTTCTTCAATTACTTCGATCACGTTGTCTTTGGGATGCAGCTGTGAGGTCCCCGTGGAAGGAAACTTGTCCGTGTTGCTCACTGGCTCCTGCTGCAAAAAGAAAAAGCACAATTTTCATTTCTGGAGTGAGCCCATGCCCTGTGTCTGTGGTGCCACATCCCGAGTTCCCCTGCCCTCCCAGCCAACGCTGGACATACCAGGGGGGCCTTTGGGGCAAAGTCCTTCCTGCAGACGTGTGCGATGATTCCGGCGGCCAGAGCATCCCCCAGGACGTTGGTCATGGTCCGCAGCCGGTCCCTGCGGGGAGACGGCGTCAGGGTGCAGGGGGTGGTCACAGCCAGCATCACCATGGTGGTGATGGCTTTGGAACGTTTCAGCCCCCATCCCAAATGTCCCAAGGGTGTTGCTAATGGCAAAGTGAGCCAAGGGCTGTGATGGTTTTGGAAATACGGAGAGAAAACAGTCCCTGCGATGTCTGTGTGAGCCCTGTGCTGTGACAGCAATGGGACAGCATCTGCCTCACCCTGACCTGTGTCCAGTGCATGGACCTGCCTGTGTCACCTCCCAAACTGGGGCACTGGCATCGTTTGTGCTCACTGTGGGGGTGAACTGCCTCAGTGGGACATAAAACTCCTTGAGATGCCTTTCAGGGAGAAAATCCTGTGGATCCAACCACAGCACCTGTCTTGTTTACCCAGGCACCTCTCACGTCAGTGGGTCACAGGTGATAGTGGTGGGTACCCTGGGATGCTGAAAGGTTGAACTGGCTTTGTGGTACCCTTCCTTTAAGTGAAAGAAAGAGAAAAGCAGCCAGGATACTTGGCACTGTTCCCTCTGTGCCCAGGGGGGCTGTGAAGTACAAACCAGCCACCCACGTGTCAGTTCTTCTGCTTGTCACTTGCTCTGTGTGGTTTCTCACCTAATGATCTGCTTTGCTTTTATCTTAGTAACTTAAAATGGGACATTTCACAGGCTGTGTGTTCTGTTTGTGACAAGTGTAATCCAGCATCAGTTTGTGTCTCGAGATCAGTCTGGTTTCATCCATCGAGATGAAGATGCGTCACCATGACCTGGCGCTTGGCACCCGCCCGCAGCAGGTCTGGAGAGCACTTACAGAGCCCAGTCGACTGTGATGATGAGGGTGATGTCCTCTGTCGGGAGCCCCACGGAGGTGAGCACGATGACCATGGTGACGAGGCCGGACTGCGGGATGCCGGCGGCGCCGATGCTGGCGGCCGAGGCCGTGATGCTGCAAAGGGAGGGCGGCTGCTCAACCCACACCAGGGCGTGGGGGTGTGTGTGGAAAAGTAAGTTATTCCTGCGTGGAAGGATGGGATTGCCTCTGGCTTCCTCCATCTTCCTGCTCCTCAGGGCCATCCTGAATGCCTGCCTGTGCATGGCAGGGGCTGGCAGTGGGTGCCCTGGCAGTGGGTGCACAGCCCCCCTCTGCCTTCAGGGGGAGGAACCCCTGCTTAAAATCCCTAAATATTTGCAACTGTACTTAATTATCTGTTCAGGTGTTTTATTTCCCTGCTTATAAAATGCAGATATCCTGTTCGTGAAAGGGAGTAAATGACGCCTGCAGAAACCTTTCTGTGCTCAGGTAACCCGCTGGCCTTGCAGTGCTGACCCTGCTCCAGCTGTGCTGTCTGTGCTGCTGGGCTTTTCCCCACAGCCAAAGTCCTTGACCTGCAGCAGGTTCTGGGTACAGAGCCCAGCCCAGCTTTCTCTGGCACACGGCACAGGGGCTGGGACCTGCTGCCCCTTTGCCTGCTCCTCAGCCTCCCAGCAAAGGTCACTCTGCATTAACAACATCCCTGCGAACGGGGAGAGCGTGAGAGGTTGCCCTCGTGTGTGTGAATAGGAATAGGGCGAAATAACTGCGCTGCTGCAAAGAAGCCTTTACCTTATGGTTATGATTTGCCCCAAATCCAGGTCGTACTCGTTGACCTGGGCGATGAAGATGGCAGCGACCGCCTCGTAGAGCGCGGTGCCGTCCATGTTGATGGTGGCCCCCACGGGCAGCACGAACCGCGCCACGCGCCGGTCGATGCCGTTGTTCTCCAGGAGACACTTGAGGGTGATGGGCAGGGTGGCCGAGCTGCAGGAGCAGAAATGAGCTGTCATTGCCTCTGTCATTTGCGCTGACAGGAGTCAGTGTGATGGGGCAGGAACACCAGCCCTCCCCAGGGTGGATGTGGCAGCAACGCTACACTAATTGCTGTGGCCATGAAAGGCTCTTCAGCTCCTGCCACCTGGGGAAGGGACATCATTAGCTGAGTGAGCTGCGGGCTGCAAGGGAAGGTGTCAGAATGTCACTGCAGTGGCCAAAGGCACCCCCCTGACCAGCTCTGTGCCATGGCTGAGGGAGCTGGGGGTGATCAGTCTGGAGAAGAGGAGGCTCAGAGGTGACCTCCTCACTCTCTATAACTCCCTGAAGGGAGGTTATAGCCAGGTGGGGGTTGGTCTCTTTTCCCAGGCACTCAGCAATAGGGCAAGGGGGCACGGGCTTCAGCTCTGCCAGGGGAAATTTAAGTTGGATATTAAAAAAAAATTCTTTACAGAGAGAGTGATCAGGCATTGGAATGGCCTGCCCAGAGAGGTGGGGGATTCACCGTCCCTGGAGGTTTTTAAACTGAGATTGGACGTGGCACTGAGTGCCATGATCTAGTAAACTGACTGGAGTTGGACCAAGGGTTGGACTTGATGATCTCTGAGGTCTTTTCCAACCCAATCAATTCTATGATTCTATGGCTGCAGCTCTGTGGTGCATCCCTGATCCCCTTGTTAGTCCTGCAGCACCTCCTGGAGGGTGGGACAGTGTGGGACAGCAGTGGCCGTGCCAGGGTCCAGCCAGAGCCCATGGTCCTTGTCTGTCTCTTCTCTGCAGTGGGCACGAGGGGTGGCTGCCGTGGCTGCTGCACCCCCTGACCTCTGTCTCTTGTTTCTCTCTAGCAGTAAGATGTGAGCTGTCCCACGGGAGCTGGGAGGAGGACACGGAGAAAGAAGAATGAGTGGAAGAAAGGAGACCACAGAAAAGGAGCTGATGGGATCACAGCAGACTCTGGGAGGCAGGCCCTGCTTTTGGGGAAGGAGCTGGATGCAGAGCACAGTGCAGTGCCCCAGGCACAGCCCATGGGGCTGGGACAAGGAGCAGGGTGTCCCCTCCATCCCTGTGTGCCATCTCTCCAGCTCCTCAGCTGGCTGCAGAGCAGAGGGAGGAGAAGCCTGATGGAGATGGAGCTGCAGAGCCAGGTCATTAAGAGTTGCAGAAACACCTGGAACTGTAGGTACTGGGCAAGGGAGGCACTGTCTAGGTGGCTTTATTTGGGTTATGTGAAAAAGCAACAGGGAGGCCAGAAAAACCCTTTGCCTCTTTGCCTGGTCACGTGTTTTCTAGGAAAATGTTTGAACCTCCATGTTTTCTGGAAAGGATGGTAGCTTGTAGTGTTAAGTTTCTTCATTGTTACAAAGAATGTTTTTCAATGAAAATACAATAGATAAATCTAAATTTATAAAATCTTTTCAAAGTATACAACATTTTTTCTGTGGAGGAATTTGGGATACACAAGAGTTGATCTTAGATTGTCAGAAAAGTGTTCAGAAGAGCTTTTGATGCTTTCAGTTAAACTCCAGCATCATAACCCCACCTACAGCAGTTCTAGTTTGAATTCATGGAAAGAAAACTGCAGCACTTAAAAGAAGCACAGAGACATATAAACAAACACAGAAACATTGCTGGTTTGGTCTGGCAAGGAGAGGGTGAGTGGAAGAGCACAGTGGGCTGCCCTGATCTGCAGTGATGGCCAGGGCAGGGCTGAGAATCTGCTTCCCCCAAAGAAACAGGAGTGTTTTAATTTCAAAGAGTGGGACATACTTTGCCTTTGAGTTACACCTGTCCTCCCACAGCTCACCTGGCCATACACAGCCACATCTCCCTCATTAAACCACATCCCTGCTCAGGAGTATTGGCAGGTTTCCTACCTGGAGGATGTAGCTAAGGCGATCAGTAAGGCTTGCAGGATCCCCTGGATGAAAGCAAAGGGGTTCTTCTTAGTTATGAGCACGAAAAGCAGAGGTAAGAGGATGGTTCCGTGTAAGACAAGCCCTGACACTACTGTAATGACATACAATCCCAGCTTCTGTCCTATAATCGATGGATCTTCCATCTCCAGGATCTTTCCAGCAATGAGAAATACAATGCCAAAGGGGAAGTACCTGCAAAGAAAAAGCATAAAAAATTATTTCTGAGGATGCAGTAATGCCTGAAGCACTGCATGACAGACACTGCAGTATTTGGTGTCCTGTGATACAGTCGCATGAAAACAAATCCAGTGCTCACAGCAGGTATTTGCAGGGGTGTGACAGGCATAGTAGGAAAGAAAATAACTGAATCAATGAAAACCAGATTTACCAAACGGCCATGGAGACAACTTTCATGACTGCTTCGTTCAGGCACTGGCACACGTTAACCAGGGGCGCTCCTCGCTCGCCCATTTTTCCCAGGAGAAGTCCTGCAACCAAGCACAGTGGGTTACATCACTCAGGAGCCCCACGGCAGCAGCACCTCTCTGGCCCAGTGTCTGGTGGCTCTGGTGGCCACAGAATGGGGATCACTGGGCAAGCTCAGGCTTGGCACAGGTTGCCACGTGCTCTCACGGGTCACGGCCATTCTCTGCTCCAAGCAAACACAAGCATCTGGCCTTTTCTCACAACCCACCCCCAGACCCAAATCCAGGATTTGGGCTGTTCCTCGCACAGGAAACAGATAAACTTCTCTGCTGCTCAGTGCTGGAAGAGTCACTTCCCAGAGTGGATAAACTGCAGATTAGCTGGATTAGGTGGACAGCTGAATTGCTGTTCGGTAATACAGGAATAATGAGCTCTGGAAGCAAAAATGGATCTTTTTAAAGGCCAAAGCCTGGTCTGGTTCTCTGTAGCTGAGGATGTGATGCTGTGCTGGTGCCCTGCCCTTGCTCGGGTTGGCCACACGCCCCGTGTGCCACTCGGGGCACTCCAGCAGTGCTCAGGCTCCCAGTCCCGGGGGCAGTGCCAGCTCTGGGTTCCCTCCTGGCCAGGGGCTGTTCCTCACCAGTGCCCTGTTGGTGGCTCACAGGCTGTTCCCTGGTGGTGACAACACATGTGGCTGTACCGTGATACGTCAGGAAGGATCCGACTGAGTTGCTTAGATACAGACATTAAGCCTCCCCTCTTAAGTCTGTTTTTCTCTTTTGATGTTGCATTAACCTAATCCAGCCTAATTTTCTGTTGGGGGAACACTAGAGCAGAAACCCAGGAATGGTTAGGAGGGGTTATGGTGCCGACTGCTTTCCAAGTGTTAAATCTCATTGCTTTCACTCTCTGGGCAGTTTCCCAGGGACCCGTTGAGCAAAGGAAAAAGGAGCCTTTGGGCATTTCCCCATCTTGTTTCCAGCCTGGGGCACGTTCTTTCTGTGTTGGCTAAAATTCTGAAGCACTGTGCAGGTGTCTGCTTTAACTTAGAAAAGAATAACAGAGACAGCATCTTGTCTTGTCCTGCTCGTGCCTCCTCATTGATCCGGGCTGAGGCCTCTCAGAGGCCCCTGATGGGTGGTGGGATCTCTTGCCTTGCTCAGAAGAGAGATGAGATGGAGTCACCTTTACCAAGACTTTCAGAAATGAGACAAGGCTTGGCACATTTAAATCTCAGCTCTGTGGATATTCATCTGGTATTTGGTGGCCACAACAGCTTTGGAAGAAAGTCATTGCTCCTCAGGTCATACAGAGCTGGTCTGGGAGACGAGTCCCTAGCAAAGGGACAGCTTCCTGCAAGGAACTTGAAATCTCTGCCCTTTTCTGGATTTCAAAAGCAGCAGAGAGGCCTGAGATGTTCAGTGACAGCAGGGGGACTGTCAGAGCTGGGGTAGCTCTGTGGGGTCACCATCCACAGCAAAATCACTCTGGTAGCCAGCGGGGATGGGCTGGTCTCAGCTCCACAAACTGCCTAATTTTGGTAGTGGACACAAATGCCCTTTGCTGAAGCCTCAACCAGGGCCCCCCTGGCCTCCCTGCCTTGCTGCACTGAGGAGGGGATCCTGTTTCCCAGCTGTTCCCACTGACCAAGCCGAATGCCCTCCCCACTCCGTGGGGCTCTGGGACCTTCCCTGTCCCTCTCCTGTTTTCTGCCAGGCCTCTCCTCGCAGGAAAAGCCCCCTTTGGGTGTAAGAATGCCCTTTATGGAGCTCCCCGTGCCCAGTGCAGGTGATGCTCTGCCAGTCTGTGCCTTTGTGGAGCTCTGGTCCATGCTGGGCACAACACGGGGAGTGCAATTGGGGGCCAGGGCTGGCTCAGGTGAGCCCCCCGTGCCCCCTAACTCGGGCTGATCCCACTCCCACGCCGGAGGGCTGGGGAAGTGTCATCTCAGAGGAGAAAAGCAGCTTCGTGCAGGTCTGGCAGGGCTGTAGGAGGGCATGTTCCTGCGGGCAGGAGCTCAGCACTTTCCCTGAGCACCGGGGGTCTGCAGAGGGTGCTGGTGCTGGGCCAGCAGTTTGCAGAGGCAGCTCCTGTTTGTAAGGGTCTGTCAGGGGGTCTGGCTCTGCCCAAGCCCACTGTGGCCATCCCCTCTGGGCTCTCTCTGTGTCGTGGCCTTCAGAACTGGCTGCTCTCTGTGGCTCTGAGCACAGCCCAGTGTGCTCCAGTGCTGTGCTGGCTGCGCTGCCTCCACCCCTTAAATCCTCTAATTGGCTTTTTGGTTCCTTATACACAAAGTTCAAGCTTCTTGCCCTCACCTCTAAATCTGCACATAATCCTGCCCCATGCTCATCTCACTGCCTCCTACTCTTTTCCCTCCTGATCCCTCCCTTCCTCCCTTTCTTGTCAGCCTTGGACCCCGTGGTCTTTTCTCATGCTTTGAGCCAGCTCCACGTTCCTCCTTCCAGTGACTTTCTCCCTTTAAACCTCCTTCTCTCCTGCACGTGTCTCTCCACAGCCTTTGCTCCATCTTCTTTCTCAGCATTGCTGCTGAGCACCTTGTGCACCCAGGACTGCAGGCTGTTCTATACAGGTGCTTCCCTACCTCCTCCAGAAGCTCCTCTTGTAAATTCCCAGGTATTTGTGGCAGCACCAAGTGTGACCCGACTGTCACATCCTGCCACAGAAAGGGGCTGAACACTCAGGGCATGAAGGGTTTGGCTCATTGAGATGAGCTGTGTCCCAGCAGCCTCTGCAAAGTTACACCTCACTCCAGGCTTCATGGAGAGGATTTCCCAGCTTATGGTATGGTTTGAAAACCCTCAGGACCTGCATGAAAGCTCCTATGGGAAAACAGCCTTCCGAGTGCCTACAGCTTCCGTGAGCTCCACCATGGACGGTACTTGGTCCGAGCTGGGCTCAGTGCCCAGGGACTGGTGTAGTCACAGCTGGAGGACCCTGGTCCCACCTCTCTCCCGGGGGTCACACTTGGTGGTCGCAGCAGCAGGAGGGACCTGGGGCTGCTGCTGTGCCCCCGCCCGCCCCGAGGAGCAGGTACCGATTGTCGCTGAGAAGATGACGATCCCCAGGACGTTCATCTCGTTGCTGGTCCCAGCCAGGGTCCTGTAGGTCATCTCGGGCGACGGCGTCAGCTCGAGGAACACGGGCCGATGGATTTCAGGGTTCTGGTCATCAGGTGCAAAGTAAATGAAGTTGACGGGTTTCCCTGGGACCTTTGGAAGGCTGGGAGACTTCACCACTGGGACAAGAATGGTTCGATACTGGAACAGAAGAAAAGGAGTGAGGGTGGGGTGCTGTTGGCACGAGCTCCATCCTGCTCTGAACACAGAGCCAAGCCAGCCCTGGGCCAGGTGGTGCTGGAGGTTCAAAGGTTGTTCTCCAGGCAGTGAAAGTCTGGGGAAATAAGGAGCAAGAGACAGGCCAGGGGAGCTGTGGCTGTTCCCTGCAGCCTCAGCACAGCCGCCCTTGGCCAAGGCTGCTGGGCAGACACATGGTGGGGGTGAGTCGGGTCCCTGCAGGATCCCAGCACAGCACTGGGAGAGCGCTGTGGTCCCCATGGAGAGGTCCCCCCATCCCTCCTCCTGGGGGCTTCCCCCATGCTTTCCAAATGAGTGTGCTCGATTTCCCTCTCCCTGTCCCTCACCTGGCCCTTCCTCCAGCCCTTTGCCCACCCCAACCTCCCCCGTGCCCCCTGCCTGTCCCTTCCCCAGGGACTGGGGAGATGCTGCAGGACCCTCCCAGGCAGAGGGCAGGCTCTGTGCCCCCCCAGCACCCTCCTGCCTTCTGGTGCCCACCTTGAGATGAGCATGGAGGGCAGGCAGTGGGGAGGGGAAGGAGGAAGGGAAGCAAAAAGGGAGAAAGGAAGGGAGAGGAGAGGGGAGGGAAAGGAGGGGAAGGGAAAAGAGGAAGAGGAAAGAGGGAAGGAGAAGGGGCTCATGTCCAGGCTGTGGATGGGGAAAGAGGCAGCCCTGTGTGGAGCTGAGCACCATCCCAGCCACCCACAGAGGGACCGGGTGAACTCACCTGCTGGAATGAGGCTTCAACCAGGTTAGAAGGAAACATGTTTCTGTAAGAGGGCAATGACACGGGGGTTAAAGTGTGTTGTAAGAGCACAGGGGAAGCACCTTTGGTGGGCATGGAGGGCCCAGAGGAGAACATTACAGCCAACACCAACTTGGTGTCCTCTGTGCAGGCTGAGGGCAGAGAGGCTGGAAGCTCAGCACAGGGCAGGACTGAGAACCACTCATAAAAGGGACTCATGGAAAGCCAGAGCCTGGGACAGACATCTGCCATCTGTAGCAGAAGCCTCAGAGCTGGTCCAGTCAATAGAATGCCCCCAGGAATGGAGATTCTCCCCCAGTTGCGCCCCCTCCCCAGGTAACCCCACCCGCTGCTTTGACCCAGCTCTGGGTCAGCTCCGGGCTTGGCACGTCCCAGCTGGGGTTGCAGAGGAGAACCCTGAGCCTGGCAGGGAATGTTCATCTCTCTGCTGCTGCCCCCTCTTTGCTGGTGGCTTTGGGAGAGCAGCAGTGACAGTGGTCAGGAGGACATGTCGGGGAGAAATGAGCCCCACGTTGGTGGGCTCAGAGGCACCAGTGCCCAGCCAGCAGTTCCCCTGTTTCCCTTGAGATCCCAGTGTCTCCTGGGAACTCAGAGCCTTCTGGGAAGATCCTGTCCTCCTAAACTGGGCTCCTGCTGAAATCCTGGGACGTACCTGATTAAATCCAGCAGCGCGTCGGCGGAGCTGAGCACGGCTTTCCCCACAGAGTCATTGTCCTTCTGGGCAGCTGCCCCCGGGTGGATGCTGACCACGAGGATGATCCCCACGGTCACGGCCATGAAGGTTGTCCAAAGGTAGTAGGTGATGGTGATCACCCCCATCTTCCCACAGGCCTTGGAGTCCATGGTGGCCAAACCGGACATGAGGCTGCAGCAAAAACATGGTGCTCAGTTGTCTGCTCCCCAAACTGATGCATCTGCTGGGCAGAATATCCAAGGTGGGAGCAGTTTCCATAGATATTTTCTAAACCAATCCCTAAGTGCCCCACAGGGTCTCACCCCCAGGATGGGCTCATGGCAACCCAGCCTGAGCTGTGAAGGGCAGGAGACACTTGTAAGTTTCTTTTCAAGGTCTGGCCATGTTTTCTGTTTTCTCAAAGGGTTAAGAAGTTTATATTCTTGGTGTATTTTGATAGTGAATAACTGATGTTGTGCTTTTTTGGTAAGATACCCTTATCTTAAATCTCCAACATCCTGTGCCACTGCCATGTGTGACCGTGAACAGCAAAGGGGCTTCCAGCAAGGTTCATAAAATCCTGGTGGGGACGGACCCCACGCCCCCAGGAGAGGGCAGCTGGCTCAGATTTCATGCACACATAAGCTTTCCTAAGAACCAACCCCTAAGCTACTTCTCAGCAAAATGGCTAAAAATAGAGAGGCATTACAGGCTGCCCCAGCAGGGAGAGTAGGGCCGGTGGTGGGGGCAACTTGGGGACAGGACTGCAAAGTCCTGGGTGGATTTACTGAGGACACCAAGTTGGGAGGAGCTGCTGATTCCCTCGAGGACAGAGAGACCCCTCACGGAGACCCTGACAAATATGAAGGTTGGGCAATCCCCAACCATGTGACATTTAACCAGGGTTAAGTGCCAGATCCTGCCCTTGGGTCGGAGCATCCCAGGATGCACAGACAGACTGGGAAATGAGAGGATGGAGAGCAGCACCACAGGAAGGGACCTGGGGGTCCTGGTCAGTGGCAAGTTGTACTGGAGTCACCAGAGTGTCCTGGCAGCGCAAAGGGCCACCATGTCCTGGGGGGTGCATCAGGCCCAGCATCACTGGCTGGGTGAGGGAGGGCATTGTCCTGCTCTGCACTGGGGTGGCCTCACCTCGAGTCCTGGGGGCAGTTTGGGGGTCACAATGACAGAAGGATCTAAAGCTGCTGGAGAGTGTCCAAAGGAGGGACATGGACACGGGGAAGGGTCTGAGGAGCAGCTGAGGGCACTTGGCTGGTCCAGCTGCAGCAGAGGACACTGAGGGGACACTCCTCGGGGGCTGCAGCTCCTCCCGAGGGCAGGCGGAGGGGCAGGCGCTGAGCTCTGCTCTGGGACCAGGGACAGGACCCAGGGAATGGCTGGAG
The DNA here is from genome assembly GCA_013396735.1 of Grallaria varia. Taxonomy (NCBI): domain Eukaryota; kingdom Metazoa; phylum Chordata; class Aves; order Passeriformes; family Formicariidae; genus Grallaria; species Grallaria varia. Next base: position 23,158 of record VWZG01003292.1, on the reverse strand, counting down.
CTGGGCCAGGGGCTTGGGATGGAGCTCAGGGAAAGGTTCTTCCCCCACCCAGAGGGTGGTGGGCACTGCCCAGGCTGCCCAGGGCAGTGGGCACGGCCCCGAGGCTGCCACAGCTCCAGGAGCCTTTGGACAACGGGACAGGGTGGGATTGTTGGGGTGTCCTGGGCAGGGCCAGGAGTTGGACTGGATGGTCCCTGTGGGTCCCTTCCAGCTCGGGATATTCCAGGATTCTCTGAAATGTGAGTGTTTGGGGGCTGCAGGGTGGCCCCTGCGTGTGCAGACCCCCAGCAAGCCCTGCAGACCCCAGCCAAGCTGCTGGTGGAGTCCAGCAGTGGCCCAACAACCCTCAGGCAGGACAGATAGAGATGGGGGCTGGGAGGGTCAATGCCAGCCTTGGGGACACATGGGATGGGTGACTCAGGTCGTGGCCAGCCCACAGATCCCCTCCAGCAGTCACATCTCCAGGAGGAGAGGGGCTTTGGAAGCCAAGAGAGGCCACAAAAGCAGTGCTGAGGTGGGTGATTCTTTCCAGCTTGAGGCTTGGGGAGCTCCCAGTGCCCCTGGGGATGACGTGTGGACAGAAGATGCCACCTCACCATCACTCAGTAATTGAATAAGAAAAATCCCTGGTTCAATCCAACATGCAGGAAAACTCCTGGGAGCCCTGTGCAGACCCCATGCCCACAGGCAGGACCATGGCCAGAGCCAGTCACAAGGACAACCCAGGTCATGGAGCTGTAGGGAAAGCTGAGAGCAAAGGGAAACTCTCAAGTGCCTGAGAGGAGGAGGGATGGGAGATGCTGGAGGGGAAAAGAAAGCAGCCCAACAAGGGCTGATACTCCACAGGCCAAGTGGGGCCTGGATAGAGACCACACTGCTCCCAAAATAAACCAGAGGCAAATGGTACAACAAGCAAAGTGACAAACAACAGAGAAATGACACATCCTTGAGGGAAGGAGGAGCTGATCATTTGGGTGTGCCAGGAATTGTTTTCAATATGTTAATCCATGTAAGCTCTCGGAGACTTTGCCTAGACCCAAGTGTGACTGCAGGTTCTGCTCCTTATTTCTAGGTCTGTAATAAAATGGGGATCTGCAAACACAGACACAACACTGAAGGGTGCTGTGGGTTCTACCTGAACTTTCTCAAACCCCTCTAAATAAGGGAATCTGCCTTAAGGTTAAACAGCTGCCCATCACAACTGCCCATGGAGGGTCCCAGCACCACCAGCTGCCCAAAAGAAGGAAACCCCCCAGCCAGTGCAGGTGTCTGACCCGGGTGCAGGTGCCTCCCACATCCACAAGAGGATTTTTCCCAGATTGTTGCTGGGAAATTGTGGGATTTGATGTTCACCAAGCAGGGGATGCTGCTCTAAGAGCCAGGGTTATTCTCATTGCAGACAGTTTTGGGGTGACCTCCTCAATGGAGGGGTCACAGGGCCATCTCCCCAGTGTGATAGAAAGATGTGCTTTAGAGCAGAAGGCGATGTCTTACCTGGACGTAATCAGGGGCAGGATCAGCATCTTCAGCATCCTCATGAGGAGCTCTCCAGGAAAGGAAAAATACTGCTTCTCCTGCACATAGAGCAGAGCCATGTGTCAGGTGAGCACAGAGAAGTGGATGGGGATTGTGGGTTAAGGGATCAAACGTGATAAATGTGCCTTTTCCCCAACCAGCCTCAGCTCTGAGCTGGCTCCTCCTGAACACGGTTGCACTTGTTATCAGGGAGCAGACTTGGCTGCATCTGCAAAAGTGCCCTGGAGCCACTGGGAGCAGCAAAAGGTGGGACTACTTTGTGGCTGCAGGTGGCAAAGCCAAGCTCAGGGAGAGCCTGGATGTCCAGCCCATCCATGGGGCAGCCCCAATGCAATGAGAGAGGTTTCCATGCTGTGGCATCTCTTCATCCCCTACACCCCTCACAAGGAGATGGGAAAGGACTGTCTGCAAAGAGAGACCCCCAAAGTCTGGAGCCCACAGGCTTGACCAGAGGGACAGTGAGGGGTCTGTGGGACCAGCAGCCACCTGGCCAGCATCCCTCCATCCCTACCTTTACCCACCACCCACCCATCCATCCATCCTTCCATCCATCCATCCATCCATCCATCCATCCATCCATCCATCCATCCATCCCGCCATCCCCCCATCCATCCCTCCCTCCCTCCATTAATCAATCCATCCATCCTGTCTTCTCTCTCTCCTGCATCTCTCCACCCCTACTTCCATCCACTATCCATCCCTCCCTCAGTTCCTTCCTCCATCCCTCCCTCCAAATCCCTCCATTCTTACCTCTCCATCCCTGCCCCCCTGTCTTTCCCTGTGCCACTGTAGAGATGTCAGGGATGGACCTGAGATGGCCCCAAGCCAAGCAGGTACTTTTTGTGACTCCAGAGTAAGGCTTTGAGGTGAGCCAAGGCAGCTGCTCCAAGCATTGCTCCCCACCACAGTCCCTGCGCTGTCCCACGGTGGCCTGGATGTGGCTGATGTCCTGGGGAGCCACGAGGGGCCCAGAGAGGTGCAAGGGGGCCCACCAGACTCGAACAGCATTTCTTTGTCAAGAGGCCTCTCACCTTCATGACACGTTCCCGTTGCGGGGAGGAAAGCGGGACCGGCCACTTCTCCAGCCCCTCCTCCGTGGTGGGGATTTTGGGACAGGAGTCTCCAATGGGGAGAAGCAGCTGCCAGGCCCCAGAGCAGGGCTGGGGCAGGGCATGGTGAAGTGATGCTGGGCAGGATGAGGGGCCGGAGCCCGAGGCTGTGCCGGCCTCACGCGCTCTCACGGGGGTGTGCACTGGGATGCAGGGGGATTACACCCGGCTTCAATTAAGTAACGAGATCATCCCCGCAGCGCTGATGCTGAGGGGTCTAATTGAAATGACAAGATGTTGCTAAATCCAAGTGGGCAACACAGGGATGTTCCAGCAGCAGGCAAGCTCTCCCTGGAGCAGCATTCCCCATTCCCCCTCCTGGGCCCAGCCCAGCTGCCCCATGTCAGCACAGCCACGTGCATCAGCTCAGCGCTGTTTCACACCACCACTGCTCCCAGAAAGTGCTGAGCAAACCTGCCTTTTAAGTGCATTTTCTCCAGTGCATTTGCCTCCAAGGGTCCCCAGAGGAAGGACCCCTGGACGGCCCCCAGGCTCCCCAGCAGCTCTCTGTTTATTTGCTTGGTCATCTCCAGAGAGCAGAAACGTGCTTGGATTGAGCATCTGCACAGCTGGGGCAGGTAAGGGAGGAGCTGATCCCTCAGAACCCATCACTGCTGCTGGTGGTGTTGGGGGAGCCTCTTATGGAGCATCTAGAAACCAAGCAGCCATTCCACACTTTCCCATTCCCATCCCACCTGGAGGCTCTTGCAGTCCTATGGGGTCCATCCCAGAGCCCCCCACTCCCACTGGAGGGAGGCAGGATTTATCCTGTAGCTTTGGCATTTGTGGGCAGCTTTTTGGTCCAAAAGAAAAGAGAAAAAAAAAAAAGAAAAAAGAAAAAAAGTAAAGCCCTGGGCAGAAACCTGCCCTGAGGTGGTTTTGGGGGCAAGAGCCTTTAGCTTTTGAAACTGTGCCAATCTGGGACCCTTAGTGGCACCAGGGCTGGTTGCCCACCTGCCCCACTCCATCTCCCTCCCTCCCACCCCATCCTGGCCAGGCTTACCAGCTCCGACAGCTCCAGCGTCCGCAGCAGGAACCCCAGGAGACACCCGGCAACAACCGACAGCATCGAGAGGGTCAGGAGGCCATTTTTATACCAGAAAGCCCGTGCCCAGTTCCAGAGGCGCAGGGGGACCGTGGCCAGTGAGTGCAGCACAGCTCTCCTGACCCACTCCCACATGGTCGTCCTCAGCCGCCCAGACGATGCCCCTCGGAGTCGCTGCCAGCCCCGCTCATGGCCACGGGCACCGATGGACCCTGCTCTGTGCCGGCAGCTGAGTGTGCTGATGGCTAATCCCCAGCACCAAAAGCTTCAGGGATATTTGGGAGCCTTTCCCATAATGGAAAGTGACGTCTTCAACTGGTTAATCTGGGCTTGGCATCCCGCCGCTGCCGAACCCTCCCAGTTTAACCCTGCAGCCCCTGCGATGGGGGCCGCTGTGCAGACTGAGGGCAGGGATTCAGCCCCAGGACTCCCTTCCCCTCACAGTTCCTGATCCCAAAGGATCTGGGTCCTGCCACCAGGTCTGGGTCCTGCCACCAGATCTGGGTCCTGCCACCAGCTCTGGGTCCTGCCACCAGATCTGGGTTCTGCCACTAGGTCTGGGTCCTGCCACCAGGTCTGGGTCCTGCCACCAGGTTTGTGCTCCCACCAGCTGTGACCGTCCTACCCCCATCTGGGAGGGCTTGGTGAGGGCAAGGCTTCCTCATGGCATCTGCACAGGCACCAGCCCAAGAGACCAAGGGATGATGCTGGATATTCCCACGGGAATATCTGCTCCATCAGAACAGACTTCCCCACCAGCTCTGCAGGGAAGCTGCCCCGAGACCACAAGGTGCTGCTGGGCTGCCTGGTCAACAATGTTTTAGAGTATTTCTGTGTCCAGTTTGTCTCTGGCTCAGGCCAGGAGTGTTACTGGGGCCGGAGTGTGGTGCAGAGGAATGGGGTGGGTGGGTCCGAGACTGAGGATGCTCTGGGAATGGGGAAATAGTAAAACCTTTCCGGCCCTGATTTTAAACCCCCCAACCAAAAATAAGGCCACAAAGCCCTCTTGAACCATTGCCATATTTTACACAGACAAAACAAAGCCGCAGCAAAAGTGTGTCCTGAGGCTCTCTGGCCCCCTGCCCTGTGGGACAGGATCTGTGCAGCCCCACGTGCTGGGCAGCCACGCTGCAGTTCCAGCAGGGTCCTGGTGGCTCTGCAGGCAGTCTCAGAGCTCCTTCACCAGCAGAGTGTGGTGTCTGGTGCTGTGCATGTGTTGGCCCTTGAGGAGGTCTCTGTGCTGCTGTCTCATGCCTTTGGCCTTAGTGTGGATCACTCAGCCTGCCAGAAGTAGATAAAGCGTTTGCTCATCAGCAAAGCTGAAATACAATTGTCTCCATTCAACATCAAATTCTGAGCCTACTGTGAGCTGGGGGATGGAGTCTGCATGTTGGGAGTGAGCAACTGCTCAGGAAAGGGGAGTCCCAGTTGTCTGGGGGATCAGAGACACCTCAAAGGACGTTGAATGGGCCCTGGGGCTGACAGCAAGTGGAGGGAGCAAGCTGAGAACAGAAAGGGTGCAGGGAAGTCCAAATAATTGGGAACAGAAGGACCTTTGGGGAGCTTAGAGCAAGTAAAGGATATCCCAGGGAGAGGAAAAGGAATCACAGAGAGGGAGGGCAGAGAGGGAAGGTGGCAAAACAGTAAGGGGTCAGGAGGGGAGGCCCCAGTGCTGGTGGGGGGGGTCACTGCTGCCAGTCCATGCCAGGCAGCACCTGGTGAAGGGTTTAGGGCAGCAGTTCCCTCTGCACCTACCGTAAAGCTCAACATCATCATAGATGTCAGTGTCCCTGCAAGGAAGAAGACAGGGTGCTGTGGGCAGTCTCATCTCCCGTGTCCCCATCACCTCCTGACCCCAAGGCAAGGGCCAGCTCCTGCTGCTGTGTTGTTCCCATCTCTCCTGACATGTCTCTGGGATCTGGTGTCCACCTGCAGCCCCCTCCCAGGGTTGTGCTCTCCCCACAGAGCTGGGACCCTCCGCCATGGGGTTAACATGACTCTGGTCCCTCTCACAAACAATGTCCTTGTGCCAGACCACTGGGAACTGCAGACCTGGCCATGCTGAGGGGCAGCACCCTCATGCTGTGCCACCAGCAGCTGCCTCGGAGCAGTCTGTGGGCAGGTCCTACATGAGGCACCACAGCTTGGGGAGTGCTCACAGTGCCCCAGTGCCAGAACCTCTCCTGACACCAGAAATGGCAGATTCCGCCCCAGGGTAACCAGCCAGTTTTAGGTTTATGGTCACTGCCTGGGCTGGATGGTTTTGAGTTGTCAGTCAGTGGTCAGGAAAGGTTTGGTGCCAGGCACTCAACGAGCAGTTGCTGCAGCTCATGGAGTGGCATGGAAGGGGTTGGGGAAGGGTACTCACAGGTGCAGCATCACAGCCCGGGGCACGTAGCCATCTGCAACAGAGGAAAACATGTCAGGCTGTGCTGGGAGCTGGGGCATCAGTGGCTGCCCCTGCCCAGGACTGGCAGGGTTTAGGAACACCTCATGTCCCCAGGGAGAGCTGGGACAAGGAGGAGCCATCTCTGGGAAGCTGAGCTGGACCCTTGAAAGGAACCTGCTCGGGGCAGTGTTAGGAAGGAGCCTGCCAGGCTGGGTGGCAGCTGGCAGGGAAGAGCCTGATCCCCATCTCTCTGCCTGGGGGATCTGCAGCCCATTTCACCTGTGAATCCCTCCGTGCAGACACAGCTCGTGGAGTCTGTGCCCATGGCAAAGCCTGGTGTGCCAGGGTGGTGGCCAGGAGGCTCCAGGGACTGCAAAGGCCTTTAGCAGAGGGAGAGGACAAGCCCAGCTCACAGCAAAAATGGTACTGAGCTGGAGGAAGAGCAGGACGTTTGTGCAGAGAGAACTGGGAAGCTCTGAGGCCCAGGGTACTGGTCAGGTCCCTCTAACAGCAGGAGGATGTCTCCTGCGGTCTGCCAGGGGATGTACACACAAAGAAACTTGTTCCCAAAACTGCTGTGCTCGCTGCTGTGGGCAAACCCTCATCCTCTTACAGACTTACATCTCCTCTGGCTGTTCCGGCAGAGGATTTGCTCCTGATTTGTAAACTGAATGACATCAAGGATCTCTCCCCGTCGCAGGGGCAGGTTCTTCCCTCTGCCCCTCTTCTCTGTCACTGCAGGGTCAACCATCATCTGAGTCAGGACGTTGATGCTGCCTTCAAACTGAAACACAAACAGCAATGCCCCAGGGCAGCCAAGTCGGGCAGGTCTGAGTGCTCTCCCTGCTGGGAAAAAGCAGATTCCTCTCTAGTCAAATGGTCTGTGGGACTGGTGTGCTCTGGGGAAACAGGGCAGGTGTGACCTGGGTGTTGGCTGCTCCCTGCAGAGCACAGCTCCTCTTCTGCCATTGCATTGCACCCTCACCAGGAGGGAAGAAGATGCTTAGAGGGATAAGCAATCACTTGATGCTGCTGCTCACCTTGAATTTCTTCTGAAACTCCCTGTCTGCCTTCTCTTCCTTCTTGCATTCCTTGAGTGTCATGGTCTTCATCTTCTGGGAGACCTGGGCTTCTCTGCAGTCATTGGAGTCACGGGAAGGTTCAGATGACCCCTCACTCTGCTCCCTCCCATCCCCTCCTGCCCCCTCGGCTGCTGCCCCGTTGTATTTCCTTGCACCAGCCCTGGGGCTGCTGGGGGCTCTCGGGCAGGTGCACAGCCTGCAGCTTGTGTTCTTCACCAGGGACTTTCCTATTGCAAGCCCAGCAGAGACCATTAAAGCACCGACTTTGTCAGAGCAGCCAGGAAACCTGACCATTAGGGGACCTTTAGAAAAGTAAACCCCCCTGCCCCCGTTACCTCTGTGCAGCTGCCAGCGAGGTAACCCTGTTAGAGGCTTGGCCAGCATCTCCACCTGCAAAAACAAACCCCAGGAGAGGTGTTGCCGTGAGGCTGCTGTAAGGTGTAAACACCTCCCAAGACAGGATGCAAAGAGCAGCAAGAGCTTTCTCCTCCTGGGACCAAACCCTGAGTTTGCCCCTGGGTGTGGTGGGATCAGGGTCTCCCATGCCCATTGACAAGCAGCAGAGAAACCCATTTCCCTTTTGTGCATGGGAGAAGTGACAGCACGGGGTCTGCTGCTGCCTGTGGTTTGTCAGGGCCTCAAGGCTCTGGGGGCTGCAGGTCTCACCCCAAACAGCACCCCAGCCCCTCCTGTACCCACCTCCTCTAGGGCGGGGATGCACTGGTGGCTGGGACACGGGAGGCAGCAGAAGGCCTGGGCTTCTCCCAGGCAGCCCAACAGACTCAACGTCGTCATAAATCTCATCTTCATCCCTGTGGCAAGGCATACTGGGGTTGGGAAGTGCTGCTGGGGGCTGAGGGCAGAACTGAGGCTGCCAGGAGGAGGGTGGGCATGGCCAGGCTCTGGGGCAGAGCAGGAGAGCAGCTCCATGCCCTGTGCCAGCAGCTCCTCACATGGCTGGGCAGTGCAGCACAGCAGGGGCGTGGAGGAGATGGGCAGTGGGTGTGATGGCAGCAGCAGCAGCAGCACTGCAGTAACACACCATGGGGGCTGCCAGCACACCCTGGGCTCCAGCAGCACGCAGGAAAACCCAAGGAACCTCTTGCTGTTGCCTCTCCCACTGGGTCAGCACAGCCTTGAAGCCACCTAGAACAGCAGCCCTTACCCTGATCCCCTCGGAGCATCCTGGCACGGGAGCCGCCCAGCACAGCCTGCTCTCAGGTGACCTGTGGCAAACAGGAGGGAGCAGCAGGGCATTGTCTCACATTTCCTCATTAGCTCCATCACCCACCCTGAGGTCAGAGCCACCCCGGGCTGGATTTAGTGCAGAGGGAGGCAGGGAGATAAAACTGACTGCACATCTGGATCAAGCAAGGAGATTTTACTCCAGAGCCCTTCTAGGGATTTTATTCCAGCACATGGGGGCACAGCTCACTGGGGAGCTCACTGGGGACCTTGAATATATATTTTCCCATTCTTATGTCCCTAATGTCACTTTCTTCCTGGAAAAATGATGGAAGGGGAGGGGAAGAGGCCAAAACAGCTATTTTGAATGTGATGAAAACCCCAAATTCCAGTTCTGTACCAGGTTTAGGGCAAGTCCTGGATATCTCCATGCGCTCAGGATCATCAGCAGCTGAAACATGCCGCTGTACACTTTAGGATTGCCAGCATGCCCACATCCCTGCTAATATCCCACTGTTTTTATCACCAGCCTCGTCACCAGCCTGGTCAACCAGACCAACCAACAACTAGCATGAAGACCCAAATACAACATCACAGCTCTGCTGGGTGATTATACCAAATACTAGGCCCTAAAGATCATAAGATTGCCCAAAAAAGTAACAAAAATAACCAAATCAGGGTGGGATGTAATTCTAGGTGTTCAAATTTGCCTCAGTACCCATGACACAAAGACATCTTGAAAAACTTCTGGTTTGTAGGACATGGGGAAAGCGGGTCGCTCCCTGTTCTAGCAGGGCTGCTCAGCCCCCAGCCAGGGCTGGTTGTCTGGGTGACCATCTCCCTGGTAACACTCTTTAATAGTAACAGAACCCAGATAAATTTTTCTGTTCTCATAAGGAAAGGAAGGGAGGCTCTACTCTCATGGTTAGAAAAGTTAAGCAAGAAATGGGATCTGAAACAGGTTTCATCACCCAGAGTGTGGATTAGCAGACCAGCAGCTGTGAGAAACCACTCTAGGGACCGAGATCTGGAAGGCCACTGTGGAGCATCCAGGGCTTCTGCTGAATGGAGAACCACCTCAGCCCAGAGGCATCAAGCCCTGCATCCCCATGGGCAGCAGAGAGCCCCTGCCCCATGGCCAGCGGGGCAGACACACACACTGAGTGTCAAACTTGGTGGATAAGTGCTTCTTGCCCATGGGATAGAGCAGCTCTGCTTCCCACCAGTTGGGCTTATCTGCTCTAACAAGGACAGATTGGTTGGAATGGACCTCTGGAGACTCTCATCCAACCTCTGCTCAGAGCAGGGCTGGCCTGAGCCACAGCAGGTTCTTCAGTGCCTCATGCAGGTGACAACTGATTATCTCCAAGGATGGAGACACCCATCTTTCTGGTGCCTGCATCAGGGCTGCACCACACTTGCAGCAAAGAGTCTTCTCATTGTCTAACTGGAATTTCCTCTACTGCTTGTGCCCAACATCTCCAGGCCTGCTCCCAGGCACCTCTTGGGAAGAGTCTGGTCCCACTTCTCTCCCCATTAGGTAGCTGTGGGCAGTGAGATCTGCCCTTCCCCTCTCTCCTCCCACCTGAACAAGCCTGGGCCTCAGCCTTTCTTTCCCCAGGTGCTCCAGCCCCCAACTACCTTAGTGCCCTGCACTGGCCTTACTCCAGTTTGTCCGCATCTCTTGTACCTTACTTCCTACACATGCCCCATAACCTGATACCTGTGCCCAGCCAAGGACAGGGCATTTTGTCTCCTCACCTTCTCTCCCTCTCTCTCATTCCTTTCCACATGCTATTCCTATAACAGCCCCTTTGGTGTTACCAGCCCCCACCTCTCCATCAGCCCCTGCAGTGTTTCCATCTCCCAGGAGCTCCAGGCTCTAAATGGGGACATTTCCCTTCCTGAACAAGCAGCATCATTCTCTGAGGGGCTTGCAGGTGCCTGGCCATACCCAGCTGAGTGCTCCTCGGTGGCTCCGTGGCAGGACGGACGGGTGTCCCAGGACGTGCAGCTGCTTTGAACTTTGCCAAATCCCTGACAGGAGGGTGCCGGGGCTTGGCTGGCTTCACTCCCAGCACACTGATGTGTGGCAAAGGCTTCCTCTGGGGCAGAGCTGGGCGTCCTGTCCTGGGGGGGCTTCCTGCAGCGACCAGAGGGTCTGCAACAGCCGCGCCTTTGGCAGGAACCGCTGGAACACCCTTGGCTTTGGCGAGTGGCCGTGTCTGCTGGGCTGGCTTCCTCTGGGGAGGATCAGAGCCAGCTCCCACCACCTTGTTCAACACATCCCCTTCTCCTGGCTTTGCAGGCACTGGGTGGAAGTTGGCATCTCGAGCCATTGCCTTCTGCCGTGCCGTCCGTGCCGGGGTCTCACGGGCAGGATGAGGAGGCGAATGCTGTCCCACACTCTGAACTGTGCTGTGAGAGGGAGAGGCCCTGCTGTGGTCCACCCTCTTGGTCCAGGGGGGCCCTGGAGGCGGCTTGCCCTTGGAGCCCATTGGCAGGGTCTGTCGTGGCTCTGGTCCATGGGGTGCTGCAGGGTGACTCTCTGGCCCACCACCCCCTTCGGGAGGGTCTTTCCTGTTCCCTTGGAACTTGGCCCGCAGGTGTTTCACCACAGCATCTCTCCCCTCCGGGTGTGTCTGTGACCATCAAGAAAAGAAGTTCCAGATAAAACACCATGGAGAAAAACGAGCCAAAATTCTCCCTGGGGAATGTGGTATTCCTTTAACACGGCCTCACACATAAACCTTCTCCATAGCATGAGGTCTTTGCTCAAAAAGGTCCTGGAATATGTCAGAGAAAAAAAAAATGGGCTGCTGGTCTGATCCACCCTTTGTCCACTACCAAGGACCATTAAACCTGAGATATGGGGTCAGGGATTACATTCCTGAGGGCAAAATCTGAGCTCCAGAGACTGACCAGGGCTCAGATGGGAGCAACCTGCCTTGTCCTGGTCCTGGTTCCCACGAAGAGTCATTGGGGAGACCACACAGAGCCAGTGGGTCCCTCCCTGGAGGAAAACTCAGGTGGGTGCTGCTGAGCTCACCCCACCAAAGCCTGCGTGCAAAAAATCAAGGCCAGGAGGCAGCAGACCTGCCCCACTTTTCTGACCTGCATGTTTCCTGTGCAGCTCACACCATGCACATGTTAACCAGGCTCCAGCACAGAGCTGCCCTCAGCTTCCTCAGTGACCACAATTCACCTTTTTCTGGAGCCTCCACAAAAAGGCTGCCAGGAGGAGGCTGGATGGCTCTTGGAAGAATGTCAGGTCAAACATACGGCACAAAGCTACAGGATGGGGCTACATTTTTCCTAAGCTTCTCAGATGGACCTTGTGAGAGGGGAGGGATCACCTCATTCCCCCCATCTTTCTCTGACCCTCTTGTCCCCAGACCCCAGTGTCCCTTTGCACCAGAGCTGCTGCTCTGCTGGAGCTGCAGGCTTTGATTTGGGACTTCTTCTTCTGGGATTTCAGTTTGGGTTTGTACTTGCGTAATTCTCTTTCACAAGGGAAGGGCTGATAAGAAGAGAAGCTGGCTCAGTGTTTTTAAACACAACTGATCAAATGTATATATGTACCTATATAAACCCAAGTTGCCCAGAGAGATGCCCCAGTTTCCCTGGTAAACCCTCACATGCAGCACTCGGTGTAGCCTGTGGTGAAGCAGAGTGCATGTGCCGTTTCCTGCACACCAGGCAGTGGGGCTTTCACCCAAACTAGTGAAAAAAGCCACTTTTTCCAGATTCCCAAACATGCTGCTGGGATTTTTGTCACCTAAATGATTCAGTAGTTTGTAACCACCAATTCTGGGGCGGTTCCATGAGCTGGGACTTGCCCAGAGCCCTCGGGTGTACCTGTGGGATACAGCACCTCTGTGACCATCATCAGCTCCTGGTTTTCCAATGCATTTTGTGCTGGTGGGGCTCTCTTGGACATGGGAATGTGGTGTCCTCCTTTCACAGATGTTTATAACCACCCCAAGTCCACCCAGCAAACCTCCCACTGAGCCCAGAACCTGGGCAGACCTTTGAAGCTCAGATCAGCTCAGACGTATGGGAGGACTTTGCCTTCCAGGAAGAGCGAGGGTCTCAGATGGATCCGGTCCCTCACAAGGGAACCAAAGCCTTCCCAACCAGGAGACACAGCTCTGCTCCCAGTGTCCTGTCCCCACATCCAGCACAGCCCAGGTCTGGTTCTTACTCACCATTTTCCATCAGTGGCCACCTCCCTGTGTGCTCACCTCCTGGCTAAAGACCACCCGAGGCATGCAAAGACGAGCCTCTCTGAGGTTCCCCTCCCCTGAAACCAGAACCTCTTTCCTAACGGCTGGTGAGGAACTGTGTGCAACGCCAGGAAGTCGCTGTAGCCCGATGGTGAGACAGCACAAGGAGGAGGAGGAGGAGAAAGAGGAGGAGGAGCAGCTCTTGGCACATCACTAGCCCGGCTCTGCTGCTGGTGGAAGCTCACAGCCCACCAAGCCCTGCTGCCTGCAAGAGTCTCATCCAGAGGAGAGCCTGGGTTTTGGAAAGTGCCTGCAGGATGTGAGGGACGGGACTGGGAGGGTGGCCAGTGTCCTCATCTGATGGTGGCCCATGTGAACCCTCTGCAGGTCAGGTCTCGGAGCCACACAGGACCCGCCGAGGGTGGAGGTGATTTTTGGGGTGGTCACACGGCAGAACCAGCACAGCCCCACACAGTTGAGCTCTCAGGAGGGCAGGGCAGGGCTGCGGATTCCTGGATTATCCTGGGGGACTTGTGCTCTGCTGAAGAGCCAAACTCCTCTGGGAAGCAGGGGAAGCTCTGCACGGTGCCGCGTTGGGCCATCGCTGTGTTGAAATGTCCTGGTGTCATTTTTTATTGCCTCAGAGGCAAGAATGGTCTGAGAGGTCAAGCCAAGGCCTGGGCAGGGCTGCTCTGGCTGGACGGTGGGTGCTGATGTCCCTGCTCCAGGAGGACATGTCCCTCCAGTCCTTTGGGAAGGTGTCCCAGCAGCAGGTGGCTCCTTGCCTGCAGATTTAAGGATAAGACAGAGGTTGAGGGCACGGGGAAGGCTGGGATGGGCCCCTGTTGGCCAAGGTGGGGTCCTGGGGAGGGTGTGGGGTGCCCAAAGCAGGCACTGCACGGTTTGGTCCCACCAGCTGGGACAGAGAGGGGCTGTCAGGGGGTCCCACAGGAGCCGAGCCGGGGGCACAGGGCGGGGAGACAGCGGTGACAGCCACCTCCTTGTCCCTGTCCCCACCGGGACAGCACAGCCCTGTGTGGGCAGAGGGAGCGCCAGGAGCTGTGTTTGGGGTGAGGGGCGGCACGGGGGGCCTGGAGGGCATCTCTGG
>VWZG01003290.1:163007-246477 GCA_013396735.1 Grallaria varia | reverse complement strand
ATATATATATATATATAAATGTAGGTAATAGAAAAAGCTTTTTTGGGATGCTGTGCCGAGCCTGCTGCCCATCTGCCTGGAGGAATGGTGGAAGGCAGGTGTGGCTCTGCAGGGACAGTGTGCCCTTAGGCACAAGGAGCACCCCCAAAGGCTGTGAGAGGATGTCAGCCCTGCTCTCCCTGAGCTAATTTGGGTCAAACCTGGCTCAGCTGGAAACCAGTGGCCACAGGGGATTTACTGCAATTGCCTAAATCAAGTGAAAAAGCCCTTGGGAAAGCTGGTGGTTCCCTGTGCCGGGGGCTGCAGGAGCAGCTGAGCGGGCTGCTGGTGCTTTTGAATCCCTCTAAGCTATCCTGGCTGGAGCAAGGCTGTCCTCAGCTATCAAATCAGTAAAAACCAACTCCAAAGTGCTGAGAACGGGCTCTGCACACTAAGCCATGTGGGACCCAAGGCTGCGGGACCCCATGGCTGCTGAAGGGAGCTGGGAATCTACAGCACAGCCCAGGATGCTAAAGAGGTGATGCCAGTGGGCACAACCCAGCCTTTAGGTACTCTATTCCTCCTTTACCTAAAGGGAAGAACAAAATCCCACCAGCTCCTTCATTATCAAAAAAAAATTACGTTTTTTTTCTGAGATTACTCAGCTTCCCCAGGAGGCAGCTAAGATGACATGTAGGGTGCAGCCTCAGCATTAGCCAGGTAATTGGGGGCTGGGGAGATGTCCCAGGGAGGACATCCCTGTTCCTGCGAGACAAAGTTGGGGTGCCTGGACAATGGGAAGGCTTTGCCCCAGCCCTGGCCTCATCCAAGCTCCCAACCACAGACAGCAGGGAAGAGGATCTCTCCAAAAGCCAGGCACGAGGAGATGCTCCCGACTGCTCTGGAGCCCGTGGGAGGTGTGGGGCCCTCATGTCACCCCGGACGGCAAATCCCTCTGTCCCCAGGGATCTGCCATGACCTTTTGGTGAGCTCCAGGAGCCGGCGGCTCTTGATCCGGCTTGCAAACGAGCTCCAATGGTGACAGCAAGGTCAGTGAGACTTGGGGCTCCTGGACACGTCCCTTGTCACATCAGTTCCTGTGGCGTACTCGGCTGTAATTTAGCCTGGTTTAATTGTGCTTGAATTAGCCACGAATGGCACGATGCTGCAGCTGCGGCTGCGCTCGAAAATACATAAAATTACAGCACAGTAAAACATCTTCACATTTCATTAGTGCATCTTAATGGGAACTGTCTGCTCCCCAAACTCCCCGTTTGCTCTCCGGAGCAGTTAAAGTTTACACACGGGCAGTTGTGCCACCCATTAACACCGTGAAATGCTCCCTGGGTTTTGCAGGAGCAGCTCTGCTCCATGGGCATGGGAAGCCTCAAATTTGGGGGACTGGGTGCTCTCTTGAGGCACCTCTCTGTGGGTGGTGGGAGGGAGCTGTGCAGAAAGCATCCTGCATCCCAGGTGGGAGCATCCTGCATCCCAGGTGGGAGCATCCTGCATCCCAGGTTAGGAGCATCCTGCATCCCAGGTGGGAGCATCCTGCATCCCACATTGAGAGCATCCTGCATCCCAGGTTGGAGCATCCTGCATCCCAGGTTGGAGCATCCTGCATCCCACATTGGGAGCATCCTGCATCCCAGGTTGGGAGCATCCCACTCCCCAGGAGGAGCACCATAGCCCCTTTCCTGGGATGGTGCTGCCTGTCCCCCTGGCTTTGTCAAAGCCCCAGCTTTCTCCCAAGCAGGGTAATGCCTCCGATCCAAATCAGGAAGCTTTTTCAGCGGAAGCAGCGTTTTAGCAGAAGCCTATTTAAGCAGAAGCTTAGACTGACGCCCTCAAGTGCTTTATTTTAAAGCATTTTTGTTCCTCTCCATTATCAGTAATAGTCTGTAAAAGCCGGAACGCGACGCTTTGCTCCCTCCTGCTCCATCCCCCCCTGGTGTGGGCAGCCCTGCATGGCAGGGGCGAAGGAGATAGAACTGGTCTCTTCTGCACATGTCTCTCACTGCAATAATCCGGAGGGGGAAAAATCCATGGAAAAAAACTCCGTGAGAGATATTTGCATGGGGTCAAACACCTGTCCCATCCCCAGGCAGGTTTGGTTAAATAGCTTTGGATTTCTGGCCAGATCTGGGTCTCTTGGGCAGCATCTTCATCCCTGGTGGGTTTGGGGTAGGGGGCTCACGGTGTGAAATGAGGTTTGGAGTCTGAGTCCAAAGGGAAAAGGTGGGGATTGTACCTTGTCCATCTNAGCATCCTGCATCCCACGTTGGGAGCATCCTGCATCCCAGGTTGGAGCATCCTGCATCCCACGTTGGAGCATCCTGCATCCCACATTGGGAGCATCCTGCATCCCACGTTGGGAGCATCCTGCATCCCAGGTTGGAGCATCCTGCATCCCACGTTGGGAGCATCCTGCATCCCAGGTTGGAGCATCCTGCATCCCACATTGGGAGCATCCTGCATCCCACGTTGGGAGCATCCTGCATCCCAGGTTAGGAGCATCCTGCATCCCACATTGAGAGCATCCTGCATCCCAAGGTGGGAGCACCCCACTCCCCAGGAGGAGCACCATAGCCCCTTTCCTGGGATGGTGCTGCCTGTCCCCCTGGCTTTGTCAAAGCCCCAGCTTTCTCCCAAGCAGGGTAATGCCTCCGATCCAAATCAGGAAGCTTTTTCAGCGGAAGCAGCGTTTTAGCAGAAGCCTATTTAAGCAGAAGCTTAAACTGACGCCCTCAAGTGCTTTATTTTAAAGCATTTTTGTTCCTCTCCATTATCAGTAATAGTCTGTAAAAGCCGGAACGCGACGCTTTGCTCCCTCCTGCTCCATCCCCCCCTGGTGTGGGCAGCCCTGCATGGCAGGGGCGAAGGAGATAGAACTGGTCTCTTCTGCACATGTCTCTCACTGCAATAATCCGGAGGGGGAAAAATCCATGGAAAAAAACTCCGTGAGAGATATTTGCATGGGGTCAAACACCTGTCCCATCCCCAGGCAGGTTTGGTTAAATAGCTTTGGATTTCTGGCCAGATCTGGGTCTCTTGGGCAGCATCTTCATCCCTGGTGGGTTTGGGGTAGGGGGCTCACGGTGTGAAATGAGGTTTGGAGTCTGAGTCCAAAGGGAAAAGGTGGGGATTGTACCTTGTCCATCTCCCACTTCATCCAAATCTCACCCTCCCTGGGGAGACTTTTGCAGCCGGGGTGGCCAAGGAAGGGCGGGGGGTGCTGAGCCTGGCAGGGTTTTAAAGCTCAAGCAGTTTTGGGGAAATCAAACCTTCTGCTGCCCCTGACTTAGCTCATGGGTTCGGTGCAGGGAGGTGCTGGAGGAGTGGGGAGCAGGAGATGGCCCTGCTGGGCTGGCACCAGCACCTGGAGCAAGCCAGGAATAAAAACATCCCAGTGCTTGTTTGGAGGAGGAGATGCATCCCCGATGTGACCTCTCCCACCTTTCCCAAGCTGGAGGCAAAAGCCCAGCACCTTCCCGCTCTGCAGCCCAAACCTGTGCCGAGCATCCCCAAACCCCCCTCGCCAGCCAGAGCAGAGCTGGAGGCTGAGATCCGGCCGAGCTGCCTCTGCTTCGTTAGCCAGTAATTACCCCAAAAGGCAACGGTACCCTGTGTGACTGAGCCTGCGCCCTGCCTTTCACCCTCCTCACCCCCTGGGCACATCCCCGGAGCGCTGGGACCCTCTGCCTGCTGTCTGTGCCCCCCCAGCCCAGCGAGGGGCTTTGCTCTCCTGCCCGGACACACGTGGCCAGGGGCTCTGTCCCCCCGTGTCCCCCTGTGCCAGCTGTGGCTGACCCTTAGGCAGGGGCGCTTGGGGAGCGGTGGCGGCTGCGCAGCTTCACCGCACGGTCCCCGGGGGCTGGCTCGCCACCACGGCCACCAACACTCAGAGGGGGAAAACCACATTTGCAGCTCCATCCCTCCACCCCCCTTCCCAGTCTGGAGCTTTTTTAGAGCCCAAGGAGAGAAAAGGCCTGGTCTGGCTTCCCTGCCTCCCTCTCCTCCGGCCCTTTCATTTCATTCCGCCCTTCCCAGCAGCTGCAAATGGCTTTGTCTGCGGATGCTCGCACTGTCCTGTCCCTGTGCCTTGTCACTTGCACTGCCCTGTCCCTGTGCCTTGTCACCTTGCAATGCCCTGTCCCTGTGCCTTGTCACCTTGCACTACCTAAATGTCGGAGCTGGATGGTTTTGGTGGGTGAGCAGGGAGGGAAAAGGGCTTTGGTTGGAGCAGAGCTGTGGGCGCATGAGCTGCTGAGGCCCCTCCTGCCAACAGAATGAATAGCTGGCTGCTTCCACTGGGGTGGGAGATACCTGGCACTGGGGAGGGGGACAAAGGGGCTCGGCTGGTCCTTGGTGTCCATCTGGAGACGATGGAAAGGCATCCAGTGTCCATATGAAGATCATGGAGAGACATCCTGGGGCCAGTGTGAGGCCTCCTGCGGGTGACACCCTGCACTGGCCCTGCTCCCATCATGGTTTTTCACACCCAAACCCTGCAGGTTTCCCTCCTCCCTCCACAAGGGCTGCACAGGAATGGTGGAGGGAATGGAGACACCCCTCGTCCCTCACCAACTCCAACAAGGGGAGCACAGCTACATCCCCCCAATATCAGCCCCAGCAGCCCCCTTGCACCACGTCCAGCATCCTGAAGCTTTCGAGCCAGGCACTGAGGAATGGTCCTTGCCAGCAATGGATGCACCCAAGTGCCCACAGCCTCAGTGCTCCATAAGGAAGGCTGCAGCTCCTCTTCCCAGCCTCTCCCTTATTGTTTGACTGTAGAGACACGACGTGGGGAGATGGAGGGAAGCGACAGGGCAGTCACTGCCACCATCCTGTACCCCCGGGGCCAGCACGGCCTTGCAGCTGCCCCAGGGCTGTGGGTGCTCCCAGGTTTCCTGTGGGTGAAAATGGCTTTTCCACGGGTGGAAAAAGGAAGGACAAAAAAAGACCTTTGGCAAGTGCCCCAGCCTTGGATGCACCTGGATATGGGGACAGGCAGGGTGGGAAACTTGGGTGGTGGGCTGTGAGACCAACTGGGAGCCTTATAGTGGGGGGAAAAGGAGCCATAAAACAGATATTTCCCACTAGAAAGATGGTGAATTCCCTCTTGCAACTGTTTGACCCTGAAAAATGCATTTGCCAGTCTAAAGAGTCTTCAGTGGTGCCTGCCACCATCCAAGGGTTTTTTCCCAGCATGGCAATGATACACATTGTCCCATGGCCACTGCTGCTTCCCCACCCTGCAGCCCACTCCATGCTCACCCTGTGGCACCATTCTTGGGAAAACCAGCTTGGATCCAGCCCCCCTGGCCTCTCCACCTTGGCAGCCCCATGGCAGACTCACTCAGCATCCATCCACATCTGTCACAGCATCCGAAGTGGAGCCGTGCATTGCCTTGCAGGTTCACCTCTCAGTTGCAAATGTTATTTTATGCAAGGAAACCTTCTTCCTCCTCCTTCTCCTCCTCCTCCTCCTTCTGCCTGGCTGAAACAGGCAGTGGAGGACCACCCCCTGCCAGGCAGGGCTGGCTGAGTCAAGGGAATAATTGGTAGGTGCTTCTGGAGTGCCATGAGCAGAGGGCACTCGCAGCCTTTGTTTATTGACTCTTGATGATAATGAATACTTCCAGAGATAATTATTGATTTTCTGCATTTGCAGTAAACCTGTTTGGCTGGGAAATGGGCGGAGCAGTACCGTGCCAGTGGGACATGGAGGTGGGAATGGGGTGGATTGGGCAAAACCAGGCTCTGGCTCTTCCTGCTGGGTACAAGCCAAAAAAGGAAAAAAAAATAAATTGAACATTTATAGAAAAATATTTGTGCGGCTCCAGGACAAGCCCAGCTTTCTTCTCTCTACTAGGGGGAACAGATTAAAATTTAATCCTAGATAAACACATTTTCTCCTTACCCTCTCCTCGGGTACCTCCTGTGCACATACAACTTCACCCTGCTGATCCCTTCTGCCCTTGGGCCTGAGCTCATCCTCCTCAACAGCAGCCAAACACCCACAGTGGGCGTTCCCCACAGCAGGGACCCCTCGCTTCTCTTTGTACCCTCAAAATCAAAGCCTGGGTGTGGGAGGGGATGGGGCGATGGGGCCCCTTAAATGTGGCAGAGGATCAAGCAGGAGGAGGCATAGCAGGAGTTTTCTGAGCAACCCAAATAATGGAAGAAGAGCTCTCTAAGGAAGAGAGTTTTTATAGTATTTGTATTTTATATTTTATTTTATACTTTTATATTTTATATTATTCATTTTGGTTTGAAGAAAATTGTGCACTTATCTTCCAAGTCCCAGCTTCCCTCTTCCCATCCCAGAACTCACTCTCTCTGCTACAGTTTATTGCAGACATTTGGGTGCAAATATCTGAACCTGGCAGAGACCCACGTTACTGCTGGGTCTGTAAATAACCCGGGATGGCATTTATGGCAGTCCCACAGGGTGAGAAACCAGTGGCTGTGTGCTGCTGGCAAACAGTGGTGCCACAGCCTGGGCAGCACCTGCAGGGGCTCTGGGGATGCTGTAGCTGTGACCACCCCCATGGCACCAGCCCCACAGGTCCCTGCAGGGCCACTGGCAGTGCCCTAGGTTAATAGACACACTAGAAACATACAGAATCATTTTTTGCTTATGATATAGTGCTTTTTCTGGGTATCTTGTAATGCTTTCTCAGGCTGTTTATTTATGAGACAATTTATTACAGTGGTGCAGTTATTCTATAGCAGCGAAGTCTATTCCTGGGAGCCTCTGTTAACCGAGCCAGTTGCTTAATTGGCTCACTGATGTCTGCACAGGGTACACCAGGAGAGAGGGCTCTTGTAACGATCGGAGCCTCCCTCCTGCCCACACACCACCCGTGCTGCTGATTTAATAGTGCAAACATTTATTATTCCTTTTATTTGGGAGTTAATGTTCGGGCGATCAGAGCCGTTCTGGGATTGCTGGTGGAAGGGGCTGAAATGCCCCGGAGTGCCAGGAGGCCCCTGGGTGCAGCTGGGAGTGGCTGGACTCATCCTGCAGAGCCCAGGGGATGCTGACGCCTTGCAGGGCGTGTGGTTAATGAGCCCCAAGGGGAAGGTTCGGGATGAAGGTGTCAGTGAGGTTCTTGCCTGACTCCCCCACCCCACAACTGGGTCTGAGCAGACCAGGCCATGTGTGGACTTACACCTGACCTCTCTCTGGTGAGTTGAATGTGCTCTGGAGGGAAACGGGTTCCTAATGAACACACCGTGTGCTACAGGAAGGACTGGAAAGGCCAGAGGAAAACCGAGCTTGGATTTGCTTGGGTGGGGAGTCTCTGTCGCTGCCCAGCTGCAGGAGAAGAGCGATGGGCCGGTGGTGGCTGTCCTGGGGCTGGTGGGTTTCTGCTGTGCCTCCCATGGGCGCTGTCTGTGCCCTTTCCAGCCGTGCTTTCACAGCGTGGCTGCTCTAGACCTCCCAAGCCCTTTCCCCTGCTGCCATTGCTCTTTCCTGGCCGTGACAGTCCCCGGAGGGTCCAACCTCTCGCCCCCATGGCACGTACGGTGTGCCCTGGGCCGGAGCAGGGCCGTATCTCCCGGCTGCCCTTTCCCAGCCGCTGCCCTTGGGTGGTTTCCCGGGGGGAGCAGCCTCTCCGCGAGCGTCTCTCCGCTGTGCACGACTGTCATCCTTCCCCATCAGGTTTGTAGGCGACGTCTGGCAGAGCTGACAGCGCTTTTATAAACCCCGCTGGATCCGTGCCTGCTCCCACTGCCGCCGCTTCCCCGGGATCTGTGTCCGGCCGGCCGTGGCCTCGTGGCACAAACGCCGCCGGTGCTGTCCGGCACGTGGCGCCGAGGCCCTGGCCCTGCACTCGAGGCGTGGGGACACAGTTCGGGGCTCTGACCCCGGGTACCAGTGGGACAAACCCCTGGCTTTGGCAGCGGGAAGCAAAACTGGGCAGAGGAGGAGGAGTTCGCAAGCAACGCTGCCAGAACGAGCCTCCTGCTAATTTTGTATGTATCGCAAAGAAGCGATTAAGTTTCCCCGTGATTTTCCTTCTCCGGCTCCCACCGCCTATTGTTCCCGGCTCCATTATCCCCCCGCCGCTTACATAAATGTATCATGCGGGTTTCTGAGGCACAATAGAGAGAGTCTCATTCATCCAAGGTCACCAGCTTTTACTTGCGCTTCAAAGCATCTGGTAGAAGCAGCGTTTTCTCCTGCAGACGTTTTTGTTGTAGTCGGCGAAGGGGCTGAGGAAAATCGCGGCGCTGCCCCCGCACCGCCCCAGCCCTTCTCCCCTTCCCATGCGCCCGGTGCCGCCGGGTCAAATCCTGCCCTGGAAGGTGACGAATGGCTCTCTGTGCTCGTTGGGAATCTGCTGCGGGATTCCCCAGCCTGGCCCCGCACAGCGCCGTGGCTGGGGGCGAGGGGCTGCCCTCTCCATCCCGGTTAAAGGGAAGGGATGGGGAGAGCCAGGGGGAAAAGGGGCTGTCTGCCAACATCTCTCTCCCATATGGATCCCAGCCCGGAGCAGCTACAGAGAGGTCTCACAGCCTCCTGCCGCTTCCTGCCTCGGCTGCTGGCGCCGGGCTCTCCCCGTTGATCGCCCCGCGTGCGGTTGGGACTGGGCAAACTGGAAGGCCGCTGGTAACCTCGGGGGGACACGGGGAGGGTTCGTGCCCCCCATCCCGCAGCGAGCCGGACGCGGCGGCGGGGCTGGGCTGGCGCAAGGACAGCGCCGGGGGGCTCCGAAGGGGCGGGCAGGGGGGACGGAGGGGGAGCGAGCCCGCCCCGAGCGGGGCCGGGGGTGCCCCCGGGGCCGCCCCTTCCCCTCCTCGCCCNGGGCCGGGGGGTCCGGGGGGCTCCAGGGGCCATGGCCGGCGTGCAGCAGGGCGAGAAGCAGCTCTTCGAGAAGTTCTGGCGAGGCACCTTCAAAGCCGTGGCCACGCCGCGACCCGAGAGCATCATCGTGGCCAGCATCACCGCCCGCAAGCCGCTGCCCAGGTAAGGGCGGCCGGGGGGGTCTGGGGGGGTCCCGCGTCCTGCTGGATGCTCAGCGCCCTCCCCAACATCAGGAGGGTCCGGAGTGTCCCTTCCCCCCGCAGTTAGCGGCTGGGCGAGCCGGGGGACCCTCCCCGTGGCCGAGGCAGGGGGATGCCGGCTGGGCGAGCCCCCTCCCCGGGCAGGGGCCGTGCTCGGGGGCNTAGCGGCTGGGCGAGCCGGGGGACCCTCCCCGTGGCCGAGGCAGGGGGATGCCGGCTGGGCGAGCCCCCTCCCCGGGCAGGTGCCGTGCTCGGGAGCAGAGCAGGTTCGGGAAACTTTGGTGGTGCTCGGAGTGCCGGAGCTGGGTTCTGTCCGCCGAGGGGAGCAGGGCCAGCGTTTGGAAAGTTCCAGCTGGGCTGTCGAGGCAGGGCAGTGTCGGGGGGCATCAGCCAGAAAGTGTGGCCAGCTCCACCCCTGCCGTGTGTGTCCTGCTGGGTCGTCTTGTCTCTGCGTCACTCCTTCACCAGGGGATCCTTGGAAAGGTGAAGCCCGGGGAGGGGAACAGTCCCCTTCCAGCTGGACCCTGCTTTGTCACGGAGGGGAAGCTGATGCTCCCCAGCGACATCTGCTCATTGCCACGGACCGGAGCGGCTCGGGGGCTGCTGTCCCCCAGGTGCTACAGCCTTGGCTTTGCCCTGCCCTCCTGCTCCAGGGGCGCCGGAGCCCCCCATGTTTGCCAGAGGCTGAGCAAACCCACGGAACAAGGCGAGGGGCTGCAGGTGCCCCCCGAGCCGCTCTGCCGGGCTGTCACACAGGCCAGGGTCCGTGTGGCTTCCTCGCAGCCATGCACACTGTAATTTAGACCAGCTTTATTTTGCTGACTGTCTCAAATACTCTCTTTGTGCTGTTTCTATGAGGAAAGGAAGCTTTTGCTGGTTCTCCTCTCTCTTTGCTCTCTTTTTCCCTGCTGGCTGCTGCCCACCCGGTGTGGGGAACAGCCCCAAGATCCGTGCAGGTGATGGGTCTGGAGAAGAGAGAGGCTTGGTCTGCGGTGGGCTGGGGATCAGGGGCTCAGCCTGTGCTAAGGAATAAAGAGCTCGCAGGGAGTGAGCTGTTTCAGATGCTTCCCGTGCCAGTGGAGGCTGCGAAGCACAGCAACAACGGGCACGGGGGTCCCTTCTGCCCCTGCAGCCCAGCTGCTGGGCACAAATTTTTTCAATCCCACTGATTTCCATGAATCTGGGTAGGAAAATGGGAAAGGCACAGCTTGAGCTTCCAAAGGAGAAGAGTAAGTCTTGTTCACATGGGCAGTTTGCAGGGCTTCAGTCTTTGTGTGTCTTTCTCCATCCCTTGCATCCCACACAGTCGGCATCCAAAGGGGCCATTGGTGGGCTGGGTGATGGCTCACCCACACACACACTCCTGCCGTGTGTAATACAGCTGGAGGTGTAATACAGCAGAAAATCAGGGTATTGGGGGAATACAGCCAGCCTGAGTGCCAGGAATGCTGCCCAACTCTGACCAGCAGGTTGGCCATCCTAGTGGGGCTGAGCACCGCGGCTCGGGGTGTTTGCAGCTCCATTAAAAAGTTCCCAAACGTGTGTAGCTCTCTGTTCTGCTGGGAGTGCCAGCTCTGGCAGGAAGGGAACTGTCCATGCAGTTGCTTTGCTGTGGTTTGTCCCTCGGCACCGTCAGACCCCACACGATGGGGTCCCCAAGCCGGGGTGAGCTCCACACAGCCGGGCACGGTGCTGCCAAGTCCCCGTGCCTGTGGAGCCCAGATCCTTTTGTCTCCTCGCAGCGTGTGCCGGGGCTGGGGATATTCCCTGCGGTGTGGCCATCTGTGCCACTGCCCTGGCCACAGGTGTCCCGTGGGGCCAGCCCAGCGGGGTCAGTCCAGTGGGGTCAGCCCAGTGGGGTCAGTCCAGTGGGGTCAGCCCAGCGGGGTCAGTCAAGTGGAGTCAGTCGAGTGGGGTCAGTCCAGCAGGGTCAGCCCAGTGAGGTCAGTCCAGCAGGGTCGGTCCAGCAGGGTCAGCCTGGCAGGATCAGTCCAGCAGGGTCAGCCTGGCATGGTCAGTCCAGCAGGGTCAGCCTGGCATGGTCAGTCCAGAGGGGTCAGTCCAGCAGGGTCAGTCCAGTGGGGTCAGTCCAGCAGAGTCAGCCTGGTGGGGTCAGTCCAGCAGAGTCAGCCCGGCATGGTCAGTCCAGTGGGGCCAGCCCAGCAGGGCTCTCTCTGGTGCCTGTGGGCCATGTGCTGTGCCCACCCCTGTCCCTGGGCACAGAGGATCTATACTGCTCAGGGGACTGACACCAAGGGCTGCAGGGACACAGAGACTGCGGTTCCCAGCTCCTGTCCTCAGGGCTGCTGGCTCGGCTCGCATCCCACAGGGCTCTGCCAGGAGCCTGAGGCTGCTGTCTGGGCAGGTTCACACCTAGGAGATGCCAGATCTCACATCCCCAGGGGCTTTGCAGCGGTACCCAGTGAAGTCCCCGAGCTGGCACCAGGCTTGTACTCCGGCAATATCCAGAGCCCGGCTCCAGTGCCCCGTCCGTGGTGAGAACAGTCCCCATGGCTTGCAGCAGCTCCTTCCATAGTGGTCTCCATGCCCAGCTCCCCTCGGGGTTTGTTTTTCCTGAAGGTTTCGCTGCGCCACTGCTTGGATCGGCCTTTCTTCCCTGACGATACTCCCGGCTAATTTAAGAGCAAATGACTGCGGTGCCAGCAGGCAGAGCGCACCAGAGAGGAGATGAGGAGACCAGTTAGCCAAATGAAAAATTAAGATGACCATCTGGATTCCTGTTTTCTCCCACACTTGACAGCTGGTCCCTTGAAAACACCCTGCCCTGGATCCAGCCCCACGTTTCCCACAGCAGCGAAGACACTGGCATGGTTTCTAGGCCAGGGCTGCCCGTCTCCCCATCAATTTTGCTGTCTGAGCCTGAGCCCTTGTGGAGTGCCAAGGGGCTCAGCTGCTGCGTGGGGGTCCTTCCAGGACCCCTCCCAACGGGCATAGCCCAAAGCCATCCCTGCTGTGTGCCCTGGGCACGGCTAAGGGCTCAGCCCTGCATCCTTGTGGGGCAGTGGTGGTATTCCCAGGACAGAAGGGGATTTTTTTCTCCCCTTTCTAGCTGGCGCTGCCATTGCCCCATCCCTCAGCACCACCTTCCTGCTGGTTCTGGAAATAAAGCCTCTTCCATCTAAATTCCCATCAAGCTCTCTAGGAGGTTTGGGGGGTTAAAGCTCTGCTAAACCCACGGTTCATCCTGGAACAAAAGAGTACATTAATACCTTCCCGGGGCTGGCAGAGGGGGGGCCATGAAGTCCAGCCCCCAACACAGCTTTGTGCCCAGAGCAGGGCTCTGCCAAAGTAAATGCATTATTGACCAGTTTGCAGAGTGAAAGGAAAAAACGAGGTGATGGGGAAAGGGGCTTTTCCAATTAACCTTTTCCCACGCAGGGTCTGGCGAGGCTTTGCTGTGCAGGAGGAGGTGAGGGACTGTGTGGTGTGGGCAGGCTGGGCAGGGCTGGGGCTGATCCCAGAGTTTGCCTTTGCAGCAGGATTGCTCCAGTGTAGGCAAAATGCCAGTGTGGGATTTGAAGGGTTTGTGTGCCCAGTGTGCTGGGGACGGATGGGGTCAGGGACAGGGACCACCTACCCTGCTTGAGATCCTCTGCTGAACAAGGGTGCTGTCACTCCCTCTCACAGTCCCTAAGGACGGGGCTTTGGCTCTTGTGAACTGAAAATGCTTTTAAAATCTCCTGTGATCAGGTGCCACCAACCTCTGCCCAGCCTGTGGGGATGGCTATCACCACCATGCTCTAGCCGCAGCCCCATCACCAGCATCCCCTTTCCTCCCTCTTGGCTGGGCTTTTGTCTGCATCTCTTGCCTGGCCGTGACCTCGGCCACAGCGCCGTGGCTGGGTGCTCTGTCCCACTCAGCAGCCTGACTTCTCCCAGTGCTGCTGCGTATTCCATCAGCACCTGTGCCAGGGACTTGGGGACAGCCGGGAGGGAGATGCCCCGGGATATCCCTGGGACACAGACGTGGTGGCACTCCGGGGGCTCGTGAGATGCTCCAGGATATCCCTGGGGCCCAGACGTGGTGGCACTCCGGGGGCTCGTGAGATGCTCCGGGATATCGCTGGGACCCAGACGTGGTGGCACTCCAGGGGCTCATGAGATGCTCCGGGTTATCCCTGGGACACAGACGTGGTGGCACTCCGGGGGCTCGTGAGATGCTTTTGGGGCTGTTTACATTCCCTGCTCCCACTCCACCAGCCATGGGAGTGTGACATGAGCTGCCCTGTCCCCCCAAAACTCAGCCGAAACCCACTCGGAGGGCGCTGCTGGGGCTGGGGGTGCTGGTGTTGGCTCCCGGGGCAGCCGGTGGTGCCGGGCGAGCGCCGGCAGCGCTGGGGGACAGGAGGCTCCTGCATCCCTCCCTGCCAGATGGTCTAAGTGGGTCACACCGGGGCAGCGCAGGGGATTTGTGCTTTAACCCTTAATCCCCCGGGACGTGCCGCGCACGGAGGGGGAGGGAGGGATGTGTCGCCGAAGTGGGATTAAGCCCAGTTTCGCCCCTTGGTTTGCCATGGCGGCTGATCTTGGAGTCGGGTTTGGGTGATGCTGCTGCTGCTGCCAACCTGCTGGGACAAGGGCGGCGTGTCCGTGTCCGTGTCCGTGTCCGTGTCCGTGTCCGTGTCCGTGTCCTCCCTGGCCGCGCTGGGACGGGCCGGGGGCAGCCGTAGCGCTGCAGTGCCGAGGCTCGCCGTACCCCAGCGAGGGCAGAAAGCATCTGCAGTTCTCCCGGAGCCTTTGCGGTGACTCGTGGCCAACCCAACCTCTGGCTTCCAAGGCACTTTCTGGATGACCCGCAGCTCGTCCCCGGCGGGTCGGCAGCCCTTGGGCACCGCCGTGGGGTGTGCTGCTGGGGGGCAGCCCCGCTGCGCTGATGGTCCCCCAGTGCCCCCCGCCCTCCCCCGTGCCGGGCGGGCATCTGTTGGCAGGGCGGCGGCGGCGGCGGCGGCGGGCGCGCCAGCCACCCGGCTGCCATCTGCTGCCTCTGCTCCCCGCGAGCCCGAGCGCTAATGAGCCCGTGGCCACGGCCCAAGAGGGGGGGAGAGGGGCTTGAAAAGAAAAGCCGAGGGGGAGAAGAAGAAAAGCCCCTTCCTCGGAGGGGCTCTCAATAAGGGAGGCTTTTGTCCGCCCCTGCCCTCCGGCTCCAGCTGGACGGCGCTGGGAGTGGGGAGCGCTAATTAGGCAGCTCGGGAGCTGCTGGAGGGCTGGGGGCAGCTGCGCGAGGGGAAGAGCAGGGGATGCCCGCAGGGCTCCCTCCCTGCTTCATCCTCCTCTTCCTCCTCCTTCCCCCCGGCCCTGTCCATCTGCCTCTCCGCTGGGCTGGTGCTGGGCACCGTGTCCCTGCTGGCCTCCCTGGTGGGGTAGGGGACACCTCTGTCCCCATCCCTGTATCAGGGACAAGGGGATGGACATTGCTGCCGGGGCTGGGTGGGATGCAGTGAGTGCCAGGCAGCACGGCCAGGCTGAGCACCAACGGGTACCTTAGCCAGGTATGGGAGGGTGTACAAGCATCTCAGGACTTGGGGAAAAGGCCACTGGAAGCCCCTGTAGGAACCCCAAGTTCACAGCTTTCTTGGAGCCACTGGGGTACTGCTGGGAGTGCTGCCTCTCCCCGCTGTGGCCATGTGGGGCTTTGTCACCTTCAACTGGAAGCTCCCCAGAGTGGATGTGAGGCTGAGAGTTGTCCCCAGAGCAGCACTGCAGGGGCTGGTGACGAGAGGGCCAGTGGGACACACCATGGTTTTGGGGACAGGTAATTTCTGACCCATAGGGGTCCATTTGAGAGCTTAGCAGAGCTCTGTTCTGGGGCTCCAGCTCTCACCCTTGCCAGCAAGAACACAGGTGCCAGCTGGCCCTGCTGCTGAGGGTGAAGGTCCACAGCACCCGGTGGGTGGGGAAACACGGGATGAGGCTCTCCCTGAATCTGGGGCTTGCTGCTGCCCCATCTCTGGGGCACGGGGGGCCTGCAGTGCCCGTGCTGTGACGGGGGAAGCACCATATCTGATCTCTTCAGACGAGGGATGAAGTCAGGTGGAAGGAAGCAAAAGGGGGGAAAACTCCGCTGGCTGGCTGGAGGATCACTTCGTAGAAAAATTAGATTTCACCCTTGAACAAAGCCGCTGCAGACACTGCCCTGGCTGCTGGGCAGCCCCCCGGCTGCAGATGTTGGGGGTGCCGGGTTTGTGAGTGCAACACTGCGGGGGTCTGGCATCTCGGGGGGCCGCGCTGGCCGTGGGGTCCCCTCCCTAGCTCAGCACCATCCCACCACTTGGGTGAGGCTGTTTCATGGAGGTAACAGTGTGGAGAACCAGGGCAGAATGTGGCAGTTTAGGGCCAGGGTCTTTCCTTGCCTGACTCAGGCAGAGCTGGCAGATGCCCCCATAGCAGCACGGGCTCCAGCCAGCCCCCATCCTACTTGTCTCCTGTCCCAGGAGAGGCAGCAGAGCAGGACACTTGGACCCTGCAGATGCGTTGGTACCCCTCCCACAACGTCCAGCTAATACATATTTAGGGGTGCGAGGCCCTAAATAATAAATAGCAGTGATGACCTTGATGACCTCTTAGCAATCTAAGAAGCCTCTACCCAGTGCTGGGTCCTGTGGCTGCTCTTGTCTCCTTGCTGTTGCCATCCTGCCCCAGGGCAGCCTGTCCCACTGTGGCTTGTCCCTAAAAAGGGCCTCTGCAGACCCCACTCTGTGCATGTGGTGGGGTCCCCACTCTCCCCTTGGGTCCCCGGGCTTGGGAGATTTTTCCTTCCAGTGGGTCCATGGCTGGAGCTGAGCCCTCCTCTGCTCAGCCCCATTCCTGTCCCTTCCCACGTCTCCATGTCAGGCAGCTGCACCTTCCTATACACTCATTTTTCTATAAGATGAACTTATCAAACGCAAACCCCGCGTCACTGAAATGAAATGAAATAATTTCATGCATGACCACCCTTTCCTTTTCTCTCCCTTTTTTTTTAATTCTTTTCTCCCTGTGGGCACTGAAGCCTCTTCATCCCTGCAAAGCCTGACCCAGGCCTGCAAATCCCACCCATGTTCTGGCTGCTGGGGGTGCCAGGGCTCTGCCACAGCCGCTGCTCCAGCGGGAGCCCCCGGGGGCTCTTTGCTGCTGGGAGAGTGTGGGTCTGCTGTGAGCCACAGTTCTTCCCTGCCCCACGGGAGACCCACACACCCTTGGGTGTGCCCCTGTTGTGACCATGTGGGGCTTTGTCACCTTCAACTGGAAGCTCCCCAGAGTGGATGTGAGGCTGAGAGTTGTCCCCAGAGCAGCACTGCAGGGGCTGGTGACGAGAGGGCCAGTGGGACACACCATGGTTTTGGGGACAGGTAATTTCTGACCCATAGGAGTCCATTTGAGAACCCCCTTGGGTTCTCCTCCGGCCCTAATCCCTGGCAGTGCCATCAGCTGGAAAACAGGGGTGGGTTTGATGCCTGGATCCAAGCAAAGGGCAGGGAGAAAAGCCAAATCCCGGGAAGCAGTTTGCTTTCACAGCAATGATGATTTTATAGGTGGAGGCAAAGGCGCAGAGGTCGTGGTGCCTGAAATCTGGCAGGAGAGGTGGATCCCAATGGCAGGACATCCCTGACAGGGCTTTGGTGTGATGCGGATCTGGCAAGTGCCAGGGGGATGAGCGGGCTGGACCACCAGTCTGGCCAGGCACAGTGCCCGTGTCTTGCTGCCACCGTGACCTGGCAAAGGCCACAGAACGCTCTGCGGGACACCGGGTGCTGCAAAGCTGGTTCCTCCATCAGCCACTCGAGCCGAAAGCGCTGACAAACACTGGGAGTTTAAAAATAGCAGGTTTTTTCACACACGGAGGGAACATTTTCCCTGCCAGCGCAGCAGGGACTGCAGGAAGGGCTTACAAAAAATAATACAAGTGAGGAAAAAAACTCAATTAGAAACCGTATTGGGGTTTCAGGCGGGCTGAAATGAGTCCCTGGTCTGGAGGCAGCTCCACCGATGACCCGTTTAACACTTCATGTTTAGTTTATGTCTCGAGGACATATGGAAGAAGCAGCAGCTGCTGCCCAGCCCCAGCCACCTCCTCGTTTACCCCCGAGTGGGTGCCTGGGTGGGCAGAGGGGACACTCTGGGAAGGGTCCTGCTGCCTGTGGGGCTGCTCTGCTCTCTCCTTCCTGGGGCAGGGGAGGCTGTGACGTGCTGGTATGGGCTGCAAGGGCCTTTGGGGCTCCCAGGTGCCCATCTCACAGGTGGGTGACTGAAAATGCTCCGAGACCCACAGGCACTGATAAGAAAATGGGTTTTCTCTGCCACTAACACCAGATTCCCACAGTGCATCATCCCACTGGAACTTGATGGCACTTTGGCAACGGGCTGGTTGTGTTGAATTTATCTCTGAGCCTGCGTGTGTTGGAGGGTGACTAGAACAGAGTAGGGTAGGAAGCTGGGATTTTAGCTTTATTACTGTCAGAATGAAGAATTAGCTGCTGCCCAGCAAGAGAAATATTTTTGCATTAAGAGAGATTTCACAGTTAAAGAGCTCCTGCTGCATTAATCTGTGGGTCAGCTGGAGCTGCTGTCCAGCCCCCTGCCCACCAAAGCTGTGCAAGTGTAACACCAATCTGTAAGAGCATGTAAATATATCATAGCTTATTCTCCACAGCTCCATCAGCTAAAGCCAGTGGAGCATTCCTTCTCTACCAGAGTGGGCATGGACGTGGCTGTGACACAGTGGGCACAGGAGGCACTGAGGGACTTGGGCATATCTACCCCTGAGGCTGGTGTTTTAACTCAGGTTTGCCCCTCAAACATTTGCCCTTTTGAAATCCCCCTGCTCTAATCAGAGCCCAGATGGGTCTGTTACAATGGGGAGAAGCAAGACAAGTGGGTTCAGGGCTGCTTCTTCCAAGGGGTGGGGTTTTGAATCACCAGAAAACTCCGAGATCAGGAACTTACACAAAATAAAACCCCAGAGCAACAAAAGGAGACCAATGCCTTCTGCTGCCTGCCCTTCCCTGTGTGTTAAACAGGTTATGTGTCGCCACCCACCCTGTGCCTGCCTTTGGGATCACTGCGTGGGGCTGAGCTCTGCAGGACACAGGACACGTTGGCTGCATCTCCCCCAGGATCCTGGGACACCTCTGGATGCAGGGACTAAGTTGGCTGTTCTGTTTGATTGCTGGAGAAGTCATGGACACAGTTTTGTGCTCTCCCAAACGTTTCCCATATGTGGTTCAGGAGCCAGTGAAAGCAAAGGATGTCCTTTGTATCTTTTGGGGGGATTTTGGATGTTTCAGAGAGTTGAGGCTGGCAGTCACAACTGTTCTGTGCTTCAGGCATGTCCCTGCCCTGGCGTGTGCTGGGGCCATGTGGCTGTGCCTGGTGGGCAGGTCCCTGTCCCCATCCCTGCCCTGGCTACGAGTGTGGAGAATCTCAGCACCTGCAGGGGCAGAGCTAAGGGCACACTGGCAGCACATGCCAGCAGCAGGTTTGGCTCCCACTGTTTGCTGCCTCGTGGCAGTAGCCCCTACCCCATTGCCCTCAGGAGCAACCCACAAGTGATTCTTCCACCCGCAGCCCCAAATTCTTCATCCCCATCTCTCCAAGAGGGCTTGGATGTTCAAGGGCTCTCCGTATGGGAGCTGTGCCGTGGGGATGAGCGGGTTAATTTTGTTAGTGGGTGCCTGTGGGCCAAGGGCTGCCTGCTGGCTCTCGGGGCTCCGAATGCCACCTATGGCACATCCATCCCTGATTAATGGAAACTGAAAAGCAGGATCCTGAGGGTCCGTGGCTCCCCTGCCCCCTCCCCGCTGCCGGCTGCCACAGCCAGCCCTCGCCCTGCGTTGCCTCCAGGTTTGTCCTGCACAGAGCAGAGGACAGCGGGTCTCACCTTGCCTTCCTGGGGAGGAAAAGCAGGCAGTGGAGCCCACAGACACAGCCTGTGCCCTGCCTGCAGAGCTGGTGCCGAGGCACAGCCACTGCCCCGCACCCCCCGCTCGCCCTCCCTGCCACGTTCCTATTGATTTGACCTGAACTCCCTTTAATGTGCTGTGATTTCTTTCAATTAGGCTTTGAGCGAGGTCTCTGAGACGTTCAATAGAGCCGGAGCCAGCACAGGGCCTGGACCAGCACGGTCCGGAGGGAGATGCTTGTGGATGCTCCCCCATCCCTCACAAGAGCATCCCACCACATCATATTTTCCCCATGTCCCATGGGGATAATCCCACTGCTTAAAGGCTGTTCCTTGTTCCCTCTGCATCTCCTGGCTCTTCCCATCTGCTGCACTGGTGGCTTTGCCACCCCAGCCCATAGGACAGATTTCAGCGTCGTTATCTGGTTCACCTTCCTAATTTAAACGAGCGCAGGACCCTCGTGGTCCCAGCTGCTCTGGGCAGGAGCAGCCCTGCTGCCAACCACAGCTGAACTGACCCTGAGCACTCCTCATCTTCCCACCGTGAGCAAGGCTGTCCCCTCTCTCCTTGGTGGCTGTCATCTCCTGGGGGATGTGCTTTAGCCAAGCCAGGGCACATTGTGGTGTCACATTGATTCCAGGAAACTAACGGGCACAGTGCTTGTTTCCAGAGATTGTGCGGAGCAGAAATCCCTGCCCTTCGTCTCCAGCTGCAATTACCGAAGCCAAGTTGATGCAGTTGATGGTAATAGGATGGTAACACTGCCTGAATTTGTATTTAATGCTGATTCCAAGGGTCTATAATCTTCATCAGCACCACATGACTTTTTATAGAACAGAAAAATGTGAGAGCAGTTAATGAGCTGTAATTCTGGAGAGCTTCTGCCTTGATTGGGACTAATTATTTTCTTTATAAAAATAATTAACCATCCACACAACCTATAGAGTGAAAGGCATGTGGCATTAATTAAACCATGCGGTATTTTCAATGCACCTTTATCTCCCGTTTCCCAGCACATCCCAAACAGACGGTCACACGCTGCAGGAAGCCAGGCTGGGCACAAGCTGGCATCGTGCAAGGGCTGGTGCTGGGTATAAAGGGCAGGTCCTGAGCGAGGGGGCTGCCTCCAGATCCCACCCCTGCAGCTGCCTGGCCCTGCACGAACCCTGAAACTCCTCCTCGTTTGGGGAGGAGAGGGTGTTCTGGGTAGAGCAAGGTGACAGTGCTCGTGGGGGCGGGCTGTGGTGGGTGCAGAGGGAGTTCTGGGGTGTCTCTGCTGTGGTGGCTGAAGGGCACCCAGTGGCACCCTGGGGGCACAGGGGTCTGTGCTCTGTGCTGTCATGTGTATGGGGCATCAGGATATCCCAGAATTGAGGTTTCCTTTACACAAGCCAAGCCCTTGTTCTCCAGCACTCTGAGATCCCGGGATGAGTCCCAGGGAATGTGCCCCAGCACCGGGTCTGTGCGTGCTTAGACACACACTTACATAATACATGATTGTTAACAAAACTAATTCCTCTGTTTTCCTGGAGGTATTCTGAGAACTAATGAATATATTTGCATAATCTTGATTTTGTTTATGAATAATTCTGGATTATCCAAATGTGAATAACACCGGGGCTTTGCCACTCTAGATTGCCTTTCAGCTGAGGATAGCAAAGCATTTTACAAATATTAGTTCAGCCTCACAAATCCCAGCAAGCAATAAAATTATTATTACACCCAATTAAAGGTGGATGGGATGAAAATTGAAATGATCCTCTGCAGCCCTCCCTGGCAGGGTCTGCCACAGGAACCCACAAGCCTCTTCCAAACATTCCCCCTAGGAAGCATCAAGCCAACAAATATCCTCCCCTTTCTTTTTTTGGGATGATTTAAAACAACATTCACAGTTGCAGGGTGATGTAAATAATTGGGGACAAGACCTGGGAGCAGAGAGGGAGGTTTCTTTCAGGCTCTGACCCCTACAGAGCCCTGGGTGCTGCAGCACTGATCACCCCAATGACTGCCAAGTGGCAGGGATGGCACAGCCATACCAGCCTCTCCCTCCTTGGAGCACAGCAGGAGGAGAAAAGGCCCTGTCTTCCCTCCCAGAAACTCTCCTTAACTTAAAACCTCCTCACCAATCCTTCCTGGGCAGGTGGCACAACCAGGGAGGTGTTTGCAACGGGACCAGGGGGTGTTACAGGGAAGGAGGATTGGAGTCAAACCAAACCCTCCCGTGTGAAGCAGCAATTCAGGAGTTTCCCAGCTCAGCTGACATAGCAGTTGTGATACAGGGAGGCAAAGGGCCCTTCTGGCCATAAAACCCCCCCCAGAAGCAGGGATTAAAGCCCACTTGGAACCTTCCTTCCTGGGCTGGAAACATTGCAGGCTCATCTCTCAGCAGCAGAAATCTGTTGCTTAATTCCTTTCCACAGGAGCTAATGGATGCCCACGCTTCCCCACACAGGGACATCTGCTTCTTGCAGTGTCACTTAACCCTTTTGGCCCCACGTGGCCCTGGCAGTGCAGCCCTGGGCACCGTGGGGGGACAGATGTCCAGGAGACAAATCCTAAACGGGAGGATGTGCAGGGATCCCTGCTGCACCACACCCTGCTTGGGTGATGCCACTGGACACACTATGTTGGGGACACCCATTTGGATGCACCCCTGGGACTCTCCTGGGGGATTTGAGCATTTTTTAATGTTGGAGTCATTTCAAGCTGGACCTTTAGGATCACTGTTCAGTAGCTGACACCATGTCTGTGTCCCAGCACACAGGGTGGCTCAGGGGGTGGTTTATTAGTGGTGTGCAGTGACCTGAGTTTCTCTGTCCACAGCCTGGATGGGTGGATGGATGGATGGATGGATGGATGGATGGAGGAATGGGGTGGGCAGCAGCCAGCCAGAGTAGTTCCAGGGCAGCTCAACAGGCAGGCAGCTGTGTAAACAGGTTGTTTTTTTGGAGGTCTCCAAGTGTTGGGACTTCCAGTGTGTTTTCTCCTCTTCATCCAATGGTAATTCAAAGAAGCAAGGAGGTAAAAGCTTTATGTGAGGGTCAAAGGCAGCATTCCTGCTCCAAGTGGATCTTCTCCAGCCGTCTTCTCCTTGCTGCTTCCAACGTGCCTTATTACTAATTCATTTTTTAAAGTGATCTCTCAGCGCTCCCAGGAGCTCCTGGTAACTGTGTGCTTACAATTCCCTATTTGATTAAATTTTAATGAGCTGTTATTAGCAAATACGCTATTTCGTCGCTGTTTGCCATGCCAAATAGCAAGGGGTTTGGACAAAGGAGGGAATGGGCGCATCCCATGGTCCCTGGAACAGGCTCTGGCCCTGTGGAGCCCCTTGGGTGTGAAGGTGCTCTCCAGCCTGACCACGTCACAGATAGTGCCAAAGCACTTTGTTTCTAGGGCATCCTTCACCTCATTTTTTTTTTGTTAAAGTCCTCCTAAAATATTAAGCATCATCTACTGGTGCTCCTCAGCTTCTGGCTCCCAGTGTTGTGCTGGGAAGAGCCCAAGCCCAGCTGCTGGGCTCCCTCCCAGCCCATGCACCTTGACCATTGCCCAGTTTGGTTTTGCCCTACGATGCTTGTGGATGAGAGTTTAAGGAGAAATTTGAGCTCAGATCCGGACTTTTCCTAATCACAAGCTCTTCAAGGGCTGCTTCAGGTTGCCCCCATGCCTGGCTGTTGTCCCCTTCACCCAGGAGCAGTTGTCCCCATGGGTGCCCCAGGCTGCCTGGGGGCAATGGCAGGGTCAGCATCTGGGAACGCTGTTTGTTGCCAGCCAGGACAAGAGTGGCTGTGAGCCTATGGAGGGTTTTAGCATAAGCTGTCGGCCCCAGTCCCTCCTCAGACCAGTCCCTGGGTCACTCAGGAGCCTGAAGTCCCCCCAGACATGCGTCAGGGATGTGCGGGTTTGCTTTGCCGTGGGGCACCGTGGAGATGTCAGCACCCCTGTCTGCGTTTTCAGGCACCTGCAACAGCCAAGGCTCCTCCTTTCCTATTTCCTGAGCGAGGGTCAAACTGGCTCCTGTACAAACATGGGAACCCGCAGGGTATTTGTGTAAGGAGGAGGATCTGAGGACAGGAAAGGCAGAGGATTGTCCCCGTGGCTGGGCACTGTGCAGGTGCTGATGGGCAGGAAGCTCCGCAGGGACCTCCGAGCCGGCAGCGTGGGAGGCACAAGATGCTGTAGAAACCATTCGAGATGGGGCAGCAGTCCAGGTTTCCTCTAGAAACAACGTGCCCATGTGCCATATTCCTCGGGTTTGTCTCTGCTGTCGCTGGCAGGCGTTCAGCAGAGCCGTCCTGGATCACTGGCAGCGAGGGACAGCAGCTCCAAGCCCTGCAAGGTGCTCAGGAAGGAGGTGGGACAGGGGTCTTGGTGCCCCTGGGGTGGAGAAGATCCAGCCGTGGGGAGCGGGGAGAGGCTGTGCTTGCCCTCGTGCCTCACCCTGCCTAGGAAGGATGGCCCGTGGAGGCATCGCTTTGCCCTGTGGAGTTTTTCCCTCTGCCAGGGCCATCCATCCACCCTGTGAGCCTCTGCTGCTGCCAGCTGGTGCCCAGGACAGAGCCCTCCACGTGGGCTGTGGCCGCACAGCACCCCCCAGAGCATCTGGCACCAATCCTGCACCACTGCCGGGGCCTCTGCCAGCACGGGAGCTCCTCTGGTCAGAGCTAACCATGCATAGGAAATCAACCGCTGGAGAAATAAAGAGCCAAGCTGCTTTTTTGGCCTGGGATGTGCCAAGAGCAGTCGTTAAACTTTTCTGGAGTCCAAGAAGGAGAAGGAACCGCTGTCACAGAGAGGACTGAGGGTTCCCGGGGGCAGGAGGGGAAGGCGAGTCACGAACGGCAGAAATTTGATGAAAAAAATGTCTATTACAGAATTGTATTTCTCTTCTGTGTTTAAACTGCCTCAAGAAAACCACGTGCTTTTCTGCAGCTGGTGCCTCTGCTGATGCACAGGAAAAAAATAGCGGGGAGAAGATTAAAATTGAACTGGCTTGGAGTCTGTGTAATCAAGGAAAATATCTCGGTGATTTGCTATTATAATTTTCAATAACAAACTGCAGGGCTCCTGGTGCACTAATAATAACGGGCTGAATGAGGTGGGGAAAGAACCTGCCATGGGGTGTTTGTGTGCGTGTGTGCTTGTGGGAAACACTTACAATATTCCCCTTCTTCTAATTTTGAAGAGGTATTTTTAGTGCGTATTTCAAAGAGCTTTACATAAACACATCCGCTGGAGTTTTTGCTGTGAGATGGCTTTACAACCCGCTTTTCTGTCCCCTCCCTTGCCAGGGACAAGGGAACAGTTTGACCATTTTCCTTTTCAATCAGATGAGCAAAGCCAGAGATCAAGAGAGAAAATCAAAGGGTCATTTTGCCAGGGCCAAAAGGCTTCTCAGGCCCAAGGGTGGATTTTATAAACTATCTGAGCAGCTCAGACCACCCTCACTGGAGTCCAGGGCAGAAGCACATGGGATGTGGCCATGGCAGAGAGCCATAGGGATGTGGGAAAGCAGGGATCCTGACCTGCCATCTGCCCTCTCCTGCACAGCCAAAACCTCTAGCTGAGGAAAGGAAAGATGAGGTATTCCATCAGCTGTCCATGCACTTTTTGCATGTTACTCAGGAGAAGTGGTGAGACCATCCCTGGTGCGAGCAGCTGCAGATGCACAAGTTTCTCCTGTTTCCCCTCAGGATGCCTGTGTCCTTCCACAGGTTGATGGTCCCAGTTCCCAGGCCAGGCATCCATCTGTCGTGGTTTAATGCCACTGAAACATTCCCAGCTATTTGGCTCACCAGAGAAGCTGTAACCTTTCTTGTTTTGGGGCTCTCTTTGGCTGGAGCTGCTCCTGCCTTGTCAGTGGGGGCTGTAGAGAAGATGGGAACATGGAGCCAGCCAAGGCTGAAGTGGGGAAGGCAGTAAAGTTTCTACATTGGCTTTCCCAG
The DNA here is from genome assembly GCA_013396735.1 of Grallaria varia. Lineage (NCBI taxonomy): Eukaryota > Metazoa > Chordata > Aves > Passeriformes > Formicariidae > Grallaria > Grallaria varia. The sequence continues at coordinate 221,633 of VWZG01003290.1, read as the reverse complement.
ATCCTCTGTCCTGAGCTTGGAAGTGCTTCCAGAGCAGGTCTGCCAAGAGCAGTCAGCGTTCAAGGCCTCTGAAGTGCTTGAGATACAGCCGGGTGCATCCAGCACCTGACCCAGTTGCATCTGCAAAGGAAAATAAAGGATAAAAACCGAAAAAGAAAGGCTTGGTTAGCGTGATCCAGCCCCAGTTTGCTTACACTGCTTCTTGCAGTGCAGCTGGAAAGGGCACAGGGGCTGCTCAAGGCCACCAAGGGCTGGGATTGCTGGAACCCATCCTGTGGAAGCGAGGGATGATGAAGATGTGGGTGAGAAGATGGCCTGGTGCCAGGGTCTGGCAGCTGAAAGGTCACTAAGAAGACAACTTTCCTGCTCTTGTCTCCTCTGGAGATGAGTTACCGTGGGGAAAAGGCTGGTTGATGAAAGCTTTGTGGCAGGAGACTGCCGTGGGGCTGGGGCAGAGGAGCTGGGCTGGGTCATGGAGCCTGCGGGCAGAGGAGGGCAGTGCCCAGCCCTGGCAGCGCTGGGGGGGTCAGCACACAGGGGTGCCATGTGCACCCCAAACCCTCACTGGCTGCACCTCCCGTGGGGCTGTGGGTCACTGGGCTCAGCTCCTGGAGGAGCTCGTGTCACCAAGTGCCCCATTTCACAGCGGTGTTGGATCAAGGGTTGGACTTGATGATCTCGGAGGGCTTTTCCAACCCAGTTGATTCTATGATTCCATGATTTCATGGCTTGATGCGATGGCACTTGGCCATGGCGGGGGCATGGCAGCCCGGGATGGGGATGGTTTGGGAGCTCTGCTCCCTGGGGCAGAGAACACCTCGTGCCTTTGCCCCATCTGCTCTGGAGGGTGCCAGGATCCATCCATGGCCAGGAAGGGCGGTGGTTACGTGGCCTCTGTGGTGCCTCCACAAACTGGGGGTGCCAGCCCTTCCCCGGGGAGGTGAGGCAGGATGGGGTGCCCTCAGGAGATGGGGCTCTCTGGGGCTCTGCTGGCAGCAGGGAGCCCAGCGGGGTTCAGAAATGGGATGTGCCTTTAGGAAAGGCTTGTGGGAGGCAGTTCAGGAGGTTTGCAAAAATAAACAGGGACCTCCCCACCTCAGAGCCAGGCTGGCACCACCCACACCTTCTCCTGCAGATGGGCGTAGTGTTTTATGGTGGTTTCACTCCCCTTCAAATGAGGAATATTTGGGTTCTTTCCCACCAGTGATCTTTCCTGCATCGTGTCTATTACAGTAGCAATAGAACATTTCCCTCTGCTGTTTGTACATTCTGTTAGGGAAGGAAAGCATTGGAGAGCCCAAATCTGATAACAAAAGGTGGAGGTGGGCTGGCTGGGCTGTGAAAAGTGGTGAAAGGCTTGGGCTGGCAGAGAGGGGAAAGCCCCGTGTGCCTGATGCTTCCCTTTGAGCCACTGCAACACTGGCAAAGATTGCCATGAGCCCCAAAACACCCCTCCTGGACTGGAGTCTGCTGGGCTGGGAAGGGACAGCGTGAGCCAACCTTGGTGGGAGGTGGCATGGGGCATGTTCTGCACTGAGCTGGTGGCAGGGAGCCCACAGGTGCCCTGCTGGAGGTGGGTCTCCCATCAGGAGCAGACGTGCTGCTTTTGGACAGGCCTGATGGATAGGCTGGATTTCTGCATGGGAGAAATAAAGGAAAAAGAAAAGTGAGTGCAATAGCCAAATGTAAATGGAGAAACCTGGATGGGTGGGCAGCTGCCTTGTCCTGGCCCGGCTGCCCAGGGCCAGGAGTGCATCCTTAGGGACAAACATGCAACCTGGGTTGTGCAGAAAGGTCACAGTGTTGTCCCCCAGCAGGGCAAACCCTGGGCATCCTCCCTGTCTCCTCTTCTTCCTGCCGGCTCTGGCACATCCTCTGGGCTGAGTGAGCCCCATGTTTCCAGTGGTATCACACTGAGCATCCTCACTGCTCTCCCGGGGACGGCTCCAGCAAAACACCCACAGAGGGCTTTTCTTTCCTGCTGCAGGCAGGAGCAGCAGGGAAGGTGTGATAATCCCTCCTTTGAGGCCACAGTAATCGTTCACACCAAACTGCATCACTTTTATATCGGTCATGAAAGACATGAAAGACAATAAGAAAAAAATACAGGTTCATATATTCAATCAATGTCTATGGAGCTCAACGCAAGGGGATTACCAGCCAGTTTAGAGCGTTAGTGACTCTCAGCATCCATCAGAGGAGAACATTTGGTTGAATAGAAGCCAGCCTTTGATGGAATTGGAGAATAATTATTTCCATCAATAATTACATCCAAGCCCAGAAGAAACGGTTCCTGGCACGTTGCAGGACAGGAGTCCTTGTTTGCCTCGAGGCCAATACGTTTTAACCCCAGGACCTGGAAATCCCATTAGTGGGAGCAGGGGTTGGGGTGAGAAGGACATTGCCTGCCATGCCCAGGTCCTGGCAGTGGTGTCTCAGCCTGCTGCCAGCCCAGGGAGGAACCCTCCTGCCTCCGCCGCTGGAGTGGATCCAGCTCAGACTTTGCACAGGTCATTAATTTGGGGACGTTTTTAATGGATCCTAATGATTGAGCCTGTTCTTAAAAGGGGTTTGGGAAAGGCCACAAGCCAATTATCTTGCACAGAGAAAGCGATTAACCATGTAGCTTCCTGGATGATTAAAAATAACATAGATGTTGGGAAACAACTGGGGAAATTATTACAAACAGAGGAACGGTTTTAAAGCCAGAGGGACTATCACCTCCTGCATGTTCTGGTCCAGAAATATTTCACCCCCTTTGTCCCCAGTGACCCTTGTGCCTTATCTGTAACTGTGCATATCCTTAAATATTCAGGCATTACAAAATGGGCTCCAAGGAGGAGTCAGCTCTGAGTGAAAGTGGGAGCTTGTTGACAGAGAAAGCAGGTGGAATGAGAGGGGTGACCCTTCTGCAGGTGCCCCTGTGTGAACTTCAGCCCCAAAATGTGTTGCTCATGGCTGAGACAGGCAGCAGGATGGTCCCTGGGGCATGCAAGACTAGCTGTGCCCAGCTGGGGCTTTTTGCACATCACGTTGCTCTTTAACCACCCTCTTGGCCCCATTCAACCCCCCAGATGTGCAGCACACACCTGGCCCTGGCCACACAGAGGGCCCCTGTGTGATGGCTGTGGTGGTCTCTGCAGCCCAGGGGATCCTCCACGGTGGCTGTGGGGCTGGCAGGGGGACATCTCAGCCTTCCCCTTCTCTGGTGGGGCCCACGTGGCCTGGGGGCTTCATTGTGCTGCTTTCCAAAGGGATGAGGAAGGTTGGGTGGCAGACACAGCAGGGGAATCTTTGAGAGCTGACCTGGGGATGGCGAAACTCCAAACCAGCACCCACAGCCCAATCCTGGGGTCAGCTTCAAAGTGGTAGTGGGAAGAAATGGGGACCCTTTCAGTGCCAGCTGAGCCCAGCCCACGCTGGGTACCACCCCACAGCCAGGATGAGCCTGGATGTGCCAATACTTGCTTTATCTATTCAGATAATACTCTGGATGACACCAAACCCCAAGTGTTCTCACCACCCCTGCTGGGTACGGTTTATGGCTTTTCATTAATCTTTCCATTCTTTGAAATAAACATCTGCAGGGCCTGGAAACCTATTTACTTCCCCCCCTAGTGTCTGTACACAGACTTGTTTGAGTTTGTTTGCCCCATTTGGCATATTTTCTTCATTTCAGCCTGCACAAGCCCTGGTGTTTCTTAAAGACCTCTCGCTCACTGGCTCTGCTCTTCAGCAGCTCCCAGAGCTCCTGCAGGCACCAGCCTGGCCCAGGTGGTTCTCGTAGCTCTGCTGGGCTGGCCCAGGTTCTCCAGGTTTGGCTTCCAGCAGGCCTAGGTGTGTTCACTGGCCCAGCACCCCATTTGTAGGAGCAGGGAGGAGAGCTGCTCCCTGGCTGCCAGAAGTTTTCTTCTAGGGGAGGATGAGGATGTGTGGCAAGGTATTATTAAGGCAATAGCAGGTTTGGAAAATTGCATTTGAAATGCAAAAGGTTTTTTTCTATCAGAGTGCATGACCTGTGCTGTCCCTGCAGAGATGGTGATCTGAAACTTGAGATGCAGGAGAAGATGTCCTGACTGGCCGCCATTGTCCCTTCCCTGTCGGACTGGATCTGGACAGCTCCACAATGCAGGGACTGTGTGGAGCTGTCCAGCTGCTCCCTGGCTGTGGGATGCTCGTGGCTTCTCTGAATGCTGAGCACAGCAAGCCTGGGGTGCAGCTTTGCTTGGAAATGGGGCATTTTGGAGTCTCGTAGGAGCGTTTCCCACTGCAGGGCTGAGCACTGAGAGCAAGCAAGGATCTCCTTCCTAGCAGCACAGGTCCTGCCTGTGGAAAGGAAAGGAGATTCCCCAGGACATGGGAAACCCTCAGCCAGTGACTCCAGCTGAAGGGATGGTTCCTGATGACTCTCTTTCTCTCCTCTTGCTCTGGCAGTGAGACACTCAGCTGCCTGCCATACCCTGTGGAGGACAGACGTCCCGAAAAGCTGAGCAGCTGCGTGGTCAGGGAGACCTCCACCACCAATGGCTGTGCCAAAGGGAGGGAGAGACGAGACCGTGGGCACCACAGGTCACGCAGGTAAGAGCCAGCACTGAGAATGGGGTCCCCTCAAAATCAAAGGGTGTCAGGGGAGGCATCTGTGGCTGTTCACCCAGTCCCTCTGGGGTCTGTGAGAGTTGGGGATGGCTTAAATGACTCTGTGAGTGCACAGCAAATGCATGTCATTATACGAAATCCCTGTGCATGTTGACAGGGAGAAACCTGCAGTTCACTTCTACTCCAGGGCTTGCTCTTACAGCCTCCTTCCAAGAAGCCCTGTGTGGAAGACAGGCAACCTGCCAGCACCCCCTGCACCACCAGGTCTGCTGGGAATCACCCTCAGCAGTTCCCCTCTCCCCGTGCCTAGATCAGCCCAGCAGCACTGGCTGCATTAGGACACAGCTTTGTTATCAGATTGTCCCTAGTCCCTGACAGACAATTGGGAAGAGAAAAGTGAATGGAAGGTTGTAAATGAAGCAGCTGGGGTCTCTGAGCCCTGCCTGCTAAACGGTCTGTGGGATTAAAGTCTCTCCATTTGGTGCAAAGAAAGAGCAAGAAAGCACATTTCATATCTTCAGATTTCAGGCCAACCAGAACAATAATCTGAAGCATATTTTTAATTAGACTTTGATCATAATCGCGGAGAAACAATTAAAGTCAGACACGCGCATGGGAGAAGCTTCCACATCAAAGACAGACTTTTCCCTTGGGAGAGGGAGAAGGGCTCTGCAGAAGCTGCCTGTGCCCAGGTGGTCAGAGGTTCCTCCCCACTGTCCCTGGGCTGTGGCCTGGCTGTACCCCTGCGTGAAGGGGCTGAGTGATGTCCAAAACCTGCGTGCTGGGGAGCCCAAACCTGTGCCAGGGCAGAGCTGGGCTTGAGCATCTCGAGAACAGAGGGACTGGGAGCTGTGCTCGGGTCCCTGCTCCAGCACAGCCCCGAGGGGGCTCTGGGCAGCTGTCTCAGCTTGGTGACAATGGGACACCCTGGAAAACGCACGACTTGTGCCTCAATGCAGACCCACCGAGCCCAAGGTGTGCTGTGTCCTCCAACAGTGCTGCTGGTGGTCCATGAAATCCCTGGGAGGAGAAGGAGCATGAGCAGGAGTCTGTGGGTGCCTGGTGGGGCTGTGGGTGCCCCTCGGATTTACTGCACCAGAAGCACTCGGCACTCACCCACCGTTCATTAACTTGCATTAACTTGCACTTCTGTTTTGCAGAGTGATTTTTTTTCCCCCAAAAGTGTATTAAAAGCCCTAAGTAAGTGGGTTTTTGTTTTGTGATAGTGTAATTTTGGTGGTAATCCAAGCCCTGGCTGATCAAGTGCTGAGGGCTGGTGGAGGCTGAGTGTCCCCCCCAAAGTGCCATTGGCTCTGCATTAGGACTTTAATTAACAATAATGTTTGTTCTCTCTGCTGAAAGCTGCTCAGTTTCTCTAGTGAAGATCCCACAGTGTTTTCCAAACACGGGGTTGCTCCCACTCATTGCCTGCCCCTGTCCCTTCCCGCTGGCAGGGGGAGAAGTGGGGGCAGTGAGGCACAAAGCCAGCACCCCATTTCCAGCAGTGGTTTTTCAGAGGCCCTGGGGAGCTGGTTGTGCCCCCCCAAACTTTGGTCCGGGGTCCGTTTGGGGATCCACCTGGGAATCTCTCTGGGGATCCACGGGCTGATTTGGGGTCAACCTGAGGATCCACACGATGCCACCAGCTCTTTGTCTTTAAAAGCATCTGCTTTAGTTAATGAGTAGCTGCAGAGTATCTGTCATTTTTTCAGCCCGGTGCTGTGAATTAATTAACCATGGTATTTGCTTTTCATCAAAACATAACGCCGTCCGGAGTCATATATTTAAAAAAGAATTTAATTTTCAGGAGGGTTTATTTTCAAGGTTTAACAACTGTGTAAGAGATGCATATCTCCTTCAATTACCACAGTGTCTCAATAAATATATATATATATTTCTAATCAATCGCTACTTAACACATGTCAAGCCTTTATTATAGTTAGATGCATCTGGTTGCAATAATTACTGTGTGCAAATTAAATGCCAATTAATTATTTAAAGCATATTTACAAAGAGCAACAAAACCTATAAATCTATTACAGAGTCGTTAACCTTAGCAAACATGTTTTAAATTATCAGCATTGCTGTGGTGTAGCTGTCTTCTTGTATCTTCATTAGACACTTTAAACTGCGACCAAATAATTCGTTAGAGGCTAATTAAGCATCACTCACACCCCAAGCCCACCGTGAACGCTGATCTTGCTGCCCCATGTCCCTGAGGTGGGGGTGGCAGAGAGAACCACCTCAGTGGGAGTTGATTCAGGGTTTATTTTTATTATTTTTAATGTTTATTGGGTTTTTTTCCCCCCCTCCTCAGCCCTTCATGTGATGGGGAGCGGCCGCTGCCGACCCGGGGGAAGAAGAAGAAGAAGAAATCTGGTCGCAAGAAGAGAAGGAGGTGAGGGTGGCCATGGTGGTGTGAGGGGACAGCAGGGTGTGATGGAGGAGGGTCAGTGAGGTTGGTGAGGGTGGCCATGGTGGTGTCAGGGGACAGCAGGGCAGGGTGTGATGGAGGAGGGTCAATGAAGGAGGTGAGGGTGGCCATGGTGGGTGTGAGGGGACAGGCGGGGTGTGATGGAAGAGGGGCAATGAAGGAGGTGAGGGTGGCCATGGTGGTGTGAGGGGACAGCAGGGTGTGATGGAGGAGGGTCAGTGAGGTTGGTGAGGGTGGCCATGGTGGTGTCAGGGGACAGCAGGGCAGGGTGTGATGGAGGAGGGTCAATGAAGGAGGGGAGGGTGGCCATGGTGGTGTCAGGGGACAGCAGGGTGTGATGGAAGAGGGTCAATGAAGGAGGGGAGGGTGGCCATGGTGGTGTCAGGGGACAGCAGGGTGTGATGGAAGAGGGTCAATGAAGGAGGGGAGGGTGGCCATGGTGGTGTCAGGGGACAGCAGGGTGTGATGGAAGAGGGTCAATGAAGGAGGGGAGGGTGGCCATGGTGGTGTCAGGGGACAGCAGGGTGTGATGGAAGAGGGTCAATGAAGGAGGGGAGGGTGGCCATGGTGGTGTCAGGGGACAGCAGGGTGTGATGGAAGAGGGTCAATGAAGGAGGGGAGGGTGGCCATGGTGGCATGAGGGGACAGCAGGGCAGGATATGGTGGAGGAGGGTCAGTGAGGTTGGTGAGGGTGGCCATGGTGGCATGAGGGGAGAGCAGGGCAGGATATGGTGGAGGAGGGTCAGGGAGGTTGGTGAGGGTGGCCATGGTGGGTGTGAGGGGACAGGCAGGGTGTGATGGAGGAGGGTCAATGAAGGAGGGGAGGGTGGCCATGGTGGCATGAGGGGAGAGCAGGGCAGGATATGGTGGAGGAGGGTCAGGGAGGTTGGTGAGGGTGGCCATGGTGGGTGTGAGGGGACAGGCAGGGTGTGATGGAGGAGGGTCAATGAAGGAGGTGAGGGTGGCCATGGTGGTGTGAGGGCACTGGCAGGGCAGCCCTTGGCTGGGCATGAGGAAGAGGGTCAGTGAAGGAGGCGAGGGCAGCTATGGTGGTGTGAGGGGACAGGCAGGGCAGCCCTTGGTTAGGCCGGAGGGAAGAGGATCTGTGAAGGAGGTGAGGGTGGCCATGGTGGTGTGAGGGGACAGGCAGGGCAGTCCTTGGCTGAGTGTGATGGAGGAGGGTCTGTGAAGGAGGTGAGGGTGGCCGTGGTGGCGTGAGGGGCAGGAGGGGACAGAAGCCCTCAGGTGGGTGTGAGGGATGAGGGTCAGTAAAGGAGGTGAGGGGCAGCCATGGCAATGTGAGTGGTGTGAGGGGACAGGCAGGGCAGCCCTTGGTTAGGCCGGAGGGAAGAGGATCTGTGAAGGAGGTGAGGGTGGCCATGGTGGTGTGAGGGCACTGGCAGGGCAGCCCTTGGCTGGGCATGAGGAAGAGGGTCAGTGAAGGAGGCGAGGGCAGCTATGGTGGTGTGAGGGGACAGGCAGGGCAGGCCTGGGCTGAGTGTGATGGAGGAGGGTCAGTGAAGGAGGGGAGGGTGGCCATGGTGGCATGAGGGGCAGGAGGGGATGGCAGCCCTCAGCTGGGACGAGGGAAGGGGGTCAGTGAAGGAGGTGAGGGCGGCCATGGCGCTGTGTGGGGCAGGAGGGGACAGAAGCCCTTGTCTGTGTGGGAGGGCAGGGGGTCTGTGCCAGATGGAGCTGTGAGGGGCTGGGGGTTCCACAGCCCGGGCAGGCACCACCATCTCCTTGCCTTCCCCTCGGGGCAGCAGAGCTGGCTGAGGCTCATCCCTGGCCTCATCCCATTCCCACCGGGAGCCCCCAGCCCTGTCCCCCCGGGGTGCTGCTGGTGGGGGGGCCAGGGCTGGGGAGCCCTGCGGTCACTAATGCCCCTCTGCCTCCTCAGGTCTCCCTCCTACAGCCCCTCGCCTGTGAAGAAGAAGAAGAAGAAAAGCTCCAAGAAGCGAAAAAGAAACAGGTATTTTCCCCTTGAGGACGTAATTCAGCTGGCAGCAGCTGTTGGGGGCTTTGGAGAAGGGGTGGAAGGCACGGCTGCCTTGGGCAGAGAGGTGGGGACACTGGGCAGCCAAGGAGGGGCAGAGCCAGTGTCCCTCTGGGCAAGGAGGGCACAGAAGGGGGTGCCCACCCAGGGCAGACAGATAAGCACGTGCTGTTGGGGTGTGGGGGCAGAGAGATGGACAAGCCAAATCCACACCAGGTCTGTGGAACATCTGCCTGCTGTCCTTGCTGTCCTATTGCCATGGCTCCCATCATCTGGGATGCCAATGGGATTGGTGCTAAGGGATTGCACCAGTCCCTGTCCCTTCTTTCCCAGCCCACAGAAAGTGCCAGGACCAGGAACAGGCTCAGAGAAGCTCCCCACATTCACATCCTAGTCTCCTCTCCCAGCCCTGGCGACTGCCTCCACCGTCCCCTTCTGAAGCCCATTTTTAATTCAGAGAGTATGATTAAATTTCAAAATTGCAAATATTTCACTGTTTTCTCTCAGCTGTTAAACCAATATTTAAAGAGAACAGTGGATGCCATCTTCCTTGGAAAGTTCATGTATTTATAATATATTGAACCAAAGAGAGAAGCTACCAAAAATGGATAACAGGGTGAAAAGTTGAGCTTGAATTTTAAGAAGAGGAAGAGAGACAAGGATATAGAAACTTCTTTAAAACAGTTTCTTCCCGAGGAGGGATTCTTGTGCTCTTTTATGGATATCATCTTCTGATGGAAGTCCTTCATTGGAGACTATTTGACTTTGAATCTTTAGTACCCATTTATGCCCCTACAAACCAAGAATAAGCTGGTCCCAAAAGGCAGCCTGATAAACCATTGGGGATTAGTGATCAGTGGAGGTTGTTTCCAGACACCTGGTAGAACTTCAGCTATGGATCCCAAGTGACTTTGCCAGAGGCAATCTTGCAGCCCCTTTAGGACTTCAGGCCATGTCTTCTGCAGGTTGTGCTCTGAGGTGAGAGGAGACAGTGGGCAGTGCAGTGCACTGGGGCTGGGCCTTGCTGCATGGAAGTGTCCTCCATGCTCTCAGGGTGCTCTTTATGAGAAAAGTGTCTCCTGTGTCATCCCAGGGATGCTCCAGGAGGCAAGACAGAGGCATGACAGTGGTTTGGCTGTGAGGCTGCTCTAGAGTCACACAGAAAGATTTTTCCTTTGACTGCTATTTGGTCCATTATACAGAAAACCAGGGAATGGACTCACCCCAGCCCCCTCAACGTGCAGTGCAAAACTGTAGAGGCAGTAGCAGAGAAAAGAGACCCACCAGAGACAGAAGATGTATCTGATCTCTCTAAAGACTTGTTATCCTTAGGATCATATTCTCAATTACTTGCAGAGTGTGCTAGTCATTTCTATCAGGCCAGGATTTCTCAGCTGCTAAAGGAATTTTGGGGCCATTCTGCCTGGCTGGTATGAGGTCTTCTCTCAGTGCTTAGTCTGGGCCTAAACACATTGTCTCTGATTCAAATGTAAATTTTGTGAGACCCTGTATTCAATGTGCATGTTTGTGTCTTGCAGGTTATCTTCAAAGAAGAGAAGGCACAGGTAAGAATTGAGCAAGTGTGGGTGGTCCCTTAGAAATACGAGTTTAATGGTCTCTTCAAGGTTGATGTTCACTGAGTGGGGACAGAAGACACTTCTTGTGTGTCTCCTTGTGGAATCCTCTTGGCTTCCCCCATTCCTTCTGTGTCTGGGGCTACCCTCTCCTTATGCAGCCCTATGTGTTCCTCAGACCTCACAGGAATTGGGTCTCCAGCCCAAGCTGAGCAATCAAGTACGTAACTGGAAAAGACCTTTCTGTGTTTTCCTATCCCCTGGCAACCTCATCCGTCCTGCACCTGAACCTTCATTTCACTTATGGTTTCATTTGCAAACAGTGCCATTCTTTGAAACATCCAGACTCAGTGGCTTTCCAGGTGTGTCCTGGAAGAACTCTCCTGATTCCAGTATGTGTGTGCACAATATCAAAAAGTATTAATCTTTTCTGTGTAAAAAGGCAAAGTCATCAAGTTGGCTGATCCCTTTGAGGGTTTCGGCCAAGCCCAGGAGGCAGATTTGTCAGCAGGCACTCAGACCCCCTGTGCTGAGGCAGAATCACGAATCCCTTTCATTTTTACTGCATGCTCTTGGGCAATCTAGCTGTAACATTGATGTGTGATTGTGCAGCTTTTTACCAGAACAGAAATCTCTGAATTAATTAGCCATTTCTTATTTAGTTCTTCAAGCCCCAAAAGTAAGAGAAAGGAAGAAAGAAAACACAAAAAACAGTAAGTAGTGATTCATGGAGTTCCCTGCCCTGCCTGCACAATGTGGGGTAGGAAGTGCGTGGTGTGGTGGGGCCCCTGGAGCTAACACCTGCTGCACAGCCCTAAGCAAATCTCAGGATTATTTTGCAGCTAAAACCAGCAATTCTGGTCTTGCTGAAATGAAAAAGGGTTTGTAGAGGCTGAAGATCAGTCCTCTCCCTTCCTTTTCTGACCCCTCATTCAGTACTTTGTGTGCCTCACAAGGATATGAAGTCTTGTCCGTGCAGTCTGGAGCAGAGACTGACTTTTCTGGTGGGAGCAGCATGAGAGGATGAACTCCAACCTGCTGAAAGTGCAGGCTGGCACACTCCTACTGTGCATGGCCTTGGCTCCTCCTGGTTTGCTGCTCTTGGAGGTCACAGGAGGGGCTACTCATGATACAGGCTGCAGCCAAATATCTGAATGGGGCCCAGGGAAGAAAAGGGATTTGTTTGGAGGTGATGGAGGTTGCAAAAATCTGGTGTTGAGGTTCCCATCAGCCCTGGAGTGTCAGCACAGCACAGTCCTTGTCCTGTGGGGCAGATAATCAGGGGCTATGGTATAAAATGGGGTTCCTCAGGGCTGGAAGGAAGGATCGTAAGCTGCCTCTGTTTTTCACTTCCTTCTCTGTCTTCTCCTGGCAATTGCAACTTGTGGCTTCTCAGCTGCTTTCAGAGCAAGGAAACAGTTCTGAGGCTGCACCTTGGGCACTGGGCCCCTAATTGGCTTTGCTGGGACTTGGGATACTGCCTGCACAGGCCATGTCTGTTGCAGAAAGCCTGTCTCCTTTTCTCTACAATTTCTGTGTGTCCAGTGGCACAGACACCCTTGTTTTCCTCAAACAGGGCTGCCCTGCACCTGGAAATCTCAGTGGTAAAAGGAAGGCTTCCCAGGTTACCTGTAAAAGGAGGCAACTCCTTACACAGCAGTACCATAACAGTGTGGTTAAAGCAAAGATCCGGGTCCTGCTGCTGTGCCCTGACCTTGGGGAACGAGAGCTGCTGGAGTTGCTCTTTGGGGATAAACCAGACAAGGCATTTCAGCCTCATCTTTCTGCTCACAAATCAGAGCTGAGCCACTCCTGATTTCTGCAAACCTTATTGCTCCCAGGCGTGGATCAGATGGATCCCATGAGCTGTCTCAGATCAGGATTTTTGCATAATCATTTTGCTTTGGCTTATCTTTGCGTCAAGCAACTGGTTATCTAAATCACACAGGACCAGTTTTTCCTCCTGAAGGGAGGGAAAACAGACTGGAGGGACTGGAGAGGGAGAAATGCTCCGTGTTGCTGATTTCAGCTGTATGAAAATAAGGAAGGAGGATTCCAAAATGTGAAGTTTTAAAAAATCTAGGGTGTGAAAAGCATCAAAGAAAACGGCCAAGTGGAGTTGAAAGAATTGCCCTGGAGGTTGCCCTTTTGTCTTAAAGGAGATGCTGTTCCCAAGTAATTATTTGCTGAGTTTTTAAACCAGCAGATTGCTAAATGCTGTCCAAGCAGGTCCTATTCACGCTGTCAGTGACTGTTTAGTGTGGCCGTGAAGCCAGGCTGTTCCCACCAGCTAACCCACCATTAGCTTTGCCTGCTGGCACAGCCATGCCAGCCTGAGCAGAGGGATGCACTGCCAGCTCTAAAATAACTGCTGTGGTGGGCAGTGGTGAGAGGGAATGGGCACAGAAGGTGGCAGGTAGCCTGCCACCCATGTCACCCTGCTCTCTGCACGCAGGACTTCAGCTGTTGGCGCAGGCAACAGCAGCCCTTCAGTAACAGGGCCAGGTAATCCATGAGAAACAGCCTGGATGGTGCAAAGGGAAGCACAGCAGGGCACTGGGCCTGTCCCCCTGATCATGGTTTGCTGGAGACTGTCCCCAGGCCTTGTCACAACAGGGAGCAACAGTGAGTGGGCACCTGTCAGGAGCCAGGTAAATGGTCCTGCCCCTCAAGCAGGACCCCTGCACAGGGCAGGTTGCCATTAGGGAAACTGGACTTTGTGTAGCAGCCATGAGAGCTGCTCACAGGACTGGCTAGGTGCTCCCACCTGGAGAAGGGTGGGCAAGGCTGGCTGTTACCCAGTGTACTGTACCACCTGGAGCCTGTCCTTCTGCATCTGCTCTTTAACAAGGAGCCAGCACTACGGAGAGGGTTGGAGGTTTGTGATGGGTTGCCCAGAGGGATGGTGCTCCTCACAAGGCTCAGCAACAGGAAGGTCTCGGGTTGTTGCCTGGCTGTTTTAGGGTAGGGTCCAGATGAAAGGCAAGCAGATAGTTCTTTAAAGTCTTGAAAGGAAGCCCATAGTTCTTTAAAGTCTTGAAAGCAGAAAGGATTGGTGCTGGCTGCTGCATTCCTGCATGCTTGTCCACAAATCTTCCCCCAGCAGACTACAGAGCCAGTCTAATAGTTTGTGTAAAATGCTAGCATAGATCTCGGGAGGATATCTTGCTTAATGTCGGTGTAGCAATGAAGGGATGGAGAATTTCATGCCTTGATGTTCTGTACAGTGTTTCATACACCAATCTCTGGGTTAAAACACAAGATCCCCGTTCTGATTTGAATGTTGTTGACTTCAGCCTCCAGCTGCTGGCTCTTGCATCGCCTTGTCTGTTGGCCTAATGGTGGTTTTCTTTCTGCTTCTTAAAGCTCTCGAGGTCGCCCCCGGAAATCTCACCGCCACCGCCGCTGCCACTCGCGCTCAGAGAGCTCCGACTCCCACTCCCCCAGCTGCCAGAGCAGGTAACATCACTGCTTCCTGAGCCCAGTGTCCTCAGCACTCCCCTGTAGGCTCAAGGACATCATTGCCATAGCCTGCCTGAGCCCACAGGCTCTCTGTGCAGAGCCACATCCCATTCTGGTAGCAGCAATGTCACATGCTGGGGGCTGAGCTGCTTGTGGTCTCAGCCAGAGGAGGGTTTTGCCTCGAGGAGCAGTGGCTGCAGCTTTTTGGTCTGACAGTCACTTCTAATCCTGATGATCAGCCCATGACAGCGGATTCCAACCGAGTGTCCCTTCCCCAGCTCAAGGGCTCTGTCCTGCTGATGTCCCAGGAAACCCTTAAACATGGTCTTAACAATGGAAATATATTTGCCTGTGGCAAGCTATAGCCAGTGTCTTTGACCTGATTAAAATCTTTGTCCTGTGGATGACAGCACCTGGGGCTGGCTAAGTGGATGCTGGTGTTAGAGCCAGCATTGCTGCAATAGCAAGTGGTTTATACACATCATGACTTCATGTTTCATGTTCTCTGAAAGCACTTGAAGAACCCACCCCCACTCTCCCACTTCACTTCTCCTAAGTGCTGTGAATTTTCATATGAAAAGCTGATGATCCGTGGGGGGAGGAATGCAATTAGTAGTTGGAGGGGTGCTCACTCAAGAGCAGAGTGTGTCTTCTCTTGGAGGTGTATCCCATTCTAGGCTGCATGAAAATATGGTTTGCCTTGAGCCACCAGGAAGTCGTGAGTGGGAGATGAAATTTGAGGTTAAGATGCAAAGCCTGGATGCAAAATTATTATTTTTCCTTTGAAATAGAAAAGCAAAACACCACTTTTGTCTCCACTATGAGTCCACAGAGCTGTCATGTGGAAGGTGTTTTCCCACATGCAGTGTCCTAGCACAGAGCTGCCAAGGATTTGTATGGAGTGGTAATGGGCACTACTGCAATACGAAGGAATAACATTTTGGCTGTTCATGTCTTCTGGAGGCACAGAGCCAGGTCTCGAGAGGAAGGGCGTAAAATACGGCGAAGACGCTCCCGGCACCATTCAAAGATCACTGCAAAGAGAAACTCCTCTGCAGAGGTTCAGGCCAGTCAAAAAGCCAGCCAAACCCTCCCACTCTACAGCTTCCTGTCTCCTAAGGAAGTCGTAAGTATTATACACTGTCCTTCTTTGCTTGAACTAGCCAGAGGAATCTGGGCAAGAACTCTGATATGAAATTTTTATAACTCAATTATAGTGATGTTAGACAAACTTGGTTAAACTGTGTTATTAATTCATGGTGCTGTTCTCCGATGTATGGAAAGTCATTCCTTCCTTCAGCACTTTCACACCAAGGGTGGGGCTGGAGAGGGGGAAACCTTGCAAGGGCCTTTGCCTATGAATAATGAATTGAGGACATTTAACAAAAAAGAAAAAAAAAAAAGAAGAGAAGAAAAAGTGGCCTCCAGCGAGGACATTTTACAGGGAAGTGTCTGTTATGCAGTCTTTGCTCAGCTGGATTTGAACTTAATTCACTGGTCTTCACATCCACAAGTTTAGTCCTTCAGGGTAAGGAAGGGTATCAAATATATATAAAAGGAACATTTACATTTAATAAGCTGCTGATTATTGGCAGGGAATGTTTTCTGACTATCAGGATTCTTCTAGGATCACTGTTGCTCTGGACTGACAAGCCCAGGGGCCAAATTCAGGACTTATGAGTAGCCCTTATTGATGCTAATGGGAACTGCATGTGCAGCTGAGGGTAGAATGAGGCTCAGTGCCTTGGGATGTTTTTCCATATACATGGAAAGTGATGATATAATGCCTGAATTGAGGGAGCAAGAGGTGGGGGGAAATACTGGATAGATTGATATCAGTCTTCCTTTCCTGTGGCATGTTTCCCATTTGCTCCTGGCAGCAGCAAAGCAGAGGTGTGATGCTCTTTGACTGTGGTGTTAGTATCAGATAGGCATTCTGGAGAGATAAATTGCTCCAGAGAACTGGAGGTAGTGTGGAATCTTGTACTCACATGTGTGGATGTGTAATGCTAGAGGTGTTTTGAGTACAGAGTCCTCCAAGCCCCAAAGTGTTTTTCTCCTTCAGGCCCAGTCATCAGTTGGAAATAGCTCAGCCACACGCAGGAGCTACATCAGATAGGAGAGAAATAGTGCCAGCAGGAGGGAGAGGCTCTGCCCACGCAGACAGCGCGCCCATCAAAACACACGGGGACTGTACGTGGGTACAGACAGGCACAAGCTGTCTCTCAGCATTAGAGACATGCATATTTGCTCTCGTTAGAGGCAGCTCCTGAGTGCGTGGGGCCCTGTGAGTCACTGCTCGTAAAGCCTTACGAGGCAGCGCGGGGAGCAGAACCCGCACACCGCACACCGGTGATGTGCGAGCACGGAGAAACAAGGCATGGAGCCCATTGCCATGAGCTGGGGGGGGTGCCCCTCTGTCAACTTGACAAGGTAGGGATGAGTTAAGAGCTCCTCCCAACAACCAACCAGCCAAAGACTGCTGTTGTGTCACCGGGGTGTTGTTTGGTTCAAGCTGCGTATTTTGCATAAATGCTTTTGAGCCTAAGCCTGGTTTTTAATTAGTACTAGGTTTCATCTCTCTGAAGCCAGGCTCCTGTGAGGCCAACTGTCAGCTGTTTCCTGAGAAAGAATAAACTCTAATTTAAAATTTTAAAAGCTTTAAAATGAGTTAAACTCAGGCATGCTGCACTCCCCTTTCCACTTGCTTCACTTGAAGTAAATGAGCACACAAGCTGCAGGGCAGGGAAAATCAGAGCTTGAGAGCTCCAGATGCAGGGTGGGTAGGTGAAAAGTAAAAGTCATCAAGACCCTCCTGTGTTCTTTCTAGTAAGTGTTAAAATAACACAGGCAAATATTTCAGTCACTAAAAGACACGGTCACTGATGCAACCTGCCACTGTCCTTCTGTCCCCGAAAGAAATACGCTCTCCTGGGACAGCATTCAAGAGCACATTTAAGCACTTGTTTAAACTGAACAAGTTAAGAGCTGCTCCTGAAATTTTTCTGAATAAGGTCATTAAATATCATGTATTCAAAACTGGCAAGGGAAAAATGGAATGGGGAACCTTTAGTCTCATTTATTAATGACTATACACAACCCTTTGATGCGTCTCCTTTTTGTGAGCTAAATGGTTGCTCTATTAATAAGCTTAGTTCTGTCACTCTACTTTGAGAGCAGCCTGGTTATGTTCTGAAATGAAAATGTACTCTTGAAGAAAATGCTGATCACATATCAAAAATAAATTACTGGAAAATAAAAGATTTGTGAAAAAAATCCACAACTGGGATTCAAAAATGTCATGTTTCAGTCCTCTTTGAGGGTTGGTGCATCACATTCCCTACCTTTCTATCTGGCCTGGGCTTCCAAACCAAACCATCTTTACCTGGGAGATGTCATATATCCAAAGGAAAGGGATGTCCAGGGAGGATCTCAACATACAGAAAAGACCCAGAGAGACAATACACAGACTCCCATGAGGTACTGCTCTAGCACTTCCAAAGCAAAACTTTTGCTTTTTAAATAGTTTTTTATTCTACATTCTTTTTCTTCTGAAAGTTTGATGTGCTTCGTTCTAAATTCTGCATTCCCCCCAACCCGTTTGTCTTCTTTTGTAATAAACCAGATACAATTCCTACCTAGGTCTGCTTGGAACTGATGAGGGATAAAGCACACAAAATAATGCCCTGACCATGCCCCTGCCTTGCTGCTTCTTCCCCTCTTTGTGCACAAGTTGATGCACACACACATGCATGTAGGCACACAGGAACCCCCTGAAGGTCTGTGCTCCTTTTCTTTTTGGTGGTGAATTTCTGAGCTTCTCTCTCTGCTTCTCCTTTAATCTTGTGCAGCCACAACAGCCACCTATTGAGAAACAGGATTGTGGGTCTGTGCCTCAGCATGCAGAGGAGCTGTGGGTAATTTGCAGCATTTATTTCTGCCCAGAATGCCCCTAACCTGCTGCACACACTTCATTCCACACCAACACAGGTGTAGGACGTGCCACTGTGCTTTCAGTCAGCAGTGCAATATAAATACCTGCAGGGCCTGGATCTAATTGCCTTTGCTGTTCCTGATGAAGATAACTGCACAATGCATACGCTTTCCTTGCCAGCTCTTTGACTTCCACTGTAACTCATTTGTGATGCCACAAATTAACACAGGCTTGAGCCAGATTTCCTGTGAGGCTCAGCGGGGTACGGCTGGTCCAAATGATGCTGTTTGTCTTTATGCTCATGTCTGCAGGAAAGCAGAAGAGGGGCAATGCTGTGCAGGGACTGGGACAGTGTGAGCTGGAGGGCTCAGGAAACCTTATGGCAGATCTGCATGTTGGCTTGCTGCTGGTCTCTGTTTTCTAGCCTGGGTTAAAAGCTATTCTTTTGAGGGTTAGGCAGCATATTTTTGATAACAACCAGGGCCCTTGAAAAGCAGCAAGGCCAAACCTTACGTAAATATGGAAGTTGTTCTCTTTTTTCTGTTTTCTTCTCTGAGCTGGGGACTGAGGTTACCCTTGGTTATTGTCTGGTAAATCCACAGCTCAGTGCTGGGATCAGCAGCTGGGGGGAAGGACAGATGCCTGTAGCCATTGAGGGGCTGGGCATACACCAGGTATCAAAGAAGGCAGGGAAGGCAAACCCTTGCTCCAAAGTAGTGCCAGCCTGGCCCCAGGTGAGGTGGGGACACCTGGCCTATGTCACACACCACTGGCTGCATCCCAGCAGGCTGAAAAAGTCCTTGAAAAGGAGCTAACCTTTGCTTGACATTCTCTGCAGTTTACCCCCAGCCATGGATCAGTGCACCAGGCTGCTCAGTGGTGTTGCCATCCAGCCTCAAGTAAGCCAAGCTCAGAGCTTGCAGGGCCAGCTGTGTCATTGCCTCCACTCTCTGGCACTCAGCTTAGCCCCTGTGGTAGAGAAAGCCTCGCTCTGAACTCTCCATCTAGCCAAAAAAAGGGGTATTTTCCCACTCAGTAGTAGTTGTAGTAGTCCTTGAGTTGGCGATCCATAACTGTGCACAAAGGGGTTCTATTGACTTCCTAGTGCGTTTCTCTTTTTTTGTGCTCAATAAGAAGCTGGCCTTTCAGCTGGGGTAGGTTATCAGCAGAGGTGAGCCCGTCTGCCCAGGTGACAGCCTCCCCACGCCCCTGCCCGGGCAGGTGGAGGTCCCCCAGCCCAGCACAGAGCCTGTCCCCCTCCCCAGCAGCAGGTGCTGCTCCCTGTGCCGGCGGCTCGTGGCAGATGTTTGCCGGGAGCCGGGCTCGCCAGGGTCACGGACACAAGGGTTTCATGCCTTTCATTAATACAATGCCCAGAAAAAGAGAGAAAGGGAGACGCTGTGCCCCTCTGAAAAAGAAATTAACTCCGCTTTGAAGTGAGTTGCAAAACAAGAATAAAAAAGACCCAAGAAAAGAAATCCTCCAGCTCTTGAGTGAGGCTGTGCCACGCTGGGCACTGACGGGTCTCAGTCCCCGTAGGGCTGAGAAAATGTGTCATCTCTCACCCTGGGGCTGTTTGTGACACAGTAAATGGAGTTCTTCAGTTTAATTGGAAGACGAGAAGTGATTGTATTTTTGTAACCTATTAGGCCTCACTGCCTCTTGGTCTGGGATTGCACTCAAAATTACAGTCTGGAATATGAGCGAGGGCCTCGTTTCTGCTCCCCCTCCATCTTGATTAAATAATGATTTGAAACAAAAAATCCAATAAATACATATCTTAGGTTCCCTTGAGGGCAGCAGTAGGTTACCTGCTGAAAGCTGGAGGAAGCAAAGTTCAGGAGATTATTTAATTACTTATTAGAGAGGGGAGTGAAAATCCAAATGTTCACAGAGGGAGAATTAGATTTGTGAAAGAGCAGAATCTTTTAAGACAACCTAGAAAACTAAAAAGCCATTAGAATTCAGAATCACACAGAACAGTGTGATTCAATTGAGCTCTGTGCAGTGTTTTCAGATGTAGCACTTTGTTTCAGTCCTGGGTGACTGGCATGACTTTCAGAAGCAGTAAAATGGGACCAGAAGCACAGCCAAGGTTGACACGTGGGGGCTCTGAGGAATGGGGCCCAGCAGACAGACAAGTTGAGCACCCTGAGACTTGTCCTGGCTCTTGCTGCAGGACAGCATCTCCTTCAGAGCCCGTGGAAAGGAACTGGCTAAGCCTGGTGCCCTGAGGTGGTGAGGCTGGGAAGCTGCTGTGTCCCCCTGGCACCTTCCCCTGCCCCATCCAGCCCCTCCAGCCCTCACACAGACTGTGAGCTCTGTATTTCACTGATATCCACATGTTGCCTCTTCCCAGAGTGTCGCTGCCACAGATGTTGAGCTACAGAGGAG
This sequence comes from Grallaria varia, assembly GCA_013396735.1. Taxonomy (NCBI): domain Eukaryota; kingdom Metazoa; phylum Chordata; class Aves; order Passeriformes; family Formicariidae; genus Grallaria; species Grallaria varia. The sequence goes on along the minus strand of VWZG01003290.1, from coordinate 201,243 downwards.
CTTGTTGATCCACCCAGTCATTTGACAGATTTTGTGATGTGCTGCCAGCAGCTGCTGCTGTGAAGGTAGACTTCAACCAAGGCAGAGCAGAAGCAAGGATCCCAGGGCCCAGAGTCAGTCTGAAAAGCTGTTTTAGAAATGCCAAGAAACTGCTGTATTTCTTGGCTGAAATAATGACCTTTTGGTTTAGAGGTGGGGGAACAGAAGGAAGGTGTCTGTGTGTGTGATTCTGGGGTCAGTGTCCCTTGGAGCAGCCCTGTGCCCTCTCCAGGCTTTTCCTACTGCTGCATCTGGGGAGTACCTTACATGGTGGGCCTGTAAATAAAAGACAGTGTAAAGCTGCTTGTCTCCAGGTTAGGGTTCAGTTGTAATACAAACCATAACATCTTTTTAAAAAAAAAAATCTGATGCCATGTTTGAAAGCACAGTCCAGTATCTTCTGGAATGTGGCTGGGGGGAGCACAGTGGTCCAGATCTCTTTGGGCTCTGGATGTGGCATTAGGGTTTCAGAAAGAATTGGTGAACAAAACAGAGCTGGGTACCTGGCTCTCTTGTGCTCCTTTGACATTCCAGTTCCTGCTGGAGTAAGCACAGACTGGTAGAGAAGTGCTGGAGCTGAGAAAGAAACAAGGAGCAGTCCCAGATGCTGAAAGGAGCACTTGCAGTGTGTGTCTTTGCTTGGTTGGGAACGCTTAGGAGATGTTTCTGCCCAGAGTTTGTGTTGAAGGAGCAAGCTGGCTAGTGAAGAAGGATCATTTGATTTCCCACATCTGCTACTGGGGCTCCCAATTCCTCGGAGCTGGGACTGAGCATCACTTCAAAGTTAGTGTGGAATGGGGGAGTCCCCAGCTCCAGTATGGATTTGCTGGGATGAACTAATTTTTGTCCCTTATGCCAGAAGTAGTAATGTTTCTATCCCTGGCACCACAGGAGGTACTTGGAGATCTTCCAGCTCCAGGTGCTTTCGGAGTGTGTGGATGTTGTGGTCAGCCACTATTCATCCCACAGACTGTGCTGAGAGCTGCTGTGGGTGTGTTGCCAGCTCTGCTCTGGTTTCAGTGGCTGCTGGTTCAGTGCCTGTGTCCGAGCCAGCTGTCCCTGTCCCAGTTAGCACCTCTTGAACTGGGCTGAGGGCAGCTCTTGCCGGGGACACAGATTGGATGCCACGGGCAGGAGGGTGGATGTGGCAGCACCATCTGATGGGATGAAGGAGCTCCATGTAAAACACGCTGAGTCTGCAGCCCCTCTGAGGATGAGAAAGCCAGCCTGTCCAAGGCTAACCTCTCCCAGGGGACTGGCCCTGTCCCTGCTGTGTGACAGCTGATCTAGGTCTCCCCTCTTCTCCCTTGGATACTACAAACATTGCAGTGTGGTTTTCTCAGCCCAGAATGCCCCAGATTGGTGAGGGCATGACCCAGGTCCCCACTGTGGAGAGCAGGGCATAGTGGGGGGTATTGTGTGCCCCAGAGTGTGGCATTAAGGGCATGTGCAGGTGTTTGAGGGAGCATGGCTTGCTAGGAACATGTTGGAGGACTATCACGAGTGGGGGGAACCAAACCTGTGTGTCCACACTGTAAGGACCATGGACCAAACCTCATGGGTGGGAAAGAGGAGGAGGCCACATGAGAGTGCAGACATGCTGGCTCCACATTTGGCCCTAGTTCTCAGCCCGGTGCAAGGGCAGAGGTTAGCACCAACACAGCCCCTCTCCCAGTGCTGGTACATCCCCAGACCAGCCCAGGTCAGTGCTAGTGGAGTTAAAACTGAACTATAAAATACTGCAATGATGTAAATCCCATTGGTGGTGCTCAGGGTCCCAGAAAACAGCCCTGCCCGGGGCAACCTATGTGAGTTTGAGGTCCTTGCTGGCCCTGTTCTGTTCAGCAACCCCCCAAAACCCAGCCAGGGCATGGCAGGACCCTCATGCAGAGACTGGCCAGGAGCAGGGTTTTCCTCTTTTATGTTTTTCACTTCTTCCCTCACTTGATTTCCCTTTGTCACTTCCATAAAACCCAAGGGGATTTAGTGCAAGCTGCGACTTTTCAGCACAAACCATCAGCCTCCAGGAACGGGCAGACTAATTTAAAGCAGAAGGAAACAAATAATAAGGGAGACAAGTGAGCAGACAAAAAGCAGTCGTGACATTTGCATAGAGGAGGCAGCAAACAGTTGGCAGTGTGGATTGAAGAGAGGGTTTATGTTTTTTTCATGTAATTTGAGACTCTAATGATGGACTTATGTTGCCCGCTCTTCCTTTTTTCTTACACCTTACCTACTAAAGGAGGAGTTCTTGATGGGTAAGTGGATGCTATCCGCAAGACACCAGGGAATTTATTAGAGGTCACTTGAGTGCATTAGCTATATCTTCTTCAGGGGGTAAAAAAAGCACACAAACAAGTATCTGTATACCTTTTATTTCCAAAGGGATTTTTCTTTTTTTCCCTCACCCTCTTTTTTCTTTATTTATTTATTTATTTTTATTTCAAAGTGATAAGCTTGTTTATTTGCCAGTTTTTACTTTGTGCAGAAGCCCTTAATTTGATTTGAATTGGTTTTTTATTGCTTATTTTAGTGACATTTGTTCAGCCACTTTATTAAAGAAGCTTAAAAAATTCACTCATTTAAGATTTTGTTTCTTTTTTTCCTTTGCAAGGATTATGTAGGTTTTTTATATGTATATATCCCCTTTTATTTTTCTCCCCTCTTTAAGGTTAAATAAGGGTTTTGTCCTCTGTTAAATCTTTTTTTATTTATTTATTTTGATTCTTTGGTTGCCCGCTTACTTTGTTGAACTCTTTTGTTTAACATGAATCGCATGCTGATACTCTTTGCATGATCTCTAAATCTTCCCGTTATCATAGCAGGGGGAAAAGAAATTTCTTCTTACTGTGGATTTCTTTTAGGGATATGTGCTTTTGTTTTCTTCTCCTTTCTTCTTTTTCTTTTTCTTTCTTTCTTACTTTGTTTCTTTCCTTTCCTTTCCTTTTGTTTCAGTGCATCATGATGGTAAAATTTCTGGGTTTATTTAAAACAAAAAAAAAGGCAAAAAGCAAAGTAAAACAAAAAACAACCCCCCCAAAAAAAACATTCAAACAATGCCAAATGGCTTTTTTGCTTTCAGATCTCTCAGTCAGGGTCTTCTGCTGACCTCTTTACCAAAACAGACAGCCCGCCTGGCAACCTAGCCAGCCAGAACGGAGAGTATCATGAATATGACTCAGGAAACGATACTTCCTCCCCTCCCTCCACTCAAACGAGCTCATCCAGGTCAAAGGACAGCCAGGAGAAAAGAAGTCTAGTCCATGAAGGCTTTGGCCATGCCTTCTCGTCCGGGAAGCCCAAACTGGCCAACAGCGATAACAGCTCTGATTCAGGAAATTCCTTCACCAGTTGTTTTTCCCAGACCAAGGGAACAGCTTTGGAAAATCTGTCTCCAGATGCCCAGGGACAAGACCGAAGGTCAGTGATTACCAGTAGCTGCTGCTGGCAGCCAAATTCCTGGTGCGTTGTCGCTGTCTATCTCCTGCCCGCTGGCCAGTGCCATGGTGAGCCTGCAGGGAGGTGTCTGTGCTCTGGAGGCAGGCAGATACCAATCAGACCCACGGTCTTGCCAGTCTGGAGTCCAGAACCCAGCAAGGACCAGTACTGTAGCCTGAGGAGGAAGATAAAACCCAGCCATGGCATCCCTGGGTTTTGCTTATGCCAGTGCTTCTGGCTTTGGTGTGGTCCACACAGGCTTTAGGCATGGGTCAAGCTGAGTCTGGAGCACACCCCTGCTCAGCTGGGCATGGCCATGTCAAAGAGAAGTGTCAGTGGCCTTGCTGGGAACGATCTGAATGGGCATCTGGGAGTGGCCATGCTACTTCTCCCCCTCTGCCCACTGTGGGGAAGGGAAGTGGAGTCTGTTTTCACTAAAACCATCTTGGTCTGTTCTTTCACCTGTCCAACAAACCAAATCCAACCTGCCCCTTCCCAGCTCATCCAGGACTGGTCCAGGGTGAAAAGATAGCATCTCCTGCTGGTGGAGAGCACAGGGAGGGGCAAGTACCTCGCTGGCTGCAGGATAACACAGCAGCAGCACTGGGGCCACAGGGCATCCAGGCTTGGGGAGGAGTCAAACCACCACCCAGTGCCACAGGTCATCCTCAGCAGAGGGGAGTAGCTGCCAGCCTCCAATTCCTCCCATTCCTGGGGATTTGCCAGGGGATCCTGGGGATGAGGACACTGAAACAGTGGCTGGTACTCAGGGCTGTACTCAGGCAGTGGTGTTAGGGAGCTCTTCCAGCTCAGGCCCCGGGATCCTAAAGGCTGAAGGTTAGAGCTAGGACGTGGGCTGGGGGTGGGAGCCAGGGGAATGGGTGTTAGGAAGAACAAGCTTTGGTTTTCACTCAGAGGGTAATATTTTAGGGCTGTATGTACTTATCACACTGTGAGTCCAGTGGGATAACCCTGCCTTCACATGGGTGGAGCTGGGATTGCAGCTGGCCCTGACTGCTGGGAGGCCTCCTGGCTGCTGGGCTCTGACCCCAGTTCATTCCCAGGGCGCTTCTGGATGAGGAGGAATCCACGCAGTGCTGTCCAAAGGCAACAGGACATGCCTGCTCAGTGCCCACTCATGCTGCTCCACAGCCAGGCTGGAGCAGTGCCCCTTGCCTGGCCATGCTCTGCCTTTCCCTCCCTCCAGAGCCTCCCGCCCCGCTCCCTGCCCAGGACCTGCACTGCTCGCTGGCCTCACCCAGGCTCTGCCAGCCAGACGCCTCTGGTGTGTTGGGCACGGGGCAGATGAGCTGCTGTTTGTGCCACCTGAGACCTGTTCCACAGCCCTTCCCTGGCACAGCCCGGGGGGTGAGCTCTTGGACTCTGACCCACACGCGAGGGGTCTCCTGCAACAGCAGCCTGGGGAGCCAAGAGGTCTTCTTTACCCCCAGCTGGGGAATGGGAGGATGGGAGCATTTGTTTGCTGGAGCGTGGTGCTCCCCTCAGCCAAGGACCGGTCCCAGTTCAGCCACAGCTTCAAGGAGGGTCCAAATGTATGTTCACAGAGCGTGCCTGTCCTTGTGCCTCGGTGCTTCGGAGGAGAAGCAGCGACCCTTCCTGCCATCGCCAAGCCACAGCTCCCCGCTCAGGCCGTGCTCCCGCAGCGAGTCCTACACCAGCACGGGCAGGTCCTCGCCCGGCTCCAGCCGCTCCCGCTCCTCACACCACAGGGCCTCTCCCAGGTACTCCCGAAGCAGGTCCTGCTCTTCGGGAAAGAGGTAAGGCCAGCTGAAACGGCTGTCCCTGTGATAATGCCTGACTCTGGTGGGCTGGCAGGCTCCTTGCAATGGGAGGTGTGAGAGGGTGCCTGGGGATCCACAAGGCTTGAGGTGAACTGGCCACACAGAGCTGAGCTGAGAGTGTGAAATATGGGATGTCCCTTCCCCCCCCCCAGATTTCGAGTAGTCTGGTAAAGCCTCAGCCTCCAGCATCTTTAACTCTTTGATGTTTCTTTCTTGTCTCCAGGTCTTACTCACGTTCCCCCAGCTATTCCTCCAAATCCTGCAAAAAAAGTCCTGGGAGTAGGAGTTCAAGGCCTCGTCGGAGCCCCAGTTACTCCCGCTACAGCCGTAGCAGGTACAGCTGTCTGCTTATGTGAGATTTGCTGCCTCACACTTTATCATTTGGTTGGACTCCGGCACACCTCCTGGTTCTTCCCAGCCCCAGAGTGCTCCCTCAGCTCCCTCACTGGGCGCTCTGGTCCTCAGCACTGTGGTGAGAGGGAGCAGGGGATCATGCAGGAAGGCTTATGGCAGGATGTTATATTGGCCCTCAGTCGGGTGCAGGTTCCTCACCATTTATTGCCACTGAGCTGGTGCTGCTGGAGAGGGAAGAGCCCAGAGATGAGCTGTGGAAAAAAATGGATTTCCTGTAGCCAAGGACTGCCTGGCATTCAATTCAGGGGAATTTCACACAGAGCACTTTTGGGGGTGGGTTTCTGGGAAGGAGACCTGGTTTCTCCTTGGCTTTGAAGCATCATGGTATCTCACAATTGGAGCATGTGGCAGGTGAAGTGGCTGTCCCTCAGCCCCGAGCCCTTGTGGAGGACACGCTGTGCAGCCAGGAGTGCACAGATGGCTGCTCTGCTCAGTGGTGTGTGCCACGGCCTCATGCCAGTAGGAGATGCCTCACGGGAAAACCCAGGGAATGCCCCTCTTCATCATGATGTGAACGGTGGGCAGAGCGTGAGGCTCCATCTGGGTGTGCCCACAGCTGTCACCACCCCAGGAGCCCAAACAGCCCTTCAGCCCCATGTCAGAGAAGGGTCTGACTGCAGCAGGGAAAGACACTGATTTTCAGAGCTCGGCTTTGCCAAAGAGTTGTCAGGCCGTGGGAAGTGCAGGGGCAGATGCCAGGTACCCTCGGGCTGCCACTCGCAGCCTTGCAGAGGGAAACACAGTCCAGGCACCTCTACTCCCTCCACCCTCCTTAGAAAACACCCATCTCCAGCTCAGCCTCAGAGATGCCTTTGGGCAGGTTTTTCTGGTAGCATCACTGCTGCTGTGAACATTTTGCACCCTTAAAATTGTACATTCCCAGGGTCGATTCTTGCAAGCTGCGACAATCCCTGTGCTAGCGAGGAGAACATTTCCTGCATGCAAAGAGCAGGCAGGCCCTTGACCTGTAACGTGTTGCTTTGCAGATGGCACTGAGCGGTGTGTGTGAAGCCAGACACGCTCCACAGAAGGGCCTGTGCTGACGTGTAGGGGAATTTAACAAAAGAGAAAGCCATAGCAACACCGGCACTCCTTCTGGCAAGGCATGAGGAGCCCTGCAGGGGTACAGGGCCCTGGGCTCACACGGGGCCTGCTGGCAGGGCTGTTCCTGCCAGCTCCAGCAGCACGGCCAGCAAGAGCAATTTTACAGAGCTAAATACAGAGCACACCCACAGACACGGGGCCCTGTAAGCCATCTTAGCTTACAGTGCAGAGCTGCTGTAAGACACTGCTGGAACCCCTGGATACAATTAGTGGTGTCCATCTGTCCAGCCAGATGAGTGTCTCTCTGTCCAGCTACATGAGAGCTCGGGGCTGATGCCACCAGAACCCTTAGAGTGGTCCCTTTTGGAGCTGAGTGTCCTCTGCTCATCTGTGCCTTCATGGGTCATTGCCTCCACATCCCACCCGCCCAGTAACAAACCCCCAGCAGTGACAGTTCCCACCCTGTGCCTTCCCCAGGGAGCGGGAGCACAAGTACAGCTCCAGTGAGAAGGAGTCGCACAGGGAGCGTGACCGGCAGCGGCGCCGCCGCTCCTATTCCCCCCTGAGGAAACGCCGGAGAGACTCTCCCAGCCACCTGGAAGCTCGGCGCATCACAAGGTACGGGCGTGCTGTCCCATCCTTTGGAGACGGGCTCAGCTGGTGCTTCCCAGGGCACATGGGCTGTCCTTGGGTCCCAGCCCTTGCCAGAGGAGGTTTCTCAGGTTTCCCTGAGCCTGATCAGCAGGCCCTTCCACCCCTCCTAGAGCCTGGGGTTTTCCGGCTAGAGGCAGAGAGAGGATGGGGGGGGTCTCATTTACAACAGCTGAAGGAAGAAGGATGAACTCATAGCAGGGGCTCAGGTGCCAGGAGCATCCCCTCACAGGCTTTTTGTTTCATCCTTCCCTGTTGTAGATGTCCCACAAATATTGACTCCAACCTTGACGCTGAGAGCTCTTTGGGACAACATCAAGCAGAGCCCAGCCTCAGCGTTTGTGCCCGGGGCTGTGTGGGTGGGTGGTTTGAATCCCAGTGCCACGGGCGACCTGATCTCTTCCTTTTTTTGTTTTCTTTTAAGCAAACACGATCACATTTTTGGGAGCGTTGTGCGGAGCGAACAGTGCTTGTTTGGGGATTTCGGTGGTAAATCTGTATTTGTGTTGCTGGTAACCCACATCTCTCTGTCCCCACAGTGCCCGCAAACGCCCCATCCCCTACTACCGCCCCAGCCCCTCGTCCTCCAGCAGTGCCAGCAGCTACTCCTCCTGGTACAGCAGCTTCAGCCGCTCCCCGAGCCGAAGCCGGAGCTACTGCAGCCCCCGGACGAGCCGGAGCCGCAGCTGGAGCAGCAGCAGCAGCAGCAGCGCCGAGGGCAGGAGCCGCAGCAGGAGCTCGGGCCCCAGGAGCAGCAGGAGCCGGAGCAGGAGCTATGACTCAGGAGCCAGCTCCGACAGCCTGCGTCGTTAGGGAGTGCCGCTGGTGGCTGACACGTGCTGGCGGCACCTCCAGATTCCTGGCATTCTCCGCTTCCTTCCCGCCTACCTGGCCATCGATAGCAATCATCCCCGATACTGATGTGGTGGCAGTGCCGGGTCCCCCTTCCCCGGTTCACAGCGTCTGATGCAGCCCCTTCGTTCTGTCGTGGAGTGGGGTGGATGGGTCCCAGCTCCCCGTGCCAGGGCTGGAAGAAGGGTCGGTGCTTTACAGAGGGTCTGTCACGACAGACCTGCTCCATCCTCCCCGATGCTCCCGTCTCCCCATCGCTGCCACTCTCCAAAGCACTACCAGCTGGTCCAAAGGAAAGGACTCCACTCCAGGAACCAACAAATTAACTTCTGTTGAAGGAAGAGACCCACTTAGGGAGGAGTTTGCTGGAGAGCTTCGGAGATGAGGGGACTGGCCTCTCCCCACCAAGGCAAACATCAGGTCCCTTGGGTCTCTCCTCCAGAGTAGCTGCCCGCACTGCAGCAGGCCTTTTTCATAAGAAAATATTTATTTATTGCCGCTCAGCCAGTCCCTGCTATAAATAGAAGGCTAGAAATCCCTCCTGATGTAATTCCTGGGGAAAAAAAAAAAAGGCTGTTTGCCCTTTCTCCTGCCCTTTCCTACCAGGTAGCCACACGTTTTGCAGGGTTATTTTATCCCCCCCAGTGCTGACTTGCTTGCAAACAACCTGCTGAGCTCTGAAGCAGACATGGGGCTGGTGGGGTGCAGGGCAGAAGGGAGCTGGTGCCACGCTGCACTCCGAGGGCCAGGCCATGGCATGGGAGATGGGCCACGTGGTTCCCTTCGCAGAGGAAGCCTCGTGCAGTTTGGGTTCAGGTTTTTCTAAAGGGAGTGTTGCCCTTGGAGCGGAACCATAGGGAGGTCTGGAAACAGCCCGGTTGTGCAGTGAGAGCACGCAGGGTTAAAAGGGCATCGCATGATCCAGGGCACCCCAATCCCCCTTCCTTGAAACAGGCAGCAATTTTACACAGGATTTCAGGCAATCATTTCTCCCCGAGCCCCTCAGGCTGCCCTGAGGCAGGACCAGCAGCACAGCAGCGCTGGTGCCAGGCTGCAGCAGGGTTGACTGGTGGCCCAGTTTGTCACTGGGAGGCCGGAGCAGTGCAGGGGGACAGGAAGGGTCCCCCACTAATTGCCTGGATTTCCAGGGAGCCGCAGGCAGCGGCGGCAGGGCTGGGGGTTTGTCTCCCTGCCAGCCCAGCTGCCTGCACAATTACTGTGTATTGCCGGGTAACAAAGGCTTCTCCCAGCACAGGCTGAGCTGGTGCTGAGGAGTTTATTTCTCTTACAACACCTGGGTGCTTAGAGACGCTAATTTGGGCTTAAGACTTCCCTCCCTCCCTTTTTCCATCCCCTCCCCTTCCATCCTGCCTGATTATTAACGAGTTTGGGCTTAATGAGTCAAGGAGGTGTGTTGTTTAAGTGTCACAGAAAAGGGCTGAGTGGAGCCGCCATCTGCGGGAGGAGGAGAGGGGGTAGAAAGGACTGCAACCCTCCCCATCTGAAGAGTTACTTACAGTCCCCCCAAGTGTGGCTGGCAGCAGGAAAAGGGCCAAAGAAGCAGGTGGAGGAAGGCCAAGTGCCATGAGGTGCTGTGGTGGAGCTGGATGATTGCCTCAGCAAACCTATAAACCTGTTGGAAATTACAGCAGTGCGGGCCAGAATTCCACCTGGGTGGTACAAGGGGAAGGTTTTATGCCAGGAATCTCTTTCCCAGTATCCTTCCTACTGCCAGTCTCCCTTGTCCTGTGCCTTCAACACCCAAAGTCCCCCCTTTTCCCAGACCCTCATCCCTGGCCTTGCTCTCTGCAGGTAACATGAGGATGAGGATGGCTGAGGCAGAGAGCTGGGCACTGGTATTGTTGGTGGATTGGCGGGGACATGTTTGTCTCCTGGGATGACCCTTTCTGGGACATAGAGAGAGAAGCATTCCTTGTAGGGCTGAGCAGATGCTCCAGGGCTGTGGCTGAGGGATCAAAGACAGGGTGTTCTTGCAGCCTTGCACTGCCTTCCCTCCTGTGCTGGCCCTGACAGTGGCCCCTTGGCCCCCTTCTGCAGTGAGCTCCCCCTCAGAAGGGCTGAGAACCTCACACTTCTTCCCCAGAAAGTCTCTCCCAGCCTGACGCTGAGTGGCCCTGTCCTTCTGCTCCCCGGGAAGATGCGAAGGCAGTGATGGGAGCCCAGATCTGCCCAGCTCTACCAGTGTTTCAGGAGCATCCTCCTGCCCCTTGGCACCCCGTAACGCACACGTGCAGCTGTAGCAAGGAAGCCGCGAGCCAGAAGATCCAAAACCGAGCAGGAAAAGAAGTGGGGTTTTGTGCAACTGGTGTAAATACCAAACACACACAGTGGCTGGGGTTGGAGGACGGAAGCACCGCTCCAGGATCAGCAGCATCCACACACCATGGGACAGGAGATGACCCCGAGGGTTGCACAGAGCTCTTGCACCTGTCCAGCTGATCTGTGTTTCAAGGACTGCATCTGCCTGTACAGCCCATGGCAGCTAAACACTCCTGGGGTTTCCCAAGCAGACTTGTGTTGGAGTCAACCTATTAAATTATTTATTTATTTAATTATTATTATTNTGAACATTAAGTTATTTTTTGATCTGTTTGTTTGTTTGAATTGTATCCACGCTGCTGGTCTCATGTACAGGTTTACAGCTCTGGTCTCTCTTGGTGACATGGGTGGAGGAGTGACAGTCCCTCCTGCTGCCAACACATCCCTTTGTGCTCTCCGGAGCAGGGCAGACAGCGCGTGACAGACAACGGGACAGAGAGCAGAGCTGGGAGTTTTCATGTTACAAACTAGCGTTTCTCATTAGGTTTGTGCAGGAATGGGATGGATTTGACCACAGAGATGGGTCTAGGACCTGACAGAGGTGACAGCGAGGGTCTGCTGGCGCGGCGAGCCCCGGGGTGTTGGCAGTGCTGCGAGGGGAATCTCTGCCGTCCGCGCTGGCGCCGGCCGGGTGCCAGTTGGCTGCTGTGCTGTTTCCCTTGGCTGCACAGCCAGGGCACCACCCGAAACCAATCTGCTCCACGGAGGCACTGCTGCTTTCCCTGGGAGGATGCCGTCGCCAGGACTCCCCTGCCGTGTTTATCCCCGCGCAGTGACCCACCCATGGGAAAAGCGAAGAAATGAGACTGTGAGAGAGTGATCCCCGCGGAAGGTCCTTGCAAAATCCAGTCTCTGGTGACGGACCTGGCCAAGTCTGTGTGTGCGTACACATGTGCATATACATGTGAGTTTCCCTCGGTCATGGTATTTATTTTTTAACTTATTTTAAAATTTTTAGTACAACCTGGAACATCACCCTCCCTGTCATGGACAACTGGGCTTTCTGTGGGTCTGTGTGAAGCCCGTGAGCTTTTCTGTCTCTGTGCCTTTTGCCAGTGCTTTTTTTTTTTTCTTTTTAGTGTGTTTCTCTCATTTGTTGCTTTTATGAATTTTTGTTCTGCATCCAGCATCTCAGATTGCTGCAGGTGCTCTCTGTAAAGAGCAGGTTCATCTGGTGGAAAAGCAACTTGGTCATCTCGGTGTTGGTGAATCGCTGCTCACCTGTGGTCAGACACACAAGGGATGTCCAGGGCTGGTCACAGCAGCAGGAAAATGCTGGCAAGCAAAGATAAGGGTTGTTTCAAAGCACTGTTCTGTTCTTTCTTTTATTCATGACTTACAGCACTCGGCTGAGCTTTGCTTTATGTTGACTGCAACTTTCTCAATGTTTTTGTTGTTTTGGGGACTGAATTTGTACCAAACTTGTCTGCAATAGCCAATCACTGTTATTTTGCTATGCATTGTACATATATTGAACAGGCTGAGAGGACTTGGCCTCTATTTAATATTTATTTCTTCTATTTATTGAGCATTAATTTAAAAAAAGCTATTTTGGCCATGCCGTTGGGTCCATGAAGGTAGGAGCCTTTGAGGTGTTGCCATGTATGCTGGAGAGAGGCAGGCAAATTTGGCTCATTTGGACCTCACCACCAGTCATTTAGGGAGGAACCTCATTGTGATGGAGATGGGCAAGGCAGGGGAAAACTCTCCATCTCCTTGGACCAGCTTCTTTTGACAAATCACATCCCCCTGGAAAGGTGCAGGGCATTCAGAGGTGACAGGCCAGCTCTGGTGGAGCAATAACCTGCTCCTCTTTCTCTGCCATGTGACGTAGGGCTGCTTTGGTCCCCAAAGATCCCTGGAGATCTCTGATCTCCCACTGCTGGTCCCCTGTTCCCTCTAGGGGAGGGGGCACTTGTCACCCTTTCATCAGTGATGAGGAAAGGAATACCGTTGAAGTGACTGGCCGTGGTCTCTACCAGGAAGGAAGGATGTCCACCCTGCCCCATCCTGAGACCTCTGTGCCACGTCTTGCTTTTCCCCCTTCCCCCTTCCCCGAGCTTTGTGCCACAACCAGTAGCTTTGCCCAGATGGGAGCTCAGGAAAGGTGGCTGGGGCAGGACCAGGGAGGTCTCTCCTGTTGTCTCCACCATGAACAAAGCTTGTTGCAGGCATCCTCCCCCAGCTTTGAAGAGAGCATGGGATGTGCTAAAAATCACGACCTGCCCCAGTGTCACTCCACTGACACCACAGCCGTTGTCATCGTTACCCGAGTAGGAGGTGTTTGTGCTCCACGGGCAGAGATGCCTGTGGTGGTGGAGTGTGGACGTGGCTCTGGCACTGGCAGGAACGTGCCCAGTGCTGGGCTGTTCCCAAGGAGCAGGCTGGGAGCTGCCGGATGCTCAGCCTTGGGGCTATTGGGATATTGGTCTGAGAAAGGGATGGATTCAGGTGCCTAAGTGAAGACTTTGCCCTTTAGTGACCAGTGGGGTTTTATTACCTCTTTACCAGAGAATAAATAATTCTCCTGACTTTGCTGCTACCTGGAAGTTTGCACATGACCAGAAGGGTCTCCGAAGCACAGGTACATGCGCTGTTGTAGTAACAGCATTGTGGTCAAGCATCCCAACTTTTGGGCAACTGCCCAGAGAAGAACACCCTGAACCTCACCGGCCCGGGGCAGCTCTCCGCCTCCAAAACCCAGGGAAAGAGAAGATTTAGAACAAAAGCCAAGACGTGAGAAAAGCCACGAGGGAAATGGTGTCTCTGTTTTCTCGCTCGTTGGTCGATTCCACACTGAACGACACCGGCGCGTCTGTTCATTTGAGTTCTTTGTAAAGCTCCCCTTGCTCTCCATCGACATGTGTTCTGTATCCTTTAGTCTTCCTGGGTGTTTGAGTTGTTAGCCTGGTTAGAAAAAGGTTCCAATAAAGGTTCGGACAGTATTTCCTTTGCATCACAGCCCTGTTTGTCATGTTCCTTTTGGATCCAAGTGTGCGCAGTGGGATATTTTGGGTTGTTCCAGCTGCTCCGCAGGGAAGGGCATGTGCCTCCAGTCCCAGCTGCCGAGGACTGGCTCCTCAGGGCACTGGCTGAAGCAAAAAAAGTTGTGGGCTAGTATTTCTGGCAGCTCTCCTTTGCCTGCTGGGCCAGGCATCTGCTGCCCTTTGCCAGGCACTTTGGATCCCCCCACCCTGGTCAGACACTGAGAGCCCAAGCCAGAAATCCATCCATCTCTCCACGGAGGTCACCGTTGTCCCCAGCAGAGCTCAGATGGGCACCTAGGAAAGGTCTGGCCGTGGCACAGATGGGTCATGGGGACATGGGGCAGCATCCCCAGGTCACTCGGATGACTGAGGCTGCAAGGGCACTTCGTGCTTCCCAGAACTGATGTCGTGGGGTGGCTCAGCAGTGGGAGGCAGTCGGGAGGTTTGGAGTGACAACAGGAGCTAAATTGGGATGGCCCAGAGAGGGTGAGAGCAGCAGAAGGGGACGCGTGACTAATGGGGATGAACAAGGCGACAGGGAGAATTCCTGGCTGGGGAGGGAGAATGGCCTGGAGCTATGTGGGAAAACGTGAGACTGGGGGTGTTGTGAGGCTCCTGGAAACACAGCAGGATCGTGGGGCTTGCCCACAGCCTTGTCCCTCTCTCCCACAGTGCCAGTGTTTGCCGGAGCCAGTGCAGGGCTCAGTGCTGGAGTGACCCTGTTCCCCAGCCAAGGTGAGAGGTGCCCAGCTCAGCTCAGGCTCAGCATGTGGCGATGTCCCCCTATTGTCACCTCTGGGCAGCAGGAGCCCCCAGCAGGGCAGGGGCAGTCGGGCAGGACAAGGGCATGGCATGGAGGAGGATGATCAGCTCCTCTGCTGGCAGGTGCCCCCCAGCACCGGGGCGCTCAGCCGGCCCCTGGGACCTCCCCAGGCACCTCCAGGCATCCCCCTGGGACCCCAGGGAGACCCCTGTGATACCCGGCTGTCTCCTCGCATGGGGGGCAGCCCTACCCTGGCCAAGGAGAGGCAGCTCCCTCCCCACCAGTGATGTCATGTCTGTGCAGCGTCATTAATGCCATGGAATGACCAGCGTCTGAATCTCTGCACGGCCCGCGCCGCATCAAAATCTTCCTGCTGCAATTAGCTCCATCAAGTCCATTAGAAAAATTGCAGATGCTGGAGAGAAGAAGGAGCATGAGGCAGCGCCAGGATGCGGCAGCAGGAAGCGGTTCCGCATCCAACACAGCCCTCGCTGATCACATCCCATCCTCCAAGCGCATCCCGTAGCCCGGCGGAGCGTCGCCTGGCTCGCCTCCAGGGGCAGCCCCTGGTCGCCAGCGGTACCCCCGCCCGGGCCGGGGCTGTGTGTCCCGGCTGGCTGGCTGGCTGGCTGGCTGGACGGACGGACGGACGGACGGACGGACGGACGGACGGATGGATGGCCGGATGGATGGATGGCTGGCTGGATGGATGGATGCTCGCCGGGAGCTGCCCCGGCGGGGCGGCCGCTGCCCTGTCATTAGCGCGGCCGCGGCGGTGATTAGCGCCTCGCCCTGCCCGCCCCGCGATTGCGGCAGCGCCGGGGCGAGGGGGCGGCCGGCACCGAGCGGCGCCCTGAGCCCCTGCCGGCCCTGCCGGCTGCTCCTGACCGAGCTTAGGGGGCATTTCCCCGGGCCCAACAGGTGAAGGCGGCCGGGGTCGCAGCGCTGGAGAGGGACATCCATCCCCCGCCCCGCATCCCCCAAACACACCCCGCGGGGTCCCACCGCCCGCACCGCGCCGGTGACCCATTTCCCCGTACAGTGGCACTCAGCTGTGTGAGCACACGTGGCTTTACAGTGAGGGGAACGGCTCGGTCAGCCCCGCCGAGGGATTTTTAACAGGTGACACCGGGGGGGAAGAAGCCAGGCCGGGTTATTTCGGGCGGCGGGAGGGGCTGCGGCTCGGCCGGGCTGCTCGGGCCAGCGGGAGGGGTCAGCTGCCACAGCCCGGATTCTCCGCGGCTGTTTCATCCTCTCCAAAATACTCGGCTGACAGGGCAGGACTTGCAAAACACACCACCCCCCCCCTCCCAAATCCATATAAATAGTGCTCGCCCGACGGCTGGAAGGTTAGAGAAGTTTCTGGGCTCCGAGCTCAGGCATTTATTGCAGCTCCCACCCGGGAGCAGCGGGGAAAGTTTCGCATCAAGTGCTGGGGGGTGAGAAGGGAGAGAGAAGCTTTTTAATCTCGGGATATTTGGATTTATTATTTATTTCCCCCCAGCCCTCCTGACAAGAAGTTTTATTTGCCTCTCCCCAGTGCTGGGATCGCAGCCAGACAGGAAGCGTTCGCTCCCGGCCGCGGAGCTCCCTCCGTCCTTCCTGCGCTCCTCCAGCTCCCGCTGATTCCCGCATCGCCCTTCCCCCGGTGCCGCCGGGGAGGGACCGGCCCCGCACCCGCGTCCCGCCCGGGGTGGATGCGCCTCCTCCGGGCCAGGCTCCCGGGGGAACTTTGCAGTCAGGAGCGCCCAGGCAGAGGCTGAGGCTCCGTGGGAGAGCCGCGGGGACACGCTCGGACCCCTCGGAAGGAACCCATGGCCGACAGCCAGCTGCCCTTCTCCTGCCACTATCCCGGCCGGCGCAGCATCCGCGACCCGTTCCGGGAGCCCGGCCTGACGTCGCGCCTGCTGGACGATGATTTCGGGTTGTCGCCCTTCCCGGGGGACCTGACGGCGGACTGGCCCGACTGGGCTCGGCCCCGGCTCACCACCACCTGGCCGGGCCCCCTGCGCGCAGGGCTGGGCCGGCCCTCGGCCATGGCCCCCGGCTACGCGCCCCACTTCGGGGGGTACCCCGAGAGCCGCAGCCCCGCGCCCTTCCCCCGGGAGCCCTGGAAGGTGTGTGTCAACGTGCACAGCTTCAAACCCGAGGAGCTCACCGTCAAAACCAAGGACGGCTACGTCGAGGTGTCCGGTGAGAGCGGCGCGAAGCGGCTGGTCCCGCCAGCCCCGCCAATTGCGGCGAAATGCCCCGAGCCGCCTTTATTTCGGCGCTGGCGGACGGGGCAGCGCTGCCCCGGGGCTTTGGGGGCGTCGCGGGGGGACCCGGCGCACAAGCCGGGCTGGTTCGCAGCCAAAGCGAAAAGGGAGACGTGTCCTTTGGGGTGAATGTGCCTGCCCAGCGGCCAAGAGGGGCCCCAGCTCGGCGGCGTTAATTATAGCCGGGGTGAGGCCGGCGCGGAGGGAGATTCCCTTTAAAGGGGCCGAGGGAGAGGCTGGGCAGGAGGGAGCAGCTATTCCATGGCCCTCGGAAGCCCCGGCCTGGGTCTGAGCCGGGCAGAAGAGCGTCCCTGAGAAGTCAATTAATGGTGAGGGCAGTGGGTCCCCCAGTTTGGGGTGCCCACGGGTGCCCTCAGCATCCCATCAGCCTGGCACTGGCATCCTCCGGGGTCACCAGGGAGGGCTGGGGGCTGTCACCCAGCACAGCCCCGGGGACTTATTTGAGGCTCAGAAGCATCGCAGAGGGAAAACCCCAAGTCAGGAGGGGCCGGGTGGGCCCTGGCTGATGCTCCAGGGGCAGGGACCCCCAGCCTGAGGAGAGGAGCGGGGCCAGGGGGGAAGCTGCCACCTCCAAAGGGTTTATTTTTTATTTATTTTTATTTTCTTGAGCCCCAGCTCTCGGCAACCTGTGAGACCCCGTTTTCTCTCTGGAAATGTGGCTGTGCTGTGTCCAGCGTGGCCTTTCCCACATGGAGAGGCTCCCTGGGCCCTCCCCACAGGAAGGGTTTGCACAAGGGAAGGGCTCGGAAAACTTTCCTGTTGGGTTTTTGTTGTTGCTGTTTGTTGGGGGGAAAAATAATCGCCTGGTGAGGTGCTCATGTGGGGTGTTGCCCTTCCCTGCAGGCAAACACGAGGAGCAGCAGGTGGAAGGAGGGATTGTCTCCAAGAACTTCACCAAGAAAATCCAGTAGGTACCGGTTGGCCTGGTGGAGCTTTGGTGGTGTCCGCGCCCCAGCTCACGCGCGCGGGGACTCTTTGCACCCCCAGATCTGCTCTTCTGCACCATGTGGCTGGTCCAGGCCACAAAGTGGTTTCCTGAGGGAGACGAAGGAGGAGTTTTTCGGGGTGCTCTGTCGTTCTCCTCCACGCCCGGGGCTGTGTTTGGAGCGGGCCGGGGCGTGGAGGAGCAGGAGGGGTGCGAGGAGCCAAAGCCTCGGGGTGCAGCGGGGCATGATGGGCTGACAGCATCGCCAGCCCCGGAGCACATGGGAGCACATCCCTGCGTGCGGGTGTCTGTGCATCCGCTCCTCCCGTGATGTCACTCAGATCCCTATCGCGGTGACTCACCCGTGGCTCGCTTTGGCAACAACAGTGGCACAGGCAAGGCCAGAGGCAGCCGATGTGGGGGGCAGAGAGCCGATGATGTGGGGGTCAGAGACCCAATGTGGGGGGCCGAGAGCCAATGATGTGGGGGGCAGAGAGCTGATGTGGGGGGCAGAGAGCCGATGTGGGGGCAGAGAGCCAGTGTGGGGTCAGACCCCCCGCCACAGGGCTGGAAGGGTTCACGGGGAGAAGCAGCAAAGCCCAGGGCATGGGAAGGGTTTCCTCGACTGGCAGCAGCCCAGCGTGGCTCCTCCAGCCCGAAGGAGCCCTGTGTGTCCCAAACTCCCACGGGAAAGCTGTGGCGAGCGCCGCGCTCCCTCCTGCTCGGCGCTCGGGCTCCTTTTAGGGGCAAGGCTCGCGGCTGACGTGGGCCGTGGCACGGCCAGGATTTACTCCTGCTTTGCGGAGGCCCCGGGCGGCACAAGCGGCGGGTGACATCCTGTCAAACACATCTGCCGGGGAGATTAACCAGAGCTCCCACGGGGGCCAGGCCGGCCAGCAGCCCGCTCGAAATATCCCTGACACATTCCCAGGCGCTACAGCAACAACAGAGCCCCACACCGGGGCTGGTGCCTCGGCGTCGCTGCCTGCCCTCGTGCTGGGGGTCCCGCGTGTGCTTCCCGAGGGTCGGCGTCCAGCAGGGATGCAGCACTCCTAACCCATCCCATGTCTCCTCCGCTCCCACAGGCTGCCCTACGAGGTGGATCCCATCACGGTGTTCGCCTCCTTGTCTCCGGAGGGGCTGCTGATCATCGAGGCGCCGCAGATCCCCCCTTACCAGCAGTACGGCGAGGGCAGCGGCGGCGGCAGCGAGATCCCAGTGGAGAGCCAGGAGGCCACGTGCACCTGAGCAGCCACCCGTGGCCCTCCCGTGCCCCGGCACCCTTCCTCCCCCGTCCCCTCTGTCCCTGCATCCCTGCTCCCCGGGCCCCTGCGGCGCAGCATCCTGACAGCCTCCGGCAAGGGTGACGGGTGCCGCTCGCTCGCAGGGATGGCAGCACCCGTCACCCCGGGGGGACCGGCTGAGAGCTGGGGCACACACCGGGTGCCAGGCCACCGGCCTCGAGGGCTTGTAGCAGTCTGAGGTGCCAGTAGAGATTTTGTGCCCACCGGGCCAAGCAGAACGGATGTCCTCCGTATGGTTATTGAGCTCTGAGTCGCTCGGATGGGATATTTATAACAACAGCAAAAAAGGGCCTTTTTTTTCCTCTAAAATTGACATGGAAACCCATAGCCTTGTGTCTTTTTCTCCTCCATGAGTTGGTTTTTGTTTTGTTTTTTTTTTTAAAACTACATCTCTGCAAAGGACATGTGTCCAGCAGCACGGCCTCCGTCCTGAGAAATAGAAACTGTCCGCGCGCTTTGAACACTGGTTTGGGGTTTGGGTTGTTTTGTTTTGTTGGGTTTTTTTCTTTCCTTATTTCCAAAGAGAATTTGTGCTTTTACTTGTCAGAGCTGAGGAATAAAACCCAGTCGATGTTCTTAGCCTCCGCTTGTCTCGGCTGAGCCGGCGGGGCGGGCGCGGGGCTGCGGGAGGGCGGCGGGGAGGAAGGGGGACGCCACCATGTGCCACCTCCCAGCCTGGCACAGGTCCTCCCCATGGGGACAAGGACAAGAGAGGTGTGTGGGGATGTCTGGGTGAATTCCAAGTCCTAGCCAACACTGTGCCGAGGAGGCACCAAACCTGGCGAGCACCACCTCCTGTCTTTACCCTCCCCATGGGTTGAAAATTCCTGCTTGGGGATGCTAAAATCAGGCTCTGAGCTGGGAAAGTTGGGTTTGCACCATCCCTGTTT
This sequence comes from Grallaria varia, assembly GCA_013396735.1. Classification (NCBI taxonomy): domain Eukaryota; kingdom Metazoa; phylum Chordata; class Aves; order Passeriformes; family Formicariidae; genus Grallaria; species Grallaria varia. Next base: position 181,515 of record VWZG01003290.1, on the reverse strand, counting down.
CCATCTCCCCATGCCACCTTCCCACCTGGCGCTCAGCAGGGAGGCACTTCCCAGCTGATTCCCTGGTGGAGGTCTCTGCTGGGCTCCGGGCACAGTCTTTAGCCCAGGAGAGAAGCACCATTTGTTACCAGGCTGCAATCAATGCCCAGCACTTGGCAAAGCTGCCCTGTCGATGGCTGGTGGGAAATTTTCCATCGATCTGTGCAGCACCTGGACCAGGCACCCAGTTTTCCATGTCACCAGGACTTCAGAGTTAAAAATACAACCTCACATGCTCCACTGGGGCTCCTTTGGGATGTGGTTACCAACAACAGCCCGTCACGTGCTGTAAACCCCAGCCCAGCACTCGGGTGCCACGAAGGCACCCACATTCCAGGTCGTGGGGTGGAACCTGGGGCCTCTCACCCGGTTTTCCATATTATATTTAATTTCCAACAGTTGTTACAGAGCTGGGACCCTCCGGTGGTGCACGGCGCTGCCAGCCCCAGGCTCGGCCACGCTGACTCTGCCAGACACTGCTGTGAGCACAGCAATTTTTATGAATAAAATATAATCCTCGAAATGTGATACTGACACCGGAGTGGAACGCTGAAAAGTCATGAGTCACAGCTCCAGCCCTGTGTCCTTGTGCCACTTGGAGCCGTCATGCCCTGCGGGTGACACCTCTCCAGCACAAACTGTCCCTCCTCTTCCTCACCCTTTGGAAGATTTATTTTTATCAGCCTTTTGACACAGGCCCAACCCCAAGTTTGTCCCTTTCCCTGGGAAGGACCCCAGGGGAAGCGTGTATGCCCCTGTGGCCACACTCAGGCCCAGCATCCTGGCTGGATGTGACTACTGCAGCCCTGACCTGGCTCCCCGAGCAGCGCTGCGCGTGCAGGGGACCAGCACTGGGGTGGGGGAATGAGCCAGAGCTGAGCCCCTCTGCCACCCTGGGGTACCTGCCTGGGGGGAATGAGCCAGAGCTGAGCCCCTCTGCCACCCTGGGGTACCTGCCTGGGGGGAATGAGCCAGACCTGAGCCCCTCTGCCACCCTGGGGTGTTTTCCTGGGGGGAATGAGCCAGAGCTGAGCCCCTCTGCCACCCTGGGGTATTTAGGGGAGGCCTCAGGCTACAGCAGCACCAGTGCTGGGGCGACAGGAGCTCCAAGTTTGGCTTTGGGGGTGCCACACTCAGGTGATGGCTCCAGCTCTCATTCCTGATGATCCTGCAGTTTGGGGCAAGTTTTGTTTTTCTTTAATTGCTTTCTGCTTTATTTGGTTCTTCTTTCTGGTGAATTCCTTAACAGCATCTTATAAAAGCTGTTGTAAGCTGCATTAGCAATCACTCCTTAATGGCTGGGGTTGTCATGGGCAATTAGCACTAGGGACCTCTTCCATGGGCAGCATGCTTGGGTCTGTGCAGGCAGCAGCTTTCCAAGCTCTTGGATGGTCTGGAGTATCACAGACTAATGAAATAATTGTAACTGGAGGTCTGCGTGGTTTTTTAAAGTATGATCTGATTATTCATGTGAAGGAGGTTTTAAACAAGTAATCCCTACCGATGTTTCTGCAAATGGAAAAATCAGTTCAGAAATACAGGGGGGGCACTTCTGTTTCAGGCTCTCCCCCCATGTCTGAGGAGATGGGCTGGGATAGGTGGGTTTCTGGGGTCCCTGGGCGAGCAGAGCTGGGGCTGGTGGGGAGCAGGAGCTCTTTGTTTGCTCACCCTCAGCCTGCTGTGAGATGACAACTTGGAGCCATCAGACCTGTAACGCAAAGCAGTAATGGCCACTCTGCAATGACATCACATTTCATGGATTTAGAGCTATTACAGTGCATCGGGTGGTGTCAGAACACATGATGGTTTATGGCTTAATATGGGCTCTGAGGGAGTCGTCGTGTGCAGGAGGAAACAGGGGGTGAGCATCCTCTGGGAAGGGAGGAGGGAGCATCCTGCCCAGAAGGGCTGAGGAGGGGTCGAGCCTGGGTGGCTGTGCATTTTGGGCCCCCTGTGGCACGCAGGAGAAAGGGCAGGGTTGTGTTTATCAGCAGTGCAGCTTGCACAGGACGCCCCAGCCACAGCAGCACCTCTCTGCTGGCCCTGTCCAAATCATTCCAGGAGGCCAAGTGCTCCCTTATTTCTCCTGGAGTGGCACTGGACTCGCCAATGTCCACATCATTCAAGACCAAAAGACTTTTACTGCTGAAGAAGACAGAGGAACTATCCTAATCCGGCCTTCAAATCCTGCTGTGGGAGCAGCACTGGTGCTGCTGGCAAGGGGCTGTGCCCAGATGGGGAGGGTGTTTGGAAAATTTTGTTTTCTTCATTCTGGGAAGTCAGTTCTGATAAAATGCACAACGATACATGGAATTAAGCAGCTGAATGCTGGGCAATTTGCAAAAAAGGCTCTTTGTTGGCACGGATGGGACAGCAGGCAGAGCAGAGAGTGAGAGGAGTGTGCCTGCTCCGGGAGAGGGATCCTGGAGTCAGGGCTGGGGTGGAAATGCAGGAGTTCCTGATGCATCCCAGGACCACGAGCTTGCAAGCTCAGCCCTGAGCCCTAGCAAAGCTCTCCTAGGCAGCTGGAGGGAAATGTGGGTGGTTCATGAAGCCTTTTTATTTCGGGAAAGATTTTTGGTGACCCCTCCTGCAGCACAAGCGGGTGATTGCCAGTGCTGCAGGCACAGAGCTGGGGAGGGCTGAGCTCTGTGAGATAAGGGGCTGTGTCATGGGAAACCAGCCTCAAAGGACCTGCTGCTCCAGCTGGCTGCTGTGACAGGCTGAAGGACACGAGGAGATAAGGAGAAGGTCACCCAAGCCATGGGAGAGCTCTCTGGACAGCTCAGTGGCAGGAGGCTGGGCGTGCAGGAGGCTGAATAAACCTCTGGGCTGTGTCCTGCTGCCTGTGCTGAGCTGTGGGGCATCACCTGCCCTCTGCAATGCGTGGGGCAGCAGGGCCAAGCAGTTTCTGAGTCCAGCAGGGACCCCACCAGGGCTGGGATGGGGAGCACATGGCTCCTAGCAGGGCACCAGCTCCCAGCCTGTCCCAGAGGATTTATTTTCCTAAAATGGAAGTGTGAGCTGAATTGATTTATTTTGGTTGGCAGCATGTGGAGCCGGGTAAATAATCCACAAGAAGCTCCAGAGCTGTCCAGATACGTCAGGCACCTCCAGGGACCCGGTCTCTTCTCCCAGAAAAATGGGATTTGTCTTATTTTCCAACTGCCCTGGTTCCTGGAGAGAGCTGTGACCAGCAGCTGACCCAGCAGCTCCCACAGCCGTGCCCATCCTTGCTCTGGAAGCATCATTCCCACACGTGCCCATGGCTTGGGACACGCTGGCTCACCCTGCAGGGATGCACTTGACGTCTTTGGCTTGCTTGGATCGTGCTGTGGGGTCCAGGGTGCCCAAAGAGACCCTTTTGTCGGCTGGTGGGGTTGTTTGTGCTTCCCAGCCCCTCTGGGAGCCTCTTTGCACAGCTCAGGAGCTCAGCCTGACTCCCCCCAGCATCCTCGGCCCCTCCAGGTTCCCATCCCTGCAGCTAATCCATCTGGCTTTGCACAGGGGGTTTGGGATAACACTTCTGGGTGGTTTTCCTTCCCGGAGCATCCCGGGCTCCCAGAGGGTTTCTCACTATTTCTCACACAAAATTGGGCTGCCTCGTTACAAGCCAGTCCCTTTGCCCTACAAAAATAAGCTGGGAGTGCTGGGTCGTTTCTCTGTTGCAGTCTGAGGTGATTTGGGGGTTTTCTTGTTTCTCTTTGGGAGTTCCTTCACCGTTGGAAATTTTGCTTTGGTGCAGTTTTGGTCCCTGCTCACAAAGCAAATCTCATCTGCTTTATTCTGGATGTCTCCAAAGGGAACACTTTCCCACATGGTGGCCATGGGGACAGAAAAGTAAAAATTTGGGTTTTTTTTTTTCCTAATGAAAGAACCCAATATCACAGAGATAACCCACCCTGGCTAACCAAGTGGCCTTTCTGTCCCTTCCAAATCCAAGGCTGGGAAGCTCAGCAGGAGCTCCTGGCCATGAACTGGCACAGCCACCCCTGGGAGCAGATTAAGAAATTCCAGAAGCTTCACCCATCCAAGCAGAGGGAAGGGAAGGAGAGAGCTCTGTAGACAAAGCAAAGCCTGTGGGGTGTTAAGGCATCATGTTTTGGATTCTTCTGCCTGTACCCACCTTGGGAGGGGCCTGGGTGGGCAGCAGAGACCCTCACGGGTGGGCAGTGTGTGTGCCCACGGTGTTGAGCATCACTGACCCCTTCAAGGAGCTGCAGCTGCCTCTGGGCACTGCAACACTGCCCAGCCTCGAATTCCCCCCTCGCATAATGAGCTGCAGCCAGGGGAAGGGGACTGTTCTCCTATTTGTTTTCTTTTGTCAGTCTTTAAATCCAGTTGTAAATGCTGTTGATAATTAAAGGCTCTCTTGTTGTCTGGGTGAAGTGCAGCCCCCTGCTCCCAGCCAGATGCTCCCCAACAAACCCACCTCAGAGGAAAAGCACATTTTGGCTTAATTTTTCTTCTTTCGTATTCCAACAAAAACCTCCCTATCCGAGGCAGCCTTGAAAACTTCTCCTTATTAAAAGACCTCCTTGAAATGCATTATAGCAGCCAAGGAGGGTGGTTATGAAGCACAAAAAACCTGCAGAAGAGCTCATTAAAACAATAAATTACAACTAATTAGAATAAATCAAGCTAAATCATCTCCAGTGTGAAGGTAAAATGAGGTGTGAGTGAGCAGTTTTAATAAGGCTGGTGCTAATCCCAGGCTCATCTTTAAAATGCTGGTGAGTCCTGCTGCATTGATGATCCCACTGCTGGGACTGGGCTGGAAAAGAGACATGGACAAAGGCCTGGGGAAAGCAGAGCTGATGGCATTGTTAATTGTGGCCCAGCCTGAGCTGCCTGTCCCTAATTGCAGTGGGTTTGGGGGTAGCACAGCACTCACAGCGGTCAAGGCATTGGGTTCCCTCACTTTTTTACTATTATTATTATTATTTCTCTTTGATTTGCAATGCACAAAGTGGCTGTGGGGTTTTGCTCCTCTCTGTCATATCACTTCATCACGCGCAGCCACGGCTAAATGATTTCTCTGCCTAATTAGCGGTGAGCTCATCGCAGCCGCCTTGGCTCCCAGTCAGTTCTCCCCCGGGTCTCCAAAGAGCTGCTCCAAACAAGGGAGAGGAGGGAGCTGGGAGTGGGGGCAGTGGGATGGCTGGGCTGGATGGGGCTCTGAGCAACCTGCTCTAGTGGGGATGTCCCTGCCCGTGGCTGGGGGTTGGAACAAGATGGTCTTTGAGGTCCCTTCCAAGCCAAACCAGTCTGTGATCGTTGACTAGAAGGTCCGTGAGCTGCCAAAGCAAAAGGTTGTGTTGAAGAATATATATATATATACTGTGCTGAAGTATGTGAATCGCTGCTGAAAGCACCTGGAAGTGGGCTCAGCTCTCAGGAACGTGGAGCCCAGGGCCAGCACGGGCACTGGTGCCAGGGCCAGGGGCAGCAGCGATGCTGGGGGGACACCACGGCTCGAGCCTTCCCAGCCATCGCTTCCGTCCGAGGGACGAGCCCTTCTACCAGTGCTGGAGAAATGTATTAGTCTCATTAAGCTTAAATGATCAGCTCCAGGCCTAGATAATGATACTTAATGGATCTAATATTTTTGGGGGGCGATTATGCTGTTGTATACAGTGTGTATATCATTAATAACCTTCTTTAAACCTCCTTGCTTTCACTGTCACTAATTACGTTCAAGCCCTTCTTATGCCTAAGCCCAATTAGCTGCCAATAAAGAGGCTTTGCCCCGTGAAGGATGCCTGGCTGTGGCGGGAGGCAGATGCTCGTGCTTTGGGCAGGAGGATGCTTGGATTTGGTCCCAGCAGCCACGGGCTGGACACCGCAGGGTGGTCTGGGCAGGCACGGTGGGTGCAGGACATGGTGGAAAGCCTTGGGGCTGCTCCGCTCTGTCCAAAACCCTTCTCCCAGTCCCAACCAGCAGGGTGTTAACACCAGTGTTCTGCAGGGGGTTAACACCACTCAGGGCCACTCCACATTCCGGGTTTTATCACCTATTGGTGTGTCTGTAGGTGAGGGTGGTGAATCCTCATCGGGTGATAATGGATGCATCAAGGATTCCGTGTTTTCTCAGGGAAGATGTGCCTAAGCCCAGGACTCACCAGACCCACCCTCAGTGGTACCCACGCTGGATGCAGCCAGTTGGCCACTGTCTCCAAACTCTCCCTGAACTTTTCCATCACCCTTGGGAGGAGGAACCAGGCTTGGCTGCTTCTCTGCTCCTCCTTACCCCTGCCTCCTCCCCATCCTCCTGTGAGTTGATTAATCCATTAGGATTAACCTCTCTTTAACTCCTTGATTAGCCGCATTTTAAAACTCCATTTGTTTTCCTTTTTACATCAAGGCAGAGCCAAAAAAAGAGGGCAATTTGTGGCGATACTGATTTAGTGCAATTTCTGAAAATCAGGGCGAATGCCGGGAAGGCGTGCTCGGCATCTCAACTCCTCCCAGCGAGCTCCAGGCTTGGGAAGGGCACCACAGAACCACATCCACCCGCATTCCCACGGCTGGTTTCTGCTTGGGTTGGTGCAAACCTGGAAGGCGCATCCTTGGAGAAACTGAGGCCCTGGTGAAGCGATGTGGGGCAGCAAACCAGATCCTCAGGCCTTAGAAGGCTTTTTGGTCCCTCAGGGACACTGGAAGGACACTGGAAGTGTCCTTGGTTTCACTGAACTCTGCACAGCAGGAATTGCTCAGGACTGGGTTTCTTGCTCATGGTTTGGCCCCATCCAGGCTGGATTTGCCAGGTTCAGACCCAGTCCTGGGTTTACCAAACTTTAGCTCATGGCCCTGGTGAGCTGCCAGAGCCCTGCAGAGTCTGGGGGTGTTTGGTGACAGAAGCTCTGCCGGTGTGTGCCAGGATCTTGGCTCAGTGTCAGCTCCAGCTTTTCCCGTGGGGCACCTGCACTCCCCTGCCAGGCAGGAGCCACGTGAGAAAAACTGCTAAATATCCTCAAAAATCAGCAAACCCCCCCGGGTTTAAACCAAACTCTCTACTGTCCCCCCATGTCCATCTTTCCCTTCCCAGTGTGTCCCCGGGATGGAGTGACTCCCTGTCCCTGCCCATCCTGGGCCTCTCCCACTGCAGGGGCTGGGGATGCTGAAGCACAGGCAGGGTGGGGATGTGTCAGGTGGGCAGAGCTCTGCAGGTGGGGGCTGTTTGGACCCCCCTCTCCTGGTTTTAGCCCCAGCTCTGTGTCCCCCTTGCAGGGGCGATGGGTGCAGCCCTGCCACGCAGAGGGAAGGTCAGACGGTGACCCCGTGTCCCATCTCTGACCAGGCACAGCTCGTCCCCTCGACCAACCGGCTGCTCCAGAGTTACTGCTCCCTGCTGTACTTCTGGGATTAGGAAGCTTTGAGGTGACTGGCACCAGACACCCCCTGACCTGTGTTAACCCTCTGATTCATTCCCGGGGCACTTCCTCTGGCTGTGAGTCAGTGTTTGAGCGCGGATGCTTTCAGAGGTGGCTGCAGGGGAATAGCACCATGGGATGCACCAGGAGGGACAGGGACAAAGTGGATGGAGATGGACCAAGAGGATGGACAGAGGGATGGAGAAATTGCCTGAGCTGTGTTTCAGTGGTCGTAGGAGGTTGTTGCATGATATGGGGGGTCTGTTTGTGCAGGCAGGGGTTGAGGCTCTGGCATGGAGCTCAGCAAAGCCAAGGCTTAGCACTGGGATCTGCAGTCTCCCCCGTGCCTGGCCAAGGGCTGGGAGTCTCTCCTGGTGCTGGGATGCTGAAGGAAACGGCTCATGCTGGCACTAAAGCACCTCTCCTACAGAGCTGGAGTTTTGGGCTTGGCTGTCTGCACAGAGCAGCTTTCCCTGCCGCTGTTTGGGGTGTCTGGGAAAGGCTGAGAGCAGCAGGGACATCACTAGAGCCTTCCTCCTCTTCCAGGCTGCTCACTTGCAGGCTGTTTAGAAGGACCTTTGAAATGTCTCTAAGGTTTTGGAGTAACTCAGTGTGTTTCTAAGCTGTTCTGGAGTACATGGGTGGGAAACACACCTCCTGAATACACACACCCCTGTGCACCCCCATGGCATTCCCTGCAGCTCCAGGTGTTCAGGCAAGCAGGTTCAAAGACCTGCAAGGGAATCTTCTTCCCATTAGTAAGGCAAACCAAGGCAAAACCAAGCAGAAATTGGTACAAAAACAAGCAGAGAGCTCTGCCTTGTGGGACTGCAGCACCCAAAGCTGGGCCCCCCACCCCGGCACGGGTGGTGGCGGAACTGGGAAATTCTCTCGGGAGCCGTCTGTGAGCTGTCAAAATATATCATAAGATGCCGTTGAGGTTTAAAAAGCTTCATGTTGATGCACAATTTAAGGGAAGCATCTTGCATTTCCATAGCTATACAACAAGATTTCCTGAAATTGCAGTGATATGAGAAAATGTCTTTTAAAGTGGCACCCAGATGGCAGGAGGAAATTGTGCTGTTTGAATTCTATTCAGATAAATCGAAACTAAAGGGATGTTAAACATTTTATAGGGTTTTTTTTTCCTCCTCCCCGCTTCTACCACCTGCTACTGAAATGCCAACAAGAGGAGCCATCAAACAGGGCAAGTGAGATCCTTGCAGCACATCGCTTGGGAAACGGCACTGAACACTGAGACAACCCAAACCCAGCAGGGTCGGGTCAGGGCTTCTCTCTCCTCTCTCATGGGGGTTGGGATCCACGTGGGGAGCTGGAGGGGTTGTAGGATTCAAGTTCCTTGGGAGCTTTGCGTGACCACAGCGTGCAGCTGGAGGGATGGGGAGAGGCTCTTGGGCCCCTGGGTGTGGGTGAGGTGCTGCTCCTTGGAGCCAGCCCTGGCAGGAACCATAGAATTAGAGCCCAGGCCAGTGCAGGCAACCTCTGTGACAACAAAGCTCCACACCCACACCCTGGGAAAGGGACTGGCTTTTCTCGGGGGGTTGCCTAAACCCATTTCTAGCGAAGAGAAGGAGCCGTAGCCAAACCCCAGGGGTCAGGGCTCAGCCTTGGGAGTCACAGTGTGAGCGAAATGCAATGGCTGGTGCTGTATTTCTCCTTGGAAAGCCACTTGCTGCAGGATGCAGAGACCCTCACATAGGGATGGCCATGAATCCTCCCAATCCTGGCCATCCCTAGAGCTGTGCTGCCTTAGGGACGGGCTCTGCATCCCCCTGGTTTCGAGGCGATCCTGCAGAGCTCCCCAGCAGCAGGTGCCTCCCTGGGAAGTGCTTTTTGTCTCCCTGTTCCTTGGCACTCGCAGGCGAGCGGCGTTTTCGCTCCTGAGCTAAATATGTCGCTTTGTCTCGTAGCGACTGCCAGGTTTTGGCAGTGCCGGCACCTCGCGAAAGCACCCGCGGGACAAATGCCAATAATTGCGCACCCGTCGTTAGTCAAGGAGGAAGAACTGGGCTTTGGGCTTGTTGTTTTGGTTTGGAAAGTAAAATTAGCGTGTTTCCTCTGCTGTTTACTTGAAGCTGTTAGTCACGGCGTGTGGGCTGGTTTGTCTCCCCGGACGGGTCTCACTTCCCAGGGATGGGCCGAGGTGCTCGGGGGAGACCGTGAGCAAGAGCAGCAAATATGCCAGCCTTGGTTGTGTCCCTGCCGGGAGAACGTGTTGGGAATGATGGGACAGCAGTGCTGGTGCTCCCGGGAAGCCTTTCCCTTATCCCCAGCCCCACCTGCCTCCCCACTCGTGGGCTGAGCAGCCCATCAGGGATGGGTGGCACCTGCACCCACGGTCCTCTGACCCTCTGCTGCTGCTGCTTCGAGCCCCATCCAAGCTTCAAGCCCCTTCAGCCCACCTCCGGGCAAGCTGGTTTTTTTTTACATACTCCTTTTCAAACTCTTTTCAAAGTGGATTCATCCCAGCAGGTGGGTGCGTGGGCAGGTGGGGTGATGCTCCCCACGGGGAGCGAGATGGCTTTGTGCTTAACACCGGATGGAGGTCCCCGGCAGGGCACGTGGCTGTGTTTTTTCCAGCGTGGCAGAGTGTTTCCCAGCTGGAATCTGGCTGAAGTTTTGGGAGAAGAGATCCTGGCCAAGATCTCAGCAGTTTTTTTTCGAAGGGCTGAGCCTGCAGGGAGCACCTGCTCGCCACCAGCGTGGGCTTCCCGACTTCCAGCAGAGCTGCAGAAAGTCACGGGGGCTGGGTTAGGTATTTTTAACCACCCTTGGCCGGGCAGGCTTTGCCTTTTCCTGTTATCTCTTCCTGCGATGACGGGGTGATTTGGTGACAGCCACCCCCTGGTTCAGCAGCTCCTGCAGCTGAGGTGTGTGGCACACAGAGCAACGCCGCCGGTGGGACACGGCGCTGCCTCGAGTTATCACAGTGTGGGGTGTTCAGCAAATAATCCGAATCTTCGCCTCAAATTGCTTCAAACGCCACGTTATTTCGGAGGGGGGCTGGTGTATTATCTGTTATACCCCCAAACCCAGATAATAACAGTAATACCATTTGGTGGAGCGCCGTTAATACAACAAGGCTGTCACTTGTCACCGAGAACGCTGCGTGTGGCAGCCTGTTAAAAAGAGTCAAAACAAGGCTGGCAAGAGCCAGCGCAGGGCTCTGTGAGCACCGCTGAGTTCCCCAGTGCCAGAGGCAGAGAGGGTGTTGTGTCCTGCACAGCGATGCTGCTTGGCTGGCACAGCCCCTGATGCGGTGACATCCTGGTGTGCAGGGGCCTGTAGGGACACTGATGGGGCTGCCCTGGGTCTCACGAGTTGGTTTTGGCAGAGCTGCTTCCCGGAGCCAGGCTGAGCCTGCCCTCTCCTCCTGCCTGCCTTGCTGTGCGGGCTCGCTCCCTCCTGAGCCCACGTGCTGCTTAAAGGCTGCTCTTGCCCACTGGATCCCAAATTTGGGGATCGGTGGATGCTGAATGCATCCCATGGGATGTGCAGGAGGAGCAGACAGTGTGTGAGCCCCTTGGCTGCTCACCCCAGGTGAGTGGCATCTTTCTAATGCCTGGGCACAGCCGAGCTCCCAGACCAGGCAGCATCAGCTTGTAGCTGGAGGTACTGGGTGCTCATATTTCTCCTCCCTCTTTCCTTTAAAAAAAGGTATTTCAAAGATAAAAGCAATGTGAAGGCAGGCAGTTACACATCTGGAAATGCATAAGGAATGAAATAAGGGTATGAGAGGGTTTCTGCAGGAATTCATCTCCACTGTATCTGCTCCACAGTGAACCTGAAACTTCCTGGAGATGCAAAAATAGCACTTTTTTTTTTTTTCTCGAGCACAAACCTGCTTTCCCCAGCTGCAGACCCTGTGCATAAGCAGAGCCTGCTGTGGGCAGGAGAATGTTTACTGCCTCCGCACCGAGAGCCACAACAACCCCCCCACCAAGCCTCAATAGCTTCACCGTGTTCTTTTTATAATGGAATAGGGAAGGAATGCTCTGCGGAAGTGAAATGCCTCTCTCAAATCACCAAGTTATTTTTATGTGCATTGATATTTTCTTATGTGTGTGTAAATACCTCCCCCCCATGAATACTTTTATCTGAAGGAGTGAAATAAAAATAGCCAGAGATTGAAAGGGGAGAGGGTGAGGGGGTGGTTGTGCTTTTGGGAAGAATCTCTTCAAGGTTCGGTAACAGCAAAGTCGTGGTGATAACATGAGCTGACAAAATCCCAGCTTCTCAGGGGCTGGCAGGAACAGTGGAAAGGGAAGACATGGTAATGACTTTCTCTCTACATCCCCATTTACCCCAACAAGCCACAGCCCAGAGTGCAGGCTTGGTGGTGCACTTGGGGAGGTTTCGACAAGCTCCCAGGCTCTGTGCCTGCCGGGAACTGCTGCTCAGGGGCTTGGAGAAATGCCCCCCATCCCACAGGTGGCACAGGGGGATCCCCCGCCTCTCTGGGCTCCTGGTAGTGCCCACTTTGCCCTCTCTGGCCACACAGCCTGGCTGCTCTCCCATGCCAAGCCCTGCTTCTCCCCAACTTTCTTCCTCTGGGCCAGTTGTGGGGGGAGATGCTGCGTGACACTGGAGAGGCAGAGGGACGTGCTGCAGCTTGATGCAGAACTCCTGTGGGCTCTTATTTCATTCCCCTCCACCTCCCCAGTATGACAACAGCAAAGAGATTTCTGAGAGCTCAAGCTCTGCAAAGAGGGGAGGAAATTTCTCCCTAGGGAATGCAAATGGGGAGGGTTATATGACCTCACAAAGCTGGTGCCCTGCGTGCCCTGGCTTAGGATCATTTATTGTCATTGCTTCTCTTTTCTTTTTTTAATGATAACAAAAGGTGGATGATGAAATGCTTTGCTGTGTGGCTGGCTGATGGCATTCAGGGGACACGGTGACCCTTGGCACAGCTTTTCTGGTGGGACGGGATGCATCCAGCACCCATTGCAGAGCTCACACTGCACCAGCTGAACTTTGGCTGGAGCAGAAATAAAACCATCCCATCTAATAATACTCGGGCACAGCAGGCTCCCAGAGCCTCTGCCAGCTGCTGTGGTGTCACGAGTCACCGAGGCACAGCGTTGTGCAAAGTCACTGCTCCTGCCCCACTCTCAGGGGCTGAACCCCGTGGATACACAGGTCCTCTGTCCCAGCCAGTCTCCCGGGGGCCTCACAGGGGTTGGGGGAACCCAGCTCAGCTCAGGCAATGCCTCCTCTTCATCTACTTTGGGAAAGAGCTGGGAGGATTTCCAAATGCCTCTGCTTGGCAGCTACTCCCCACCATTCCAGTAATGCACTGCAAGTCAATGTGAAGACAGTTCAAGGCTTGTGTCCCTATAAACAGCATTGCTGTGTTCTCCCTCTCTGCAGCATCTCCCAGCGGCTGACAATGCCCCATCTGTTCATTTCCGGCAAAGCCCATGCTGGATGCAGGTGGGAGATGGTGTGTTGACAAAAGATGACTCAATTATCATTATTTTTTCCCTGTAATCTTTCCCCTGATGCCCGTGCTGTGGCCTGCTGTGGTTTGCACAGGGCCTCGGGCAACCCCCAGATGACTTTCTGCAAACGTTTGTGCCTCTGGTGCTCCGTGCATGGGCCTGTGCACCAGGGGCAGGTCACAGGTAATGGCTGGCAAAGGCATGTGGTGCTCAGAGCCAGCTCCAGGGGGTTGGCAATGTCCCCTGAACGTCTTGCTGAGCGAGTTCCTGGCATTCAGAGAGGCAGGATGGCCCGGTGAGGGGCAGCGTGGCCTCTGGTAGTGGAGCATTGCCCTGCTCTGGGTTTTGGGCACAGATTTGCTCCGTGAAATGAATGCCAGAGCTGCTCTGGTGGCTGGAACCAGGGCACAGCAGAACTTGGCCAAGCCACCAAGTGTAGTTTCAGTGGTGGGCTCTCACCATTGGTGGTCTGAGCCATTCCCACTGTAACCAAGCTGTTGGCATTGCAAATTTAAGTCATTTTGGTTTTTCCCCTGCAAAACCCACTTTCTCAGCAGCCCCTCTCCCCTCCTCACCCACGTTTCATCAACACCACGAAGACACTTCTCACTTAAATGGTGTGAGCGCACAGCTCCTCTGAGTCACAGCTGTTAGCAGGGAGCTCATAATTCTTCGGGTTTTTTTTCAAGCATAAACCTCTTTGGAAAAGGGCATTAAATAAAACACTTGACTGAGGTCCCGGTGGTGACTAATTCCCATGGCACGCCCCGTTCCAGCGTTAACCCTGCTGAGCTCACGGCAGGCTGGGGGCTGCAGGGATCCTCGCAGCAGGAGGAGCAGAGGAAAGGCTGAACATTGCAGGAGAACAGCTAGAAAGGGGCAGGCACAGGTGATGACACAGTGGGAACTGACCCCAGCGTGCTCCGTCCGGGTGCCACATTCCCTGGAGAGCATGTGGGTGTGAGCTGTGCCTTGGTCCAAAGCTGGGGGACAGCCCAAAGCACTGGGCACAGCAAAACTTAATGTTTGAGCCCAGAATTGGCTGGAGAGGTTCGAGGAGAGGGAAAAATTATAGAATCATTGAAAGGTTTGAGTTGGAAGGATGTGAAAGATCATCTGATTCAAACCCTCCCTGCCGTGGTCGGGGACACCTTCCACTAGACCAGGTTGTTCCAAGCCCCATCCAACCTGCCTGTGGGATCACAATTCCAGGGACATCCACAAGTAACCTGAAAACAAATCGTCTCCGTGGAAATGCTGGGATGGGACATGGTTTAGTGGTGGACCTGGCAGTGCTGGGTTAATGGTTGGACTCAATGATCTTGGAGGTCTCTTCCCTCCTGACTGATTCTGGGATCTCCCTGGGGCTCGCATGGGTCCGGCGCTGCCGGTGCTCTGTGCCAGACGGCTCTGCACGACTGCACCAGCCACCTCCAAAACACAACCCCGGCGCTGTTCGCCGCTCAGGTCCCTCATAGGGGACTTTTGCAAGGTGAAACAGCTCTTCCCCCAGTTTTGCTCTCCCTCTCTTCACCTTGAGAGCCCCGGGAGCTGCGGAGCAGGAGCAGCCTGTGTGTGCCGACAACAAAACGGCTGCGGGACAGGGCAGAACTAATTAGAGCCTCTATGAAATGACATCTATTTCCACAGATGGGAAGCTGCTTCCCCTTTGTCTGGCTCCTTCAGTTAATTAGTTATCTCAGAGGTTGCATTTGCATTCCTGGCTTTGTGAAATAGCCTTTTGTTAACTACTTTTCATATACTTTTATGAAGTCGGCCGCTGAAACGGGCTCATTTATCTCACCAGCGACAGGCTGAGAGGCTTGCCCAGAGCTGCGTGCCAGATGCTGGGAGTGGAAAATAATGTTTGGCTTGTCTGGGGTTTGGAAAGGAGACAGAAGGTGCAGGGCTGCGAGAAGAAAGTCCCAGGCTGCTAAAGCCAAGGTCTGGATCTTGACAACTCGTATAAAAATGTTCAATCTGTTGCTTTTGGGCAGTTTGCAGGAGCCAGGGAGGATGGTTTTTTCTCTGTTGTCACCTGGTGGGAGCGGGGTGTGAACATCCAGCCTTCTCAAGCTTTATCTGCTGCATCCCCCCTGCAGCAGTGCTGGGTATGAGCGTGTCCCCAGGGGCAGAGAGGGGGCTCCTGGGGACCCCCTGCCCACAGGGAGCCTGGGGACACCCCAAAGCTGCTGCTCCACATATCTACCCTCCATTAGCAACAGCAGCACTAATCGATCAACATCATTATTGCTGGGAAATGCTTGCAAAATCAATATTTCCTCTGTAGTATAAACCAACCATGAAGCCCTACACTGAGAGGGCATGGCTGGGTGGGTTTTGCAGCCCTGAGATATTTTTCAGGGACCTCAAAGGATGTTATGCTGGAATAAAGGGAATTCTGCCACGTGTTCAGCCATCCTTCCATTCCAAGAGAGGTTTTTTGGGTGATGAGCAACTGTATGTTAAAATGCAAACTTTGGAAATTCAGAGCACAGCTCGACTATTGGAGGGGGGGGTGTGGAGGGGATGGAAATAAGGCCCAAAATACATAAATCTCTTTATTTTCTGCACCAGTGAGTTTGTATTGGCCTGTTAGTTGATGCTCCTGAAGGTATCCACTGGGATGCAACTATTAGACATCCAAACTGTCACAAATGGAACCGTCGCTTTGAGAGACAAAGGGTAATTTATTGAGAAAAGGTGTCATTTAGGTGGGAGGATGGAAGGAAGAGAGACAGTTGCTGTGGACTTGCCAAGAGAGAATAGCAGATCCACTGATAGGCAGGGAACAGCTTTGAATTTCCAAGGCTGCCCTTGAGGGATGAGAAAATAAAAGCTAAGGACAAAAAAAAAGTATTAAATACAGTGACAGCAGAAACCTGAAGGATCACAGTGAAAAATGGGACTTTCTCCTCTAACAATAACCGAGAAAAAGATAGGATTGTAATTTGTAAAAGCTGTTAAATTGCCACCGAAATTGTAAGCTGGATGGAGAAATGACACAGGAGGGAAAAAAGAAACAAATGTATACTTGTATGTTCCTGGAGTATTGCTTTAAAATGGGACTAGAGATGAGCAGAGTGGAGGAGAAATGGAGCTGAGGAAGGGAAGAGCTGGGAGATCCCACCCGGCTCAGCTCCATGAGCCTCCACAGGCTGTGGGGGGGAAAAGAGGGGGATGTCTCCAAAAACATAAACCCATGGATTCATCTCTTTTGTTAGTTTCTGAATAATTCCTCTTCCTTCTTTGTCTTGGGGGGAGCTCATTTCTATGGATGTGGCACTAAGGAGCCAGGCACAGGCAGCGTGATCCTCTCCGAGCTCATTGCTCTGGAGGGAACCCCTTGCCAGGAAGGATTTTGCAGGGTGGGCTCCCCCCAGCCAAACTTTGGGGAGAAACGAGATGCAAAGAGCCTGGAGAGAGATGGGATGATCTGTACAAGAGCCTTGCCCCAAGGCTTGCAGGTGCCTGTGCCACTGGGATGGGGGTCCTGGGCACAAACTGCAGGGAGAGGAGACCAGGAGAGGGAGGGAATGACCAGCCCCGGCAGGACATCCCCCTGTGCACATCCCCTTCCCCAGCACATGGGCCCTGAGCATCCTGATGAAGCCAAATGGCCCTTCAGTTGTTTCAAAGCCATTAGAGAATGGATCTGCCAGGGAAGCAGAGTGTGTTTTGGGCACAGCTCCAAAGGGTGACAGCGCTGGTGTCTGCAAGGTGGGGGTGTGGGATGGCTCTTGTGTCCATCCTGCTCCTCTGCAGCACCTGCAGCATCTGGATTGACTCTGGATTGTCTCAGCCAGTTCCCCCACTCCAGGAGTCCCAACCTGCTGCAGACAAAGGTTGTTCAAGTCTCCGGAGCTGAAATCCCAGTGCTAGATGAGATTGTCACCATTTGTATTAGGGAAGTCATTGAAACTTGTTCTTTCTCAAATATTTCAGTTGAAATCACTCCTGTACACTCAGGTCCAACAAAAGCAGGTGCTCAGAAGGTCATCATTACCAAATTGTGATATTTCTCGTGGCTGTCTCAAACGCTGAGTGCTGGAATATTTCTTTTCAGCTGCAAGCATCTATGATTAAGCTGCACCCAATGAGAAAACTAGCAGAAATTGTGTTTTTAGCTCCCAAATTTAGCAGAGCAGTGGGTGAGCACCTCTGTCCCTGACCACCACATGCCTGGGAAAGTTTTTCCTGAGAAGAAAAAAAAAAAGAAGAGCAATGCAGAAGGTTTTGGGGGGAATTCCAGCCTGTAGAAAATACAAAGAGAGGAGGAAAATGAGGCGGGGGGAACCTGCCCAAGCTGCAAACACCCCCTGTGTCCTCCTGCAGACTCGTGGCCCCAGAGCCCCACAGCTCCACTGTGTCTCAGCACTTCTGCCCTCTCCTCTACGGTCACATCACTCTACATCAAAAGTTGTAACAGCAAAGAAAATGTTGGATAGATTAAAATGCAGGGAAATTATAGCAAGGGTGTTTTTTTCAGGGTTGAGAGGAAAGACAGGGAGGAGGGAGGAAGGAGATGTTTTTAGATACCTTGTCCCTTTAGAGAACTCACAGGATTCAGACAGTTGGAGCGATCTTGACAGGCTAAAAACCCAATCTGCTGGAAATCATAAACCTCAAATAATGTGCTATTGCTACTGATCGGCCCTGTATTTTAGGGCTGAATAGGTACAGTATTAAATTCATCTTGAGTTTTCATTTGCACCAGTTACAGCTTGTTTGACAGGGTTCGAATGAAGTTTGAAAGGCTTTTACTGAAAACGGTCGTGGGAGGAGTGAGGTTTGATGGGTTTTCTCAAGGGCTGAGCAGCACCTGCCTGAGGGTGTTGGGGGGCCAGGGTTGCTCTGCTGTGCACCCCAAGCTGCCCCATGGGAGAGACGCCAAGGACTGTATTTAATTAAGTGAGATACTGATGAATATTAACCTTACTCATAATGACATTCAGGTCTCCCCAGTGCTTTAACTACCGAGTCCTCCAACGATGTTGTGATGAAGTTCTGTTTATTTAAAGGTAAAACACACTGGGTTTGGCCGTGTCCCTTGGCCACAGCTCTGGTGCCCCTCAGCTTGGGGGGACACCTCAGCTTGTCCCTCACCTGAAAGAAAGGAGAAAAAAATCCACGTCCAGGGGCAACCTTTCCCTGGTATCCACCCTACCTGACACAGCTCCAGCCATTCCCTGGGTGCTGTCCCTGCTCACAGAGAGCAGAGATCGGAGCTGCCCCTCGGCAGGGACTGCAGGCCGTGATAAGGTCTGACCTCTTCTCCAGGCTGAACAAACCCAGTGCCCTCAGCCGCTCCTCATATGGCCCATCCTCTTGGCCCTCATTTGGATGTTCTCTAATGGCTTAATACCTTCCTTTCATTGTGTCACCCCAAACTGCCCCAATATTGGAGGTGAGGCCACCCCAGTGCAGGGCAGAGTGGGACAATCCCCTCCCTTACCCTGCTGGCCATGCTGATGCCCCCCCAGGATGCTGTTTGGGCTGCCAGGGCACTGCTGGTTCGTGTCCCACCTGCCTGGACCCCCAGACCCTCCCCAGGGCACTGCTGGTTCATGTCCAACCTGCCGGGACCCCCAGACCCTCCCCAGGGCACTGCTGGTTCATGTCCAACCTGCC
>VWZG01003290.1:623-162152 GCA_013396735.1 Grallaria varia | reverse complement strand
GCCCCTCAGAAAATTAACACCCCTCGCGTCAGGGTTTGGGCAGCTGCGGGTGTGTTCTCACGGCTGGGAAGTTAAGTGGTTTTAATAACTTAGGGAATAAAAACACCATTCTGGAACAGTGCCTCTACCAGATGTGTTTAAAAACGGAGACTCGAGGCAGCCGTGGCAGCAAGTGTAGGTGGGAGCAGCAAACTCGAGGCACCTGTGGTCCCAAATCCACCTCAGAACAGCAAATTCAAGGCTCCTGTGGTCCCAAATCCACCTCAGAACAGCAAATTCAAGGCACCTGTGGTTCCAAATCCACCCAGAACAACAAATTCAAGGCACTTGTGGTCCCAAATGCACCCAGAACAGCAAATTCAAGGCACCTGTGGTCCCAGAGCCACCTCAGAACAGCAGAATGAAGGTGTTGGCAGCCCCCAGAGTGCTCAGTCCTTGAGGTTTGGTGCACGTTTGGGCTCTGCTCAGGAGGAAGGGAAGGTCTTGGCCAGCAGCAGTGAAACTCCAAGGGAACGTGTTCTGGGAACAGGACCATAGGAGGGAAAAGCCATTTGCTCCTGAACACTTCACATGCCCTCCTGGGAAGATTTATCAGGAACTTGGAGAAATTCTCTCCACAAATGAAACAACTCCTCCCCTCTGCTCTTGGGGGCAGCTTGCACAGGTATGCCTGGCTTTCCTGCTTCAACCTCAAATGGGAAAAAGTAGGGAGGCTTTTCGTCTAACTAAGTTGCTAGCCCTTGTTTCTAGGGAAAAGGGTTATTAGTTCTGTTTAAATAAATGTTTGACTCAGTCTTCCATGCCTTCCTGTGAATAATCACAGGAATCTGGTACATTTGATGGTGATACGGGGGTGTTTGTAAATAACGGAGGGATGTTTTGAGGTGTACATTGTGATTTGGGAACTGGCTTTTGAAACTGATCTTTCAAGTTCTTGATGAGAGCACTTAAAATGGAGACAGCAGCAGGCTCGTGAATGAAAAGGAAAACATGAGATAGGGAGAATGCTCAGGGGAAGATAACAAGTCTTGAAAATGGAAGGAGAAGAATTGTAGTAAGGGCTTGATGGTAAAAGATGGTAAGAAGCAGGAATGATAAATGCTGGCACTTGAGAGGGGAATAAAAACCTTGGAGGTTGAACATAATAATGGTATAAAAGTAAAGCTTTGCAATACAAGTGGGGATGGCCTCGAAGGTAGTGGTTTAATTATTTTATATTTGACTTTGTGACTGTGTTTGGGTTTCGGGAAGGTGTAAGGGCATTAGCCAGGAGTTTCTGTGATAGTTTTTTGTTTGTGTAGTTTTTCTCCTGGTCTCCTCAGTCCTGCAACACCCATTAACTTTGTGGGGTTTGAGTTAAGCCTGACTCATAAACCATGGGACAAGACCCGTGTTGCTGATGCTGGAGATGAGCTCTCAGTGTTCTGCTGCTTGTTTGCTTTTCCTCAGTGCTGTTGGCTCACACAGGGAGATCTGGAGCTCTCTGAGGTTTCTCTGCTGTTCTGTGCAGACAGCAATTTTCCCTGTGGAATTAGAGTGCAGTCTCTCCAGCTTACCAGGACCACAAGTCCCCGTGACTACACTTGCTGTGTGCTTTCTCATGGAGTTGCCCAAGGGATGGTTATTATTCAGGGTAGGCAGAAAAGGTTCTGTCCACCCACTGCTTAATTTTCATTTGTGTTGCATTCTGAGCTTAAATTTTTAGCTCAAGTTCTTTTAAGTTCCAGGCAACAGGTGGCATTTGCTTCATTTTTACACACTACCTAAAGCATCTTGCTGGCTGTCTTCAGTCAGAGCGTTGCCTCTAAATTAGACAACATCCAGCAAGTGTTGCCAGTGTTCTTGTTTTAACCCTTAACTTCTAAAACAGCTTTTCTTCTGAGTATTAGAAGTTGTTTTGAGGAATTTTAACCACAGATATAATCTTTTAAAAAATTCTGATAATGCTGAAAATATTGGTTCATTTGTGGTAGTGGTTGTTGCCTTGGTGTTGAAAAATTGTCAGGATTTGATCCTTAAGGATGCTCTGGAACCCAGGTGGAACTTGCCTACTTAACTTGTCCAGATTAAAAGTACACAATGAACACAGGAAATAAACCCTATATAAATTACTAAACGTGTGGTTGTGGCTTGTACTTTAGACACATGAAGCCATCAGAGGTGAGTAGTCTTACCTGCTGTTCTTTTTTGTGCACAGCTAAAAGTACTGCATAGCCTTGGAAATCTGACTGACAATTTTTTTCCTTTTTACTAAAAGGTAGTGGTTTCTGAGTTGGGGAAAAAAAAAAGGGGCGGGGAGGGGGGGGGGAATCTGACAATCTGACCTATCCTTTGTTTCTCTCCCTCCCTGCAGCCTATGGAAGGCCCAGGGATTTCATGCTTCTCACACACCAGGTCTCACTATTTATTTAACCTGCCAGTGTGCTCTGCAGAAATATTTTTTTTTTTTTTGAAATTCTAGAACAAAAATTATTTTTATATCCTAATTGTAAAAATACTTTGCTATACCTGTATATTTGATTTATGTTGGTTATTCACTCTATTCCTACCCACACTGAGCAGTCCCCACAATATTTTGAATAACTGAAAAGATTATAGGTACTGAATGTCTAATTATAGGTGTCTGAGAGCATAACATTCCTGGCAGAAAAATCATGATCTCTGATTAATGCATTTGCACTCATCTTTGGCTTCTGAGTTAGTGTTTTCTTCAGCCACAAGTACAGCTGATGATTTGCGGTGATGAATGACAGTAAAATTTGTAAACAACAAGATGATGAAAGCCCTGTGAATTCAACAGGACTTGAATATGCTAATATCAGCTGGTAATGCTGCTTTCTAAACTGATATTGTTAAAAAATGGATTTTAAGAGCTAAAACCACTTGAGTGAATATGGATGGTTTCACAAAATAACATGGGCAATCAGGTATTATATGTAATAATTCCATGTTTAGGATGCTTCTTTTTTTTTATTCTTGATGGCAACAAATGTGTTCAGGCAAGCTTCATGTTAGTGAATGCTTTTTGTATCTCTATCAAGTAAATTTGGTATCAGAAAATGTAGAGGTGATATTTGAACATTCTCACTGTCACACTGGAAATTGTTGTTTTGTAGGCACACAGGGAATGTGGTGACTTTCTAACAGGAAAAACACTAAGGAAAGCTGGGCCAGCGCAGTGGGGAAAATTGCATTCCACTGCAAGCCAGTGGAACAAAATAAACCCTGTTCAAAACAGTGGCAGTAGCAGTGAGGAACATGGGAAGCTCAGGATGCGTAGCAGTTGTGTTTAGAAACCCAACCAAACAACAAAACCCTCCTCAAACCCCACATAAAAAGTCCCCCAAGCCCACAACAAGGTGGCTTCCTTTCCCCATCCTCTGCAGCATTATCCAAGCATAATGGAGTGTCCAACTTCCACAATGATGTGGATTTTGTAGCCCATATGGTTTTAGATTGCCCATTGCCCTGTCCCTCATTCCCAGTGTGTCTTGGTGTTTCCAGAAGGGCTTTGTCTGTGGTGGCTTTCAGCGTGTGCTGTCTGCTTCCTGCCACTGCCTTCACCAGAATAACAGACCGTGTGTTTTAACCAGGACAGACACACCAAGCATCTTCTCGGTGGGTTTTAGGTTCTTGTCTTTTCAAACCTTCTTGTGGGGGTGAGGGAGGAGACTCCCCGAGGGGCTGCCCGGTTGTGTGTGGGGTTAATACCAGTCCATACCCATAGTGAGAGAGAGAGCCCTTCAACTCTCTGTTACAGATCACTGGAAGTTACTTTGTTCAGTCTGAGTTCCTTTCCCCTCTCTCTCTCTCAAAGGTCTGGTGTGTGTTGCTGATGTCGCTGATTCATTGAAAGTCACAGAATGTAGCTCTCGAGACAGTATTTTTGATTTCCTAAGTGTTCAGAGCAATGTGTTAAAGGTCTCTTTCTTATTCCATAATGTACCGGTGCATGGGGATGTTACTCACCTTTTATCATGTCTGTATAGCTTCTTCCCCTTAATTGCCGTGACAAATTCATTTGCAAAACCTCTGGGGTGGATTGTAGACTTCTTACATGAAGGAAAGGTGGGCCTTTCTGACCAAGCCCTAAAAACAATCTGGGTCCACAAAATCTTGAGTATCATTAGTGTCAAAGCTTTCTCTGTATTTGTCATAAAATTCTGCTCTGTAATTCTGTGCTTTGGGTAAATGGGTCACTAGATAAGATTGACAACAGCATTGGCAATGAAGGGTTTGAAGCTGGAAACTGAATAAGAAAGCGGAGCAATTTCTTTCAAGAGAATATTGTTTGTTACTGCTGCAGTTAAAGATCTCTCAGGGTTTCCAATTTAAAACCTTACTTTCTGGAGGACTAAAAATATGTATTTTGAGGCAGAACTTTAAATGCAAAGCACCTTTTGTCTGCCAGCTCTCGGATGTGAAGGTTAGTCACAATCTCTTGTCACTCTGGGAAGAGCAGGCAAACATTGGCGGTGGTTGTCCAAAAGGGAGAAACTGGTCTGGCCAGACCACGCTGGTGTGGTGGCATTCCTAATGCTTTCTAAATTGAGTAACCAGTATGTGGTCATTGATCAGCACAGAGCTATTGCCTGTATCTTGAGTGCTATGCCTGAGTCATTAAAAAAATTAAAAAAAACCAGTAACTTTGTTAACAGATTTAGAAGAAGCTTCAGAAATAGCTTGAAACTTCCTACAGGAAGAATGTGAGATTTCAACAGAATGCTAGTGACCAAGGATAGCCCAGTATTTCTTTCCATTAACTACTCAACTGGCTTTTAAAGGGAAAAGCCCCAAAATACCTTCTAGAGTGTTTTTTTCTGTATTAGCTCTGAGGTAGATACTTGAATCTGGACATCTCACCAAACATATATCTCCTGGGGTATTTTGGTAGCTTGTTGGCTGGTGAAACTGGACCCTTCCACGTCTTTCCACTGCTTGCAGGATGTGGTCTCAAAGTATTTGGTGGTAAACACTTGAGTATCTCTTTAACAATTAAGAAATGCATATTGGAAGCATGAAAGTGAGACTTTTGAGATGTGCTTTGCATGCAGGAGTTGGTTTATATTTGATTCAAGGTGGTTTGAGGGGGTTTTTTCCTGCTGTACTATTTTACCAGGCTCATTACGTCATGACAAATTGTCCGCTCAGGAATTCCAGTGTTAATTAATGTGGGCTGGTGTTTCGGGCAGAATGAAGGGACCAAGTAAAAACAGGGAGGGTACAGAAGAGATTGTGGCAGTGAGAGTCATGCTTTCAGCTTCCCCAGTGATCCAAATTTATCTTGTTTGTCCTTGTGCCTTTCTGATGAACAATTGGGAAGGAAGGTGAGAAACACAAGACTATGCTCAAATTTTTTTCTTTTTTCTCTTTAAAGCGATGACTGCTGTGTGTGTCCCCCATGTGAATCACTATGAAAAACTGACAGCATCTGCAAAACAGGTTTGCTTTTACCCTTCCATTGCAATAGTTGTATAGATTGTGTCGTGGTTTGCATGATCTTGCAGATCGTGAACAAAATAAATTTCCTGAGTGCAAGGAAGTCAGTAGTTGGAAAGCTGCCCTTTGCTATCACCAGAACATGTTAGTGATGATAAGCAGGGAGTGTGCAAAATGGAAAAAGCAGGTGCAAACACAGTGGCACAGTGTGTGGTTACAAATTCATGGTGTCACACAGAGGGAAAGATTCCTGTTGCTTGTATGGCAGGGAAAGGGTCTGTGGTTTTGTGCCTCTGAGAGACCTGGAATGTCAGAAAGACTTTGTCATGGTGTGTGGTGCTTCCATCTGGAAGCCTGCCATGCAGTGGGCACACAGGTATGCCTGACTTGGGTTTCCATGGAGATTCCCTGTACCTCATTACCATAGGTGGATTTTGCAGATAGGTTTTCTTTGCTTAACCTTCTCTAGTTTCCTGTTCTTTTCTCTTTTTACTGTTTTGTGGGTTTTTTTTTTTAAATAGAGAAAAGAGTGTTGTGGGTTTTCTGTGGTTTGTTGTTGTTTGTGTTTTGTTCCTTTGTTATTTTTTTTCCTTTGCTGTTAACAAATTGTGAAGTGTTTGGTTTTTTTCTTGTCTCTGGAGTGAAGGTAAGAGCGAAGCAGCTGTTCTGCTCTCTGTGTGTGGGTGGAATGAGCTGTGAGTGTTACACCAATGGCTTTTCCTACAAGCTCCATAACCTCTTTGGATAATTCCTGTGTGCCAGCTGGTACCCATCAGGCAGGACAGGATACATGCATGATATGCATCTGAGGTGACATCTTTGCTTCACTTGTCACAATGAAAACTGCTGTACACTTCCAGCTCTCTCCAGGTCACTGCTTGCAACGAGCCAGTGAAACCCTGTTTGATGGGTAACATGAATTCCAGTAAACAGAATGAGTTGTTCAAGTGTTATTTTTAACTGTCTCCTGTTGCCTTTATCTTAGCAAGAGTGACACCACTACTTTTCCTTTTTAAAAATAGTAACAGATGTGTTTCTTGTTGCAGAAGGTGAATAGGAGGGTTTTTGGGAAATAAACAGCTTAATGACTTGGATGTCTCTCTCGTATATGACTCTTTTCCCCCATCCAAGGAGCCATTGACCCACCAGACATTTGCAATGTAATGATAATGTGCCAGTATATTGCTGCTTTTATGTACCTGTTATTAAATGTTGGTAAGCCTGAATGCATAAGGTCTGTGGGCATATTAGAAAGCGGTGAATAAGCAGATGTGGATAATTTGGCTGTGGAATAACAGAAAAGGGCATGGCGTTAGGTGACTGGAGCAGTTTGGGTATGTGAGAGTGGTAGTAAAAGGGGTAGAGTGAAAGATACACAGGAGCTGTGAAGTGAGATGATAATGGTGTTGTCATAGAATGGGAAGAGAGGAAATGATATAAGAAGGAAAGTTCCATTTTAGACACTTCATCAAATTTGGATACATGCCTAAGTTTGAATGAATCTGCCTCTGTCAACAAATGTTACATCATATTAAGCTGTAAGACTGGTTAATGTCGGTTTTACTAATTAAGCTTATTCCCTTTTGTTAGCCTGAACCATAAATGTATTTCTTTTAACTTGGGTTTAATTTTCAATAACGCTTATTAAAAAATTGAAACATTTCAGTCACGCCGTTTTTGAGGAATTAAAATTCTTATTTGTAGATGTGCATGGACAAAATGGGAATTATTGCATCATATTGCAGTAATTCTAAAAAGAGAATAACACTGACAGCCAAGTATCTGAGACCATTTAGCAGGCATAGTGAAGTTCCTGTTGATGCAGAATTTCTGAATTTTATTTTTAATTCTTGTGTGATCTACTCTGCCACTGTAATCATGTGCCTGTTAGAAATTCTTGACTGTTTTAGAAGAGCAACTGTCCTTTGGTCCTGAAGTAGTTGGTTCTGCTACTGTTAACCATTAAATTTAAGCACTCGTGTACTGAGAGTTTTGTTGAAATGTTTTCCTTCATGGCCCGTTGAGACTGACAGTCATTGTCTTTCTTGTACTTACACAGAAAGTGACTTAGAAAAGTGAATTATCTTACCTAACTGCAGATGGAAAGTGTAAACATGGTATTACAGTGAAGAGCTTTCTGAGCCTGAGCTCT
Organism: Grallaria varia; assembly: GCA_013396735.1. Classification (NCBI taxonomy): domain Eukaryota; kingdom Metazoa; phylum Chordata; class Aves; order Passeriformes; family Formicariidae; genus Grallaria; species Grallaria varia. Next base: position 154,561 of record VWZG01003290.1, on the reverse strand, counting down.
TGGTTTTTCCTGCAGGTGTTTTGCTTTGTCTTTTAGAGCATGAAGCAAAAATGGTACTAAAAATGAGACCTGAAATAAGGCATTTGCTTATGGAGCTATGGTTTTAAGAATGGGCTTTATTTATTTGGTTTAGCATGTTAGTTCTACTACCTAACACAAATATTAAGTGCTAGGTGGTACTCCTTACCTGAGCTTAACTGGGTGAAAATGTTATGCTCTATAAAAATAAAGAGTTTATGATATGTCAAACTAATTTAGCAATCTGTGGAACAGCAGCTAACAGGAAAGGTCCACACAACCCCCATGCTATTGAGTTCATAACAGTCTAATGAATTCCAGAAGCTCAATTTCTGTTCCTAAAGGCTGCTTCCATAATGAATTAAGGGAAGCATATCAAATGTAATAATGCATTGTTATGGTTTTAGTAAACTTGCCAAATGTCAGGCTGCTGGTACAGTCATGGTGCATTTCACTGCTGTGATTACACTGAGCTGTCCTTGTGCTGCTCACCTGGCTCTGGGAATTGAGCTGCAATATCAGGCCTGGGGCAGGAAAGAAGTGCATTACAAAGGTTACACTCTGCAGGCAACATTCAAAACGTTAGGTTTTTAACAGGTTTAATGTCCGCTTCCCTTAAATGGAGCATACAAATATCTCTGTTTATACAATGAAAGAAATAGTCTGTTCCTGGTGCTTGAAGGACCTGGTGCTCCCCCAGATGTAGTGTGGCAGCTGAAAATGACTTTTGATAACTGTAAACACTGTCTCAAATGGCTACTTTTGGGTGAGAATGGAATAAACCCACTTTGATATTTGACTAGAAGTGCTATGTAAGAAATAAATGGTTGCTCCTGTTTATGGGTACAGTCGGTTTAGAGCTTGTGGTGGACAAGGAGGTTAACACTTTGTCATTTATGGATGAGTTTCTGGATCATTTGTGTCACTCAGCACAAAGGAATGTTAATGCTGATCTTACCAGACACTGGTGGATTTCTCTAATGTCATGTTCAGTGGAATTATGTCAGGAATGAATAGTGTGCATAGCAGAAATGTAAGAGTGTTTCAGGAGGGGAAGCTGAGCTCTTTTGCATACACAGAACTTAGAAACCTCTCTGTGTGCATGATCACTAGCAGAAAGTAGTATTTAATTAAGTGCAGTGGAACATGATCAATGTGATTTTTATATTCCAAGAAAAATAATCAGAACTGATAGAGAAATGCAGGACTAGGTTTGTAGATAGATAGGTTGGGCTGTGCTCATTTCTAGGAGGGATAATGTGTTCATAAATCAGTTTTACCCCAAATGATGCCACAAGCACTGAGCAGGCTGGATGTAGAGGTCATATCAGCCATCCCTGGTTAACTGTGGTCAACAGAGCAGAGCAATACTACCTGAGAGAGCAGGACAGAAAATGATGAAGAATGATGTCTCCAGCTGACAGAGGAGAGGTGAACTTCAGCGAGCAGACAGGAGCTTAAACAAGTTGAAGTTTAGTCAGGACACCTTGCTAATTCCCCCCAAGCACTGCATGGCAGAGGAGGAATCATCCTTCTCATTAAGAAAGTAAGTTACCCTGAAACTTCATCCACATGCAAGAACTTTGAAACCTGTTCTGAAATTGGAATATTTCTCTGTGCAGGCGAAGTGAATAAAGGCATTCAGCAGTGATTGGGGGGGGAGGGGGTTGGGGAAGTGTAGTAATTAAATCCTGATTTTGGCTTGCAGAGGAAAAACCATTTGTGTAAAATCAAGTTGATGGTGTTTCACTTTCCTTGAGACTGCAGAATGATGTGGCTTAAATAGCAAGTGGTGGAAGGCAGCACTTTCCCTGGATAGATAGTTTCTCATTATTCATGAAATGCCTATGGAAAATGCCTTGCATACACAACAGCAGTGGGGGGAGGACTGGAAGCAGGGAGAGGAGGACATAATGGAATGTCACTACGTTCCTTGTAGTATAATGTGACCTTTCCATTAAATTAACATTATGCTGTTTGAACAGAAGGAGAGCTAAGATAGAGAATATTTTTAGGGGATGACTGTCAAGTTAATTAGGCAGCTATAACTGTCATTCTTTACATTAAGAGCTCAAAAGCGGGGTATGGGGAAATGGAAGGATAATGTTGCTTTGTGTTCCATTCATTTTGAAGAAAGAGTTACCTTGTGTCGTTTATGAAAACTAGGCTGGGATGTTGTTGGCAGTACTGTGGCCTCGACCCTGTTCTTTTCTGGTGTATTAAGAGGGAAGTTTTAATTCCTCAATGACTTGCTGCTAAAGGGTTTATACATCCTCTCTGCTAATCTAATGGATACAAAAGACAGATACCACAATCCTCATTGGCGTGGAGGACCCAGATACTTCATATGCCTGTCTGTCAACCTCAGTGCAGTTACCATGGAATAAGGCACAGCTCTTCTACTGAAACACTGCTAGGTTTTTGGTCTGTGAACACTGAACTTCATTCACCCCTATTCGGTTTAATTGAAGAGTCAAAAGATGCTTCATAAAGCTGATACAACATGTTTAAATTCATAATGGCTCATTCATACTCTGCATCCATTACAAATCTTCCCTTTTTAAGAATGACTCTAACTTTTGGTAAGTTTCCTCACTCATGAAAGGCACATTCCAGCTGCATTACACTGAGGTCTAGATAACAATCTGTGTGTTTGAAATAAAGGGATTGTTGCAAAGCTGTTAAGGGTATTTGTAATATTTCCTCTGCTGCAATTCAAGTCAGGTTGCAGTAAGTTACAGAACCCACTGAAGCCTCTGGCCAGCGCTGGTCACTGTGCATGCTGTCTGCTGTGTCTTTGGCCTGGAGCTAAAGCCTGTGGCACTGCTGGGAGGGTGAAATCATGTCATTCCTCATCTGTTAGAGCAGCCCTTGGACTGCAGTCCTTTAGTCTGAAATGTATTTACTTCAGTGGTTTTGGCCTTGGCGCTTCATTTCCCTCCTGCAGGTACAACCAGTGAGCCAACAGCCTCATTTGTCTGCCATTCTGAGGATCCTCATCTGTCCAAGTGGCATTGATTAGTCTCACTGTTTGTCAGCATCTCCTTCCTAGTGCTTCAGGAGCCTTGTGTTTTTGATCTCTGCTCTGTCTCGCTTGATTCTTCCCTCTCCCCTCATTCTTTAATGCCCAGACCTCTCGAATCCATCAGCTCCCAGTTCAGATAGAGGAATACTTACAGCTTTATTGGATAACTTCATTTATTCTTAAAACTAATAGCTCCCCAAACAGCAGGGCAAAGAACGAGCTCTGAGGATAATTTATCTCATAACCATGGCCTAAAAATAAAGAACAAACATTATCTTTTTGACGGGAGAGTTAATGGCAGGAAGTCAAACCTGTCTTGTCTGACAGTGTTAGGAAAAGACTTTTCCACGTGTGATGGAATTCCTCCAGGACTCAGCTGACACCTCCTGTGTCTGTGGGCTGAGCAGCAACATTCCCCTCCTTCACATAACCTCCTGCCAGACTCACCCCTGAATACAGGGGAATAGGAAACAGCAAAGGTCTGGAGGTCTGATAACTCTTAGAATCAGTTCTTTCTTCCAAGTGGCATGATCCTGGCTGGTGCCAAATGGTGTGACTGCTGTTGGTGGTCAGGCAGGACAGCCTTAAGCCACAATACAGTGTCAGTTTGCTAATAATGAAGATTGTTGCCCAAAACATACTGAAATAGATGGATTGTATCCATCTGCAGCATAATGACAGCATAACAGTGGGATGAAACCACTTGCTGAATTTCAAGAGGGTTTATAATCCCTAAGTGTTTTCTAAAGCCAGTATTTGGTGTTGATCAGTTATGCCAGAGCTAGAAATACTTATAGCTTTTGTGCAGTGCATTTAGCACAGTGACAAAACAATTAAAAATCTATAACAATTGTCTTGTAATTAAACCTCAGACATATTCTAGTCCAATTCCATTGTGATGGAACTGATCTCCCTCTAGTTCTGAACCTGTTTTCCAGTGGGCAGATGGTTCAAATGAAGGATCTGTTCAATTGTACAAAGGAAGCCGTTCCTCTAACAAAACCTTTCACATAGGACTAGCAAAGTATTAGTTTAGAGCATATGGTTAAAATATTTTGTCTCTTATGCAGCTTTACCGTGGTGATACTTTGTCTTAGGCAGGGTTATGTATTTATGTATTCAAGAAACTGAGGGGCTTTGTGCTATAACAGAAGAACGTTTAACTTTTCTGTCAACACCTGGAGCAGGTGATAGGTTATCTACAGACATCTACTGCACACTGCTTCCAGTTTTTATTAGGTTGCCCTGAAATGTTAGAAATTAATTCCTGGAGTCAGTGCCAGCTAAACTGACAGTGGATCAAAGCTGTGAGACAAATTGCTCATTACAGTTCAGGGAGCTGAATCCTCTGTGCAGACGCTCGTACCCTCACCAGAGGCTGGCTGGGCACTTCCCCCACCAGCTCTGCCTCTGCGACTGCTGCTGTTGTGGGGGAAGCTCAGAGGTGGATTTCTGTAAAATAAGCTCATTCTAAACCCCCATCAGAGGCATTGCTGCGTCTTGGAACTGTTATTTGTTTGGTTGCATTTGTTTCTTGTCACCCTGTTTAGAGCTTGTGTCACTACGCAACAGCCTGAACTATAAACAATGATGTTAATCCATGAAAAATGAGAAATTAAACCCTGGCAGGATGCAAGTGATCCTTGTCCAGGTTCATCAGATGAAAGCTCTAGTTATATTNTTTTTTTTTTTTACTTTTTCTAAAAGCTCAGCATCACAGAATTTGTTCAGCTTTGCTGTCTGACAGTCAGAAATCACTCTTGTTGATAGTGATCTTGTTTCATCTCTTAGTGAAGGCAGAGAAAAACATTTAAAAAACCAAACACAAAACCCCTTTTGCAGTCACTTTGCTATTTCCACTAGCTCATCAGAAATGTTTGAATCCTTCCATTTTAAAGCAAGCTGCTCTCAGTGAAATACTGTGTATGTAAAGTTTTTCCCTTCAGGTATTTCACTTTCAGCTGTTCTCATAAATCAGTGTTGGCTCTGGTTATCTGTGTGAGATCTGAGTTGGTGCGTGGTGAGTCAGAGCAAGTTCCCTGTGTAAGCTGGAGGCTTTTGGGGCAACGAGGCTTTCAGCACCTCTGGCTTGTCACAGAAAGTGGGATGAATGCAAGTCTTTGTGCCTTTGCTCTGAGGTCAGCTTGAAAACAGTGATTTCATGGCGGGTTGATACATCCTCAGAACTAATAGCACACAAAGCAGGCAATGCAAACAAGGGCCACAGATGTAAGGCAGGCTGTGTGTGCAGCTGGCAGGGCCATCCCAAACTGCTGCTCAAAATAACTGTCCAGAAAGGCAGGTTTGGGGTTTAGCTGCTGCTTATTCCCTTGTTTATGGGTCAGGTGTCAGCAGTTTGGGCTGACTATCATTTACAAGAAGTGTGGAGTAGTTCCTAAATGTGAATATATTTTTAAGTCACAGATAGGGGCTGTATTTGCAGATAACCTGGTCAGATCCTTGCTGGAATGTTGACAAACTTATCTGAAGTCCAGCCTGTCCTCAGTACAAAGGAGGGGGATGTGTGTGCCTGCATGCTTAAGTTTGGCATAAATTACAAATAGGTAATAAAGAGAGGCCATTCTATGGCATTTAAAACCCAGGAGAGCAGTTTGCTAGGACCGTGGTATAGCTATAAAGGGTGTTTTGGGCTTTGTATCAGGATTAAAGAATACTCTGTAATCTTACATAAAACACAGCCACTGAGATCTTTTTCTTGACACGTTCATCTGTCTCATGTTTATCACGGATGAAGTTGGTGCCAGCCAGTCTTTGGGTAGACATTCGTTCTGCTGTTGCAATATGGACCATATTCATCCCTGTCAAAATACAGATTCAGTTTGGATTTTTATTCCAGCAGAACATTTGACCCATTACAAAAATATGCTTGAGCGAAATTAAACAATGGTTCAGAAATTGGTTATGTTTTGTTTGTAAACTCTGCATTTTCAATTTACACAGTGAGAATACACATTTATATAGCAGCCACTATATCCTCTGTTTATTCCTATAAAGTACTATTGGGGAAATATTGTAAGAAATACTTAAGCATTTTAATAATCTTAGTCTTTAAATTGCATCAAATGCACATTTGTTTTAGGGAAGCAACAGGGGTGTCTGCCTGGCAAAATAACAATGGAACTATCAGTCAGTCCCATATTGTGACGTGCATGTGTTGAAAAGATTATTTTTTTAGGGCTGGCAGATGTACTCACTTTACAGGTCATTAAATTTCTCATTATACAAACCCAATCATCTGAGTTTTTAAAATATGATTTGGAATATCCAAAAGATTAGACAGTCTGAAAGATAAATGTAGAAGTTTAAGATTTGATAGACAAAACATAATTTGAACAAATGATGGATAAATTCCATAATGATCCTACTACATTATTGTCGTTGTCTAGCTACTCCATATGGAAAGTTCCATCCCAACCTTAGGTATATCACTGCATGCAGTTACTCCAAACAAAATCTTGTATTTGCCAGTCTGCTGAGAGGTTCTGATTCATCTGTCTGTGTTTTTCGAGGAGAGAATCTGTAGCAGTAATTTGTGCATTAGGATTTTATCCATCTTGATGAGCTGAGAAAACTGCATCCTTTTCAAAATGCTTTAAAGTGCTGTGACAAGGGAAAGGAATTACTGTTACTACACTTCTCTAGCATTTCTTTGCAGATATTTGTTTTTCCTAATGACAACATCTTAACTGTATTAGGGAAAAAAATTCCCTCCCTGAACTGGATGTATTGTTTGGCTGCCAAAAGCTCAGGATCTACAGCTAACAGCTGACTTTGGGGGAGTGGGGGGAAGGTGGTAAGTTTTGATAATTATTTGGCCTGAGCAATAATTCACTTGGATTTCTCACTTGGAAAGGAATCTGTAAGCACAGTTCTCCTGCACACAGGTTTCCTTAGGAAAGTCATAGATGGGAGGAAGTGATGTTTAATCAGCTGAGCTTTCTGTTGATTTTCCATTATTCTCTTTCATGGAAACATGAGTCACTGTGATCCCAAGATATCAACATGTAGAGTGCCACTAGTGAGCTGGGAAGGTACAAATGGAACAATTGCTCTGACAAGCTCAGACTTAATCTTTCCCTATATATTCAACATTTTCTTCTCCATTCACAATATTGCTGTCCAGCCTTTCCAGCACCTTCCAGCTTTTGTTATGAGAGGTTTAGATATTACTCAGGAGAAACAGAACTATGAAATAGAACATTTTAGCTTAAACACTTATCCTAAGCCTAAAACACTTCTATTTCACTAGAATGTGTCCTAGTCCCACAGCTAATTTTAGATTATCCATATGGATTGTCCAGAAATTGGATTCTTGGTATATTCCTAAGACCTCTCAGACCTTAAAATAAATAAGTCTTTCATACTGTTTAAAACTATGGTAGATCTTACAGCTTCTTGCCAGGCTATGTATGTGGACCAAATAAGTTGCCTGTTGCAGGAGGGCTTTGGTAAGTGTGTTGTGACTGAATGCTTCTTAAATTAGTTCTGTATAATCAAGTGATCTGTAATTGGAGAAGTCAAAGTGGATCTTCTGCACAATCCTGAATAGGAAACCAACCCTCAGTCTTCAGCACAGGAAGAAAGTTTATTACTAAGAGACCTTTTAAAGTTTTACTGTGCAAGGGATTCAGTAATGTCCATCTTTTTAGTGTGCCAGGGTCAAAATAAAGCCAAGGATAGAGGTAAGGATTATTGGCTTATTTTTGCATCCTTTGAGTATAAAAATCACAAGCAAAAATCACCATGGCTATTCCAGTTATTCACAGCTTAGTCAACTGTGAGGTTTCTAACAAATCATTGTTCACTTCAGATGGCTGTGAGGCTTTATCTATGTGGGGAAAAAATAGGCATATCTCATTGGCATGAGACATTCTAGAAGTAAGTGCTGGGTAGGCACAAAACTAGCTCATGTAATTAGGAACTTCACATCCCGTACCTTGACTGAGTACCAGGAAAATTCCCTAAGACCTTTCTCCTTTCTTTTTTTTTTTTTTTTAAAAAACTCCAATACAGGTGGGTGCAATGGATGCTAATAAACCTTACTCACATAAGCTGTCAGGTTTCTGAGATGTCAGTGAAGCAAAATCATCACTCACATAAAGCTGGTAGTTTTGTGGTCAACTTTCTTGCATGAAAAGGGTTTTCTAAAAAAAGTTAGGAAATTGTCTTAGAACTTGAGATAGAACTCTTTGGGGCTCATCCCACTGTGTGTTCTGTTTACAGGGTGAAGCTGGGCTTGCTTCTGCACCCCCAGTTCCCTCCAGAGGTGAATTTAACCATAATTAGTTGTTTGTTCTACCAATGGTTTTTCTGTCCCTAAGCCAACTAAAGAGACTTTTTCTTTCAAGAGAGTCCTGAGGTCTAGTTTGTTTGAAGTAATGTCTGTTACAAAGCACAGCCAGCTCTCTTCTTCATGTGGATCTGTCATACTTGGCCAGCTGTTGTTTGAGACAGTTGTTCCAGGAAGCCTGTCATACTGTATTTTTAATGTCTTTTTCTTTGTTGTTGAGGTTTTAAATGATTTTTAGCTCTTATGAAAAATACTCACTTGATTATGCAGAAGGAGATTTTCTATTTATGGGCAAAACCAGTCGGGTAGTTCTTGATTGTTCCCAGGACCTCTCAGAGAATGGATGCATTGGGATGCAGTGATGATGATGAGTTTGGCCCCAAAGCCATTTCCTTGCTAAGTGGGCTACAGCAACTTAAAGCACGAAAGACTTCAAAGCCCATTTCTTTTACCTCAGGCTGTATAACACATCTCACTGCATTGTTTGCATTGTGTTGGCACTTGAATTTTTTTTTTTTTTTTCCCCATTGAATGTCTGGCAGTGAAATAGGAAGCAGCTCATAGTTCTGAGATAATTTTTTTTTTTCTGGGCCAATGATGGTACTTTTAGTAGAAGTCAGCATTGTTTCACTGGAAAAGTAAATAACTCTTTAGGCATGTCTACACTTTAGTAAGACCTATTCCAAAACTATAAGATGGATAGTAGGGGAATTATTTTGGAATTCTGGCTGATGTGACTGTGGGTTTAGACAACAAAGGCATTCCATTTGCAGGATTGTGTGTGAGTTTAAGGTACAAGGTGAGAATCACTTCTAGGGAAAAGGTGTATCTCAAAAATACATTTTGCTACTTAAACATCATCTTTCTCAACTGCCTAATTTTTTTACCTCTTTTTGTCTACTTGTTTTCAAGGCCTCTATTTTTGCTCATTTAATTGCAATTCTGTGAAACATTGAGACACAGGTCACTGTGAAGATCATTACACAGTGTACTTATTCTCAGGCTCCTCAGTCCTTTGCCCTGGCCAGCTGAAGCACCTCCTGGCTACAAGGACCCATGAGGAAGAAGCAGAAGAAGGTCCTATAAAAGTGCTTAGCTGCAGGCCAGCTTGATGTTACTTCCTTGGTGCTTTAAAGTTCAGTTTCTGCTAGATGATAGAATTTCATCTCTAGCTGTGAAGGGGAATAAAGCAGATGATCACTGTCAGACACCTTGTGAGGAGTTCAGTAACGGGTCAGCTGAGCCAGCCATCCCAGCATATGTGCTGGGAATGGAGATGCAGAATTCTGGAGATGGAAAATGACCACTCTGCTTCCCTCCAAGAACAAATTCAAGCAGAGGTCACATCAGAGCAAAACTTCTTTTACTCAGCCCATAAAATGAGCACATTGTCCTGCTCACGTATAAGTGCCAAGACTTTTAAAGGTACTGTTTGAAACTCTGAAGATCTTAAGGTCCAGGAGGAGTTATGATAAGAAAGAGAAAAAGGCAGAGGGCAAGATGGCGACAGCACGCCTGAAATCCACTTTAACTTCAGTGCTCAGCAGCCACATGAAGAACAGTTCTGGAATGTTAAACTAAGACATGGTTGAGGAGGGAGGAGGAGGTTCAGCAATTTTGCCTCCTTTTCACATTCTTTGGTGACAGTGACAAATGCTGTAACATTCAGTCAGGCTGTGTGAGGCTATCTGGGGCTTCCACACAGAGATGAAAGCTTTTGGTTCCCTGACCTGCTTTCTACACCCTGCTCTTCCTGCACACTCTGTACATGACCAGGGATAAGGCTCTTGTCCCGTTCTACCTTCTTTCTTCGCATATACAAAGAGCATAATACCACACTACTACGTGTCAAGGAAAGAATGTTGTGAGGATTGATGTCTTAAAGGTCTTCTAAGCTGAGGCTGGATGTGGAACCCAATGCCATGATCTGGTAATCACGGTGGTGTTGGATCAAGGGTTGGACTTGATGATCTTGGAGGTATTTTCCAACCTGGTTGCTTCTATGATTCTAAGGTGATAAAGTGCTGTGGTAGTGGGGGCCATGTAATTACAGAGGGACAGGCTTGGAGTCTGTGCTGCTGCTGGGGGGCAGTGCAGCCCCTCCATCTCCACCTTGCGGGAAGATTCTGTGCCATCTGTCCCACCCATGCTTAGTTACACACACGTGACGTCTGGGTGTGTTACTGTTCGTGTCAGGGAATGGGGCCAAAGGAGAGGGAAGATCTCACTCTGCTTTATTAACACACTGACAAGAATAACTGCTGTGCCTTAAACTGAAATAGTGAAGAATCCTTACGTTGGTGCTTAGTAAATAAAGGCCAGAGTGGGAGAAGCCATGGAAGTTCAGAAGGAAACGGGAGGTCTTGGGGATTCTTTCTTTCTGGTTCCTGAGGAATGATGGGACAACTTGGAAGTTGGATAACATAGTAAAGTGTTAACAGTCTTCGCAGCTAAGAACAGTGAGCAGTGGCCAAATCCAACCATTAACTCCTGCATGCACTATTTTTGTGTTAAGATAATATCCTTCACCCTCTTTTCTTCTGTAAGAGAAGTGCTCTGACTGGTCTTACCACAGCTGTGTTTTAGTTTTGTGTTAATTTACAACTTCAGTGTTCTTTGTCCCCTACCAGGTGGCAGTCATCGTGCTTTTTATTCCATGGTTCTTATTGATTTGGTCAAAAGTAATTAAAGAGACAATTTGTTCTCAATTACATTTCCCTGAATTTCCTGAGGCTGGTAACTCTGCTCTCCAGCTGTGTCTTCCTCCAATTCCTTCTCAAATTAACTTTGGTCTCACTGTGAAATAAAACAGAATAGTGTGTTCTTTTTCTGTTTGCTGCTCTTGGATTGAATAGAGACTCTGTGCTGTAGCAGATATCGATCTGATAATTTTATTAAGTACTCCTGCCTTGGTTCATGAACTCTCATGTTTTTAGCATAACATTGCAATAAGAAATCCTGTGTTAGACCAGCAGAAGTAAGAAGCCAATTTTTCTAAAGATGTTTATGGATGTTTCTGCTTTCTGAGTGTCCTTTGTGCCTGAAGGGTTCTTTTCATCACTTTTGTAATCTATTTTGAACTCTACTAATAGCAAGAAAGAAGTGAGCACTGTTGTGGTGCAGATGGGGTTTTCTTTTTTTCACTTTAACACAAATTATATTAATTTCTAGCAGAATGGATTTTTTGGCAACCAGAAATGGCTTTAGGGTGTTTGGTATTGTGGAAGAAGATTTGGCAAGAACATCTGTAACTCTGACTTAAGTAGGGGAAAAATGTCTAGAAAACATTAGGTAAGGCTGACTAATACTATCCTTGCCAGTATGCAACCAAAAATGTGAATAAAAGGCTTTGGGAGTGTTGCAAATATCTAAATTACTGGCACATTGCCCAGAGACCATGTAAACATTAAAGGTGGTACAGAGAGGTGTCATGCAGAAGTGATCACTTTTTTCCCCTTCCTTATTTGCATTGACTTCCAAGGACACGTTTTAAAACTTTTATATCATTTGAATGAGAGGAGTTTATGAAGATTATGAAGATGGCAGCTCAAATGGTGTGCTTGCTTAGAGGGTTAAAAGTAACTGTAGGGTAAGTGCACTGACAACATTAATATTACAGCTGTGATTAATTTGATGCAATTATTTTACAAAACTTACCAAACTTTTCAGAATTTGTAAATATTCTTTGGAGACAGGAATGTTAAAAGAGGATTTCTCCCAGGAGTATCAGAAATGGATGGAATAAACAATGCCAAGCTATTCAAGCTGGTTTTGTTATGAAAACAACAGGGTTTTTTCTGTACAGATGCTTTCCATTACTATACTATGGGAAGGCTATGGAAAAGAAGGGTTATTTTTCCCATTCCAGACATGGGAAGTAGAGGCACAATGAGCTGTGGAGTTTGTATTAAAATTCATTGTAGTAAAAAAAAAAGGCTTCTGCTAGCTGGGATAAGGTGTTAAATGTTTTATTTAAGATGTCAGAGGAAATAGCAGACAGAGATGAAATTGAATCTATTTATTCCAAATTTCCTCCTCATGCCTTTGCTAGCAGACAACCTTTCTCTGACTTTTCAGCTGTCTCCTTCCATTCCCCTGATATGTCTGTGTTGACAGTAACATGTTCATTGGAGTGCAGGAGGGCAGGCGCTGCCTGGCTCCTTAAAGCTCACGGAACAGCAGGATGAGGCCCCTCCCCATCACTCCGGGTCCCTTCCTGACCGAGATGCTGCAACAGCCCTCGCCAAGTGCTCCCCTTGGCAACAGAGATTCTCAGCTGCAAAGGGCTTTGCATTATTGATATGGTACAGCCTGAACAAATCAGGTGTTTGCTGATAGATATTTATATCTGCATGTTTAGGTGTGGCCTTTTTTTAGCACTATTTTGGTGCTTCAGCTTAAAATATTCCCATTACTCCTAAAGAAATGTTGATTTTCTGCAGTGTATTCTTCATGAAGTTCTTTGTCTTGGAGCCTCTCTTGTGTTTAATTGAAAATTCTCTTTTGGTCCTGGTGTCTGTTCCATGTTCCCACTTTCCAGTGAAAGGGCAGGAAGGGTCAGTATTGAGCAGCAGTATTAAAAGAAGATATAGAAAAAAGAATCCTGAGTGCTTGGCTAGAATACTGCCTAGGATACTTCTAAATTCAATATTTAGAACCTTGCCTGCAGAACAACAGTAACCACTTCTGTATGTGATGCCTTGCAAAAGCTGTCTAAACACTTTTACAAAATCAAAAGATGTATTTCTTGAGGTGATCTCTCATTTGGGTGACTAAATGTTGGCTTGTGATGAGGCTTTGCTGATTTATTGCTATCAAAACACATTCCCAGTTTACAAATGTAATCATAATGCTGCTATTGGAGTGATATATGAGAGAAGGAAGAAGAGTGCAAGAGGTGTGTTGATCTATTTGTGACATAACGTATAAACTTAATGAGTTACCTAGAATGAAAAAACTTCATGAATTGCAAAGGAAACAGGTTTTTTAATCAGCTTAAAAAAGAAAAGAAGTACACCCTAAAAGCATGATTATTGTGCCTTGATTCTCCATCCATAGCTGGCATAGCCTCCATCAACTCGGGCAATTTCCAAAAAAAGGCTTGGAGAAGAAAGATGGAAAATACCAAAATTTACAGAATGACATCTGCAAAGATGATGGGTGAGAATGTTTAATAACAGGATGGATTTGTCAGTATTGGGCAACTTTTAATCTCCAGGATTATCTAGAAGAGAAACTGGGAGTATTTGGGGATTTTTAGGGTAAAATCCAGAGCCTGCAGGCGGCGGGTTAGACTAAAATAAGTAATTCAAAATAATTTGTTCATCGGAAAATAGAGCCCTGCAGTTTTCTTTGTGAGGATGAAGAGGTCACTGGAAGCACTGTTTGAGGCAGGGAGCAGGAAGGGGTCGCCTCCAGGTCCTGGGCAATGCTGTGGCATCGAGCTCCACCTGCTGCAGTGACTCTGCAGCTCTGCTGCCCTCCTCTACCTGGAGCTGCCCTGTGCCAGCCTGGGAAAAATTACCATCACTTTTGGGTCATTTCCTCGTGTAATCTCACTTTATGATGATCTTTCATGCATTACTTTATGGTTATTTTTTTTTGAACTATTGCTTCTTACATACGGAGTTGTGAGAGATATGTATATATATTTCTTTTTTTACTGCAATGAAAGCAGGAAATGATCACTGAAACAGACCTTTTGATGGCTCAAAGCAAATTAGATGAACTATGATGGAAGTCTTAAGTTGGAAGCACTAAAAAAAAAACTCTCAACACCCAAGCTCCAAAGATTGTTCAGATTGTCGTGATGATATATTGTTGAATTTAGCTAATTAGACATACCAGTGATGGTTTTCTGCTGTTATATCCACACTGCAAATTAAAAAGAGAGAGTTCTACTGTTCCATAATTACGTGCTGTTACTGTTTTAAGCTCAGATGGCACCTTTTCAATACATGACACTGTAATGAGAGATAAAGCTGTTAAAAAGGAAGCTATTCCCTCCTGTGTTCTGTGATGAGGGTGGTTGGGTCACATCATCAATGACACCTCCCTCCTTCAGCATCTCTGCAGAGGGCAGGGGGGTGCACAGCTCTTTACCCTTTCCCCGGGGACTGGCAGAGCTTGCTGGTCAGAGGGAGAATTGCACCTGAGAGAACTTTTTTCAGTGCTCTGTGGCATTAAATACTTGAGATGAATTAGGTTCAGTGGCTCCAGACCTTACCAGTGGTCAGGGAACTAACTGGTGCTTTCAAGCCATTGAAACCTGAGGGCTGCACTCCCCCTCTCTTCTGTCCCTTCAGTAATAAGTTATTCTTACCCCTAATTTGTTTTTTTGTCATTCCATGTATCACCAGGTGTAGAATCAATGGTACCTGGCTGTTAGCAACATTTTGCTGCTTCTGAAAAAGAGAACCCTAAAATAATAATAATATCATGAGCAAAGCAGACTGGAAATTCCCTGTTCTGGAGTGTCCAAATCAGATTTCTTCTAGTTTTGTCTTTAATGTGTGCAATCTGAAAAACAAAAAGTCCCCTCTGTGTCAGTCTGTTCCGTGGTGTTCCTGTAGCAGAGATGATGAGAAAGTTAACAGGGTTTCAGTGCTGTTGGGATGGTGCTCAGGGGGTTGGCGTTGTGGGTCACAGACAGGCCATGGGGAAATAGTAACTGAGAGGAGAAAGAAGATCAAAGGACGTTCGGATACTTAGAAGGTATTGGTTTTTTCACTGAACTCTCAAAAACTGTCCCCTGATATGAGTTAAATATTGCCCAAAATATGAAAATTTCTCCAGTTCTTGCAACCAATATTGCTTCTGAACCAGTTACTCTGAGGGTGTTTCACCTACAGAGTGTTCCGATCCATCCATCTGACAGCTCTCTGCCTTCAAGACTACTCTGAAATTTAGAAGGGCTGATCAGAGAAAAGAATTATTTCTCTTTTAGCATCATTTATGGTCTGGATAGATTATTTGTGCTCTGGGTCATACAGGAATGAAGTTACAAATATTTAAGTTTTTAATGTTTCTCTTTTTTTTAAGAGTCTGGTAACTCTTTTCTAAAATCCAGTCTAGTTTGGAAAGCCTGTTTTCACAGATAAGAAATTTGATATACTTGTTGGTGGGCTGCCTCAGTATTACCCTGTTGTTTGCAGTTCTCCAGTGGGTGAAGGTACTGCCCCTTACACTTTGAACCTTTGTTCTGCTGAAATCTCACGTAGCATAAATTTTTTTGCCTTCTCAAGTCAAGATCCCACCAAGTGCTCTGCTCTTAGTTTCTTTTTTAAGCACCTGAACGTGTTTGGGCTTTGCTCTGTTGTGCCAGAGCTGTGCAGTGTAGGAGGAGTTTCATCCACAGCTCCCAGGCTGCTGGGCAGCACTCTTGGTACATTGGCTCTACCCTGACTACATGGATACAACTTCCCAGGGCTGCAGCTTTGGATTGCTTGGAATCACTGAATGAGCTCTTTGATATAAAACTAGTGCTGGAAAAAATTACTGTCTTCGTATCCTTCCAGCCTGCATCCCCTACTCTGCTGAGTGATCTAAACTCTTCTATTAATCTACCCATATAATTTTTTTTAATAGGCAGGAATGTGTCTCTTTTCCACTTGAATAAACTGATAGTTGGAGGAGTTCTGAGAGTGTGTCTGACTTCAGGGCTTTTTATGGCTCTGTGCCTTCCCTGGAAGTGAAAGCACAGACCCCAGAATAGTGGTCTATCACAGTGTGCATCTTCAGGGAAGAGCAGTTACAAGTAAGTAATTTTCTATTCCTGGCTTTGGAAATTGGATATTCTTTTTATGTTAGACACAGTAGTCTGTCTAACAGTCTTCCAAGAGAAAAGTTACATTTCTAAGCATTTAAGCACATTAGCTTTTAAACATGTGTGCATTTCCCCCAGTAGCTTGTCAGTGGGGACTTCCCATGAGAATCTTTGTGCACCAAAGTTACTTACTGGCAAACTAAGCTCTTCTACCCTAGAGTGGTGTAGACACTCTTGCTCTTGTTTGCACCTCTGTAAGAAAATTTATTTGCACCACTTCGTTTTGAAAATTAAGACCTGCTGCAGTTTTTCAAATGTGGTTACATGGTTTTGTTTATTGGTTTTTTAGGAACCAGTGGAAAAAAGATGTGCAGGGAAAGCCACTCCAAGTGGCTGAGGTTGCTGCTAACAAGTGCTTTTTCAATGCAGAGATGAGGCTGGGGAAGTTCTGATTCAATATAGAGTTAAAGAAGGCAACAGACAAACACTGTGCTTTAATTATTCATAGTGATATCTGTTTGCTGAATTCACGGTTTAAAGGTTACAGCTCACAAGGAACCATCCTTTATTGACTGGTGAACATTTAGAGGTTTTATCTAGTAAAACTCCTTCTGAAGGTATTAGAAAAAAATCACTCATGAGTTTTACAGTCACTTGTAATTTGGTAAAAATAGTGCTCTGAAAATTCAGTTTAGCTGCGTTAGTCTTCTAGAACTGGCACGTGGAATAACTGACCTTTAAACTGGATTACAGTTTAGCACAGGAATGGCTAATACATTCGAAATTACTTTTTATTTCAAGAAGTCATATTTCATTAAAGCACACAGGTCAATATTGCACATTCTTAGAGCTTGAAAACCTGAAGTTGAAAGGGCAGTTCCTTTGGGTTCTGGGTGGAGCTGCACAAAGTACTGCTGAAGACCTAATTTATACCCAGCGCTTCAGCCTTTGCCTGGTATGACCTTAACGTGGAATTTAAAATATTGAAAGGCTTGGAGATAATTTTACTTAAAATGCCACTTCTTGGTCAGCACAGAACACTTTGTGTGATGACTCTGTTCCAATTCCTTCAAGGCCACCCAGGTGTATTTGCTGTTTAATGTGGACTTGGTCCTGTCATACAGCACTGCAGTTACAGAGCAGGCTGTGGTTCTAGTCCAGGGCAACTCAGGCCGCGTAAATATAAATGAAGTGTTGGGATTAAAACACATTTTAGTTTCTCTGTATTCATTTAACAATTATTTGAATTCTATTTGACAATCCAGCAACATTTTTAATTTTTCATCCTATGTCATCTTTGTTTATTTCAAATCTGTTCCATTTTTCCTTTCTCTTTAGAACAAAAATGAATGCGAGTAAGCTGATTAGAGAATAATTTTTATTTTAAAAAAAGAGATGAGTAAAGCATAAACAAAAGAGAAAGGATGGCGTATTGGCAGATATATAAAAACTGACAACTAACATAAACTTTTAAAATGGAAGTTTTTCTTTTAGAAAAAAAAGCCCAAGTGTTAGCCTGGCTTCAGCATCCAGTGGCATCTCACCTATCACAATTCAGTATTTATTTTCCTTTTGTAACTAACTCAAAGCAGCCTGTCTTGTGTGGGTGAGCATTTTCTGTATGGATGCAGCTGAGATCAGTAATATGCTATTCCATACTTCCAAGGCGCATAGTAAAGGGGCTTCTGTGTTTCTTTCACTGGGAATTAATTTTTCTGGACACCTTGGAGCACTTGGGAATTGCCCCACAGGATAACTCAGACTGCACCACAGTCCCTCTACCCCAGTACCTTGTCTCCCAGTGTATAGCAATTTATCCATGCAGTTTTTCTATTACCTAATGCATGTAAAAACACTGTGTATGCACAGCGTGCAGCCAGAGTTCCATGAAATTGGTGCAGCTGTTCTCTGGAAACCTCAAGGGTAGTCCTAAGCCAGGGCAAGTTCAACAACAAATATAAGCTTTCATCTCCTGTGTTTTTCAGTTCTTTGTCTGCTCAGAAGAAAAAATGTTGCAGACATTTTGAACAATGCACAAAGCAGGCAGTTTTAATTCCCATACGTGAAATTTGTGACCTGGATTGTACACTCCTCAAAAATAAGAGAGAAGCAATAAGGAAACCATTGTGTTCTGTGCTCCAAACCCGGCTATGTCTGTGGAGCTTTTCCTGTTGTTTTGGTTTTTACAGATGTCAGTCTCCTGGTTTGGAGTCTTACTGAAAATTTTTCTGGGTTGGGACTTGTAAATGGTTTCTCCCCCATGCAAATGTTTGTATTTTGTTAATGCATAAACACTCAGTCATTCCTTAAGTCCAGGCCATGGAACAAGCTCTTCTCCCTGCTTGGTGGTTCACAAAGTTCGTGGTTGCTCAACTTCCTGCAAGATCTGTCAGACTTGAACTCAGCTGTCATTTAAAGCTGTTGGGAGGGACACCTGTACCCAGGAATGCACAGAAGGATCATGTCTGACTTGTTTGAGTGCTTGAGAGATGACACGGTGCTGTCCCGGGTGGTGACCAGCTCAGGAAATATTTGGTGATTCAAACTGAACCCTGAGACTGCACATACCTTCTCTGTGATAAGCTCTCCTTAATTAATGCTGTAGTCTTTATTTTCCATTTGATCACTTTCAGTCTGATTCACTGGAACCAGAGAAGAGGCTCTCCCCTTTTAGGGACGTGGGAATGGACCTGAGGACTCTTAGTACACCTGCAGCTCAGTCAAGGTAAAGGAATCCAGAGCACACAGAAATGGGCCAGGCGAGGCTTAAGGAGTCTTTGGTTCTGTAGTGGCAGCAGCTGAATTACAGGCGTAATAATCTACTAACAGCTTAGAAAAGATAGGTTAAAATTCTGTCTTTATAGGTTTATATATACTGGAAATGTTGGCAGTGCTGTGGAGGGAATGATTGATTGATAGCTCCATCTTTATCAATACTGAATTGTTTCAGTGTTCTTTGTAAAGGTGCCTGTTACCTCTTTGCAGTCTCTTGCGTGACTCGGTGCCGTGCCAGGGTTTGTAATTAAGCGGGCAGAACTGAGCAATGTCAGGACATACACTGTCCATTATGTGAGAGGAAATCACTGTGAAAATATCTGCCACTCTTATAGAAACACCTGCATGGACTCATTTGGAATGTGCCAACTTGAGTCTGACACCTGAGTGGACATTTATGCCCCTTATCTGATGAGGAGTGAGCTGTTACAACAGGACATGGATTCGGGATTCTGGGTACCTTTTAGCCAGCTGAGTTCGGACAGCAACCACTGTTTTATAGGACTGGGCACAGAAAGTATCTGGTTGTACATTCTTTTCCTAGAAAGTATTTCCTATTGCCACTAGACCCCATAAACTGCCCCAGCAGGACATTTATTTGAATGAGACCATAATAAACAAACATTGAGGGGAGGGGGTGGAATACAGGAATGCCTGTTGGGAACAGGCTTTAGCAGAGGGCACTCATATTTAGGCACTCTTACAAGTGCTTAGGCTGTGTTGTCACCCGTGTTTCACCATTGTCACTGGATGGTGGTGACAACAGTGAGGTTTCTCTCTGCTGGTCTGTTGCACTCCCAGTTCTGACTGCACTCCCAACTTCCCTGCAGAGACCATTTACTCTGTTTTCTCAGCATTAGCTTAAGCAGTTGCCAAACTGCAGTGGGTGACTCCAGGGTTTTCTAAATTTTTCTGGAACCTTCTAACTCTGAGATGTGTTAAGCTAAGGAAAGAGACTCATTTGCAATTGAAGAGCAAACGGTGGTACAAAAAGATGATTTACATCTGGCAGGGTTTAGTTACAGCCTGCTGCAAATAAAGCTGACAAATTACCCCTGCCAGCCCCAGCAGGGTACAAATTACAGGAGTGTTTACAAGCTTCTGAGACTTTAAGTCTTTGAAGAGCATTCACTGGAGAAAAACAGTTGAATCAAAGCAAGCTGCAATAAGATAGACATCTATGTAAAAACTTAATAATTAGGTTAAATCTAAACAAATGTGGCAGTCAAGACAACATGTGATATTGTATCAGTATGTGTTGAAAGCAAATTAGGCTCTTTCATTGTTTCACTGAGATTAACTGTGCCGAAGTCAAGGAAGTTAAGGTAGCTTTGCATGTGCTGCTGTAGAGGAATCAGAACTTTACACTTCAAAATAATGTAGTGTTTTTAAATGTTCCAAATTTTTTGCATCAGAGCAATTTCGAAATTTTATACTAATCACTTATGGTGACATTAAATTTCACGTACTTCCCTTTTTATTCTTTTCTCCCCCCAATTATTTTTATTATTCACTTAGTTGATTCACTTTTAGTGGATTTTCATTTGATAAACTTGTCGAAAATAGTAATAAACTGTAAACAAAATAATAAATCCTATGCATTTTGAAGGTTGGATAAGCCATTTTGGTAAAACATGACTCGTTTTTGCCATAAATGCTCTGTTAGTTATGTTTGCCTGCAGTCATTATTCATTGCTAAGTTTCACTGGGATTGTCTCCTTGAGGTCAAGTTAAAGTTCTTTTGATGATAACCTGACAAAGATCAGTTTACTTCTTGATCTACGAGTTGCAGGTGCCTGGAGTTTGGTTTTTGGTTGCTTTGCATTCTCTGTTTTCAAATGGGCAGGATGAGAAACCCTTGCAGAGATGGAAATTGGCATCACTGTTGGTGCTAAAAGACTTTCTGAGTTTAAATATTAATACATTGATTTGCAGATGTTCAGATGAAGCAAACTGTATCACTTAATTCAATACAGGTTACAGTTTGGATGAATAAAATGTCATTTTGTTAGTAGGTTAGTACAATGAGGGAGTCTTGATTTGATACTTGGGAAATGTGCTTTTAAAATGCCATCAGGAGCTATGTGGCCGTTTGTGTGCCTTGGCCAGCCCAGAGATGTTTAGGATCAGCTGAGCTTTTCCACAGCATTGAAATTGTCCCCGGTTCAGTAGACTGAGTTTCTAATCCTGTAGTTGTAGAGACCTATGACATTAAATTTGATGTTTATGAAAATCTAGATCATCTTCAAGATTGTAGGGACTAACATGACCAGGACTGCTTTTGCAGAAGGTGGTGTTTTGAGCCCTTTGTGGAGAACTAAATCTGAAGGATTCAGGGGCATGAAAAGACCTGCTTTTCTAAATCAGGCCTTTCTTGTGCTAAAGCAGCTCCATGTGCCATTACAGCTGGACAAACTGAAGCTGGGCGGGATTTATATATGCCAAAAGAACTGGCATGGATGGCACAGTGTGGATGAGGATTACTCAGTTCCTAAAAGTAAATTTTTTAAATTATAGGACATATTTTTTCTTACCATTTTAATTCTTTTCTTTTTAATTACCTTATTGCCACTGTCTTTTTCTTTTAGGGAATGTAATTTGATAAATCTTACAGTGCCCAGCACTCTGGTATGTGCAAGCACTGTCTTGCTCATCTCTTGCAGCACTGCTAGGCATTAGCTGGATAAATGTTGTTATTCTCATGGATAAATTAGGAAAGTCAAATTGGGGATGTAAGATTAATTGCCCCGGAACAGTTACAATTTGAACCTGGGTATCTGAGGTAAGGAAATATCTTCAGTGATGCCTCTGTTTCTCTGATTTTTATTTCTAGTTTCCAAATTGGCCTGCTGAATTAGAGTCTCCAGGGGGGGATTCCTTGTGAGACTCAGCCCATTACTCCAGCTGAGTGCTGTTTTTTCCTCTAACAGATGGAGTGTTTAGCCTACTTTTTACTGGGGACATTTGTTTCCTGTGCCACGTTATGATTAATGCAGATTTGCCTTCCACTGAATTTTTAATGGTAATGCAATCTGCAAAATGATGTTCAATGTATATTTTTAATGATGTGTTTTGATGTCACACCTTTTCCCTGAGTGATTAAACCCCCTGATTTTAATCTTTTGTCTCTCCTCACCTCCAGAAGCCAGTACTGCTAAAGGGACAAGCAAGACTATGGGCCTTTATGTACATTCTCAGCAGAACTGTCTCTTAATTTCTGGTCAGTTGTACCTGTGCCACACCCACAGAGGATACTAATGTTGTGAAATTGCTCTTGAGCATCTAATTTGGCTTCCAGAATCTTTATTGCTGGTGCAGAACATAGGAAGAGCCCATTTTCATTTTAATGTCGCAAGCAGAGTTTGAAGGGTTGATAAGTAAGCAAATACCAACCTCCTGAACATCCCTGACTCTGCCATCCTCTTTTAGTCCCATTAATTGAATTCACAGCTGCGTTCAAAGCAAGGTTCATGTGATTTCAAATACCTCGATGGAAGTATCCCTGACCACAAAGCTTCTGGTACTACTGAAATGGATGGGAGATGAAGAAAGGGAGGGCTCAATGTTGTGCAACTGCACAAATAAACATATATTTACATTTACAAAACAGTAAGAGTGTATTTTTGCACATTTGTTGAAGATCAGCAGTGTAGCATGGCCAGCCTGGTCAAAGCTGCTTTGTGCACTCGGGAAAAATCTTGTGCAGGATTTCTGCTGATTTCTGGAAAGCACAATTGTCTGTGCCTGTCATATCCTGTAACACCAATCATTCCTTATGTTGTAAACCCAGTAGGAACCCTACAGAACACCTAATATGGTTTATTCTAGTTACTGTGGCAGTTAAATTGAGAATCCTACATATTTTATATTATTTAAGAAGTGAAGCGTGATATGAATATAATGGCCATGGAGAAATTTGCTTGAGAAAAGTCAGGGGAGCAGATTTTTGAAATTAGAACTCACTGTCTCTAATGCTTTCTGAAATGTGCAGTAGCCAAATGGCTCAGTATGCAGAAAAATATCCAACAGACTTCATATCTGGACATCAAAGGTACGCATTAATTTTTGGTTTTAAATTTTTATTGTGTTGTATAAGCCTGGAAATTCCTTAAGAGTCATGGTATGACCTTTTCACAATGAAAATGTGCCAGCCACTCATTCTGACTGTTTCACAGTGTTACTGTGGCTAAATCTGTGTTAAAAAATAAATAAATAAGAACAGCAAAGAAATCAAACCCACGGAGTTCTTAACCAAAGGCTGAAATAGGAAGTTGCAGAGGAAGATGATTTCAGGTGAGAATTACTATGCTGCTGGTTTGGATCAAAGGTATGTCAGCAGTGCTTCTTGTTAACAGTTTCAGACTACAGAAAAGGAGATATTTTAGGGGGAGAAAAAAAGGCAGAATGGAAAATGCAAGAACTAAAGAAGAAAACTGGAGTTTTCTTCTCCAGGGCAGCAACTCTTAATCTCAATTAAAGCAGTGAGGGTAGCAGAGCAGCATGTTAATACGTACTATGGGGAGTCAGAGAATACAAATGACCTTTGTGGATTTCGGGTTTGCTGCTTTTCCTCCTGATTGAAAAGGACACCCAGCAGTTGTCTTAATTGGGTGTTAATTGATACATATTCACAGGAAGTAGTGTCTGTGATCTTGCAGCCTGTTTGTATGAAAGAGTGTGATGGAACAAAGCGTGAGGAAGTTGTTTAATGATCACAGTGACATAGCAGTGTAGTAGGAATTCTTAAATTATCTCAGAAATGTTTGAAGAGTCATTTCCAGAGCAGACATAGCTGCATTCATAAAGCTTTAATATTCTGGCTTACACATTAAAAACATAATTAAACTGAAGATAAACCTTATAATTATGACCTCATACCTCCTGTCCGTGATACTCTCTTACACTTTCCGCAGTCCACATGGTGGTATAGAAGAGAGGATGATGACAATGCTGGGCTGCTCAAACTACTCATCTTTCAAAGCATCAGTCACTGGTCCCAGTATGAATCCTTACCTGTGCTTTCCTGCTGATGAGTTTCCCCAGTCACTGCAGGGGACACCGGTCCCCTCTGATGTCACTGTACCTACACACAGCATTGAAACACACTTAGGACTGCCTATCTTTGTGCAGCCTAAAATGAAATCCTGTTTGGGAAATCTGCAGATATTGATCATTCCTCTTCCTCCATTGGTCAATACTTCTTATTTCCAGTGGAGATTGTCCATGTAGGCACAAAGTAGCTCTGACATGTATTTTCCAATGTTGGATTCGGTGCGTGGAATACATTGGCAAAAATGACACCACCTTTGTCCCTGAGCATTGAAATATCTTTAGCTTTGGGCAAAGAATTATGTTTTCATTTCTACTGCTATTTTTGCTAGAGCTGAGTAAACTCAAGCAGCACAGCCCCTTTGAAATGACATTCAGCTCTGAGGGAGGTCCTGTCTTACTGCTTTGTTCCAATGACATCTGTGAATGGGATCCAGAAACAATCCACACTTGTGTGAGGATCTATTGTATGAGAACCAAGAAGGTAGAAGTATTTATAATTAATAAATTGTAGAAACACATAGGAACAGTTTCACAGCAAGAGAGAACACTAAAGCATTGGAAGCTTGTAGTGATTAATCTGTAATAAAGGCAGGTTGCCATAAATCACTTCTGTAGACTAACTCAGTCAATCAAGACCATGCAATACTCTTGTTCACAAAAAAGTAGTGTTTAAAAGTAAGCATATTGCTTCAAATGAGACTAATGGGAAATACTCTGTGTGTGTGTAAAAAGGGATGGTCACCCAAGCAGAGGTGCCCATGTGAACATGACAAGTTGTGGTCATTCTCAGCCAGTGATGTCTGGGCATCGACACCTTTGAGCTGCACAGCCAGAGGGGAAGTGTCTGTGTTGTTCCATGAGCCAGTCAAGCCTTTCCTTGCAAACCTCAGCATGGCACTGGGCAGGGCTTGAAGGCAGTGGCTCCTGTGTGTCTATTTCTCTGTACTGTGCTAGTTAGATAAAGCGAAATGTCATGCTGCTGGCAGTTTAGCAGTATTCAACTGGCTGCTTTTTCTGGTTGGCTCTTTAAAAAGGTTTAAGTTTCCTGAAGGCACATCTCTGAAAGTCACTCTGCATGCAGAAAGCCCAGCTTCTGCTAATACATCCTCCATGCCTGTGATGACAGTCAGAGTGAATGTAACCCGAAGAACAGCTTCTCCTAAATTTTTTCCTGCTAGTGGCTGTGCAGCTGAATTTAATGCAAAACCATTTAAATGCGATTGAAATGGCAACTGCTACTGAAAGATTTTAATCTGTTGTTTTTGGAGTGGTGGTTATGACCTTGTCTGTCCTCACCTGTGGAGTTACACCAGTGCTACTCTGATATATGCAGAGAGAGAAGATATTGGTGTTTAGAGGGTGTGATAAGTTGGCGTTCCTGGATGCATGTGGTTCCCTGGAAATGGAGTCTGGAGGAGCAGGGAGGAGAAGCAACATGGAGTTAAGAAGCAAAGAGAGTGAGACAGCCCTGAGAAGGTGAAATGTTTATCTGCCAGTTTTAGTTTCCAGTGTATTTAATACTTCATAATGTCAGTTGCTTGGAAACCAGTGTTTTGTGCCCTTTTGCTGCTTGGCAGAAATCACTCTAATTGGCATGTTTCTAGTACTGTCACTGCTGGCAGTTTGCAGCATTTTGGTTTTTTCCAGAAGCAAAATTTTTCTTTTACATGAATGATGGCTCCCATTAATTAGACTGCAGTCATGGGTAAAGACAGCCATTTAAGTGTATGGGTGTATGAACCATTATCTCTATCATCAATCACTGGGAGCACTGCTATTCCTATTAACATTTTGTCTTTCCAGAGGCTGTTCCTTTGAGTCACAATCTCTTTTTGTTTTTGTGCAAAAATACTTGTTTATGTTTGAAGTTTCTTAAGTAGAAATAATTCATCCTTATTGGGTTTTACTACCTACCTAAACCCAGCAGCCCAATCCCACGTCTTCTGATACCAAATGGCAAATTGTCACTCAGTGTTTGGACAACCCTAACACTTAAAATGAGTTTTCCATTATTTACTAGTAAAATACGCTCCATAAATACCTTTCTGTGGTGAGACAAAACACCAGGTCATGAGGAGTGGTTTCTACTTTGACATGAAAATGTTGAACCAGCTGTTTCCTGGTAGAGGATCGGGGTGCTCAGTGAAGTTCCACTTAACAGGCAGTGAGTTTTTAGTGGTAGTACGAACATAGACTTGTGATTGTACATTCTTACAGCTAGAAAATGGAAACCCCAGGAGTCTCCATGTGATGGCTTTTTTTTTTTTTTTTTGAAGTTTTAGTAATAGTTTCTTCACAGTTTTGTTGTGTTTTTTTTGAGAAAAAATTTAAAGCAAGTCTTAATCTCACAGGTTTATCTCCCTGCCCTTCATCAGTGCAGAGCTGTCTTCTCAATGCTGCTCTGGCAGTGCTCGACCCACTCACTTTGGTTTGTGTCATTCTCCAGAGACAGGCTGCTTGGACCTCCAGGTAGCCAAGTGTGTTTGGGCTTCTCAATGTTAGAGAACCTCAGAGGAAAGGTTCTGCCTCATTTCCCAGTGGAGGCAGCCTCTGTGTCTTAATGTCTCTGCAGTTAATTGAAAACCCCTCTGAGACACTCTGAATGTGCAGTACTACATGAATGCCTTCACCTGTGGTATCTTCTCCAACAGTGTGGGCGGTGTTTTGACTATTGAAGATCCTTATTTCTTGCCACACAACCTTCTGTAAATGCACCCCAAATTAACTCCTGTCTTACTTGAACTCGTTTCGTGACTTATTTTACAGTCGGATATTCATGATAATGAAATAATTTTACAATATGCAACTTTCCCATTATGCAGATCCTGGCTTTGTTTTTTAAACAGACATTTGAGTACAGAATATTGTACTGATCTTCAAGAGAATTAAATGGGAATCAGCATCTGAAATAATGTGGGTGTTCCAGATTGTTTGCGTGTCTTCAACTACTCAAGACAGATGTTGATATGGTACTGCTTCAGCTCCTTGCCAGAAGTGTTGGTGGTTCAGCATGGCGAATGATCACGTGTCTGAGTTTCTGTGGGTTGGTAACTACATTTAATGGATTTTCATGTCATTATCATCTGGTCTTCACTGAGTTTAAAAAGACTAGGTAGATGAATATTTATCTATTTGGTTCTTACTGTGTAATTATTGAAACCACTGAATAGGAGCAGTAACCACTGTGTCCCTGATTCCTTGCATGGGCATCTCTAACTTTGCTGTAAACACAACCAAACCAGAAATCATAATTAATTTACATTAATATCTGCATATGAACTGTGAGTAGTTGCAAGCTTTTTCTGACCGCATGCTGAGCTTTCAGAGAATGACCCAAATGTGCATCTCAGTAGTGGAATTTGCTAGGTCAGGCTCACCAGCATGTGAACTTAACTCCAGGGCTTTTTGTAATTTCAGAAGGTGGATGGTGTGTGCACCTGGTAATCCCTCACTGAGTGGGGTTTTTTTATGAACTATACACTAATTCTCATTTACAATGGCGCTGCCTTACATCACCCCGAAAGGTGATGTAGCAGTCTTAATGTAAATAAACTTGGCATACACTGGCATAGATTTACATTCAGCATTGTAATGTATAGTGCAGAAGCACTGTGTGAAATGGTCAGCAGCTCCAGTATCTATGACAAGAGAGTGAATCGAATTCTCCCCTGCATAAATCAGTTATCACTACAGACAGATTACAAGAAATGCAGAGTTTGCTCTCCCATTGTTCTGTGTGTGCTCTGTAAATAAGAAAAGCACTGTGTGCATATGCATTTTCTTTTATCTTGGCATTTCCTGCTGTTTCACAATTATTCAGCTATTTAGGTGTTACAGAGCCTTGTCAGAAAGTTAAGGGACTTAGCAGAATTACTTCAACTATTAGAATGCAGCAGCAGCTCCAGTGGAGTCTGATGTGTGTTAATGCAGAGACACACAACTTATTTTGGGAGACTGAAACAATTTTTTTGAAATACCTTTTCCAGGTTGTCAGAACTTCCATTGTATGATGTGTCCAAAAAGACAGACCTTCCAGTACCATGGTGCTCCCTATAACTAGGTAAGGGCATAGATTTCAAGTTTAATCCAAGGGAAGCAGCTTCCTACTCTCCCTGCTTCCTTCAGTGGGGATTTCTTTGAAATCTTCAGGTCTTCATTTAAGACTTGTAATAGGGTCATGATGATACGGCTACAAACAATACAAACACCTCATTTAGAAGATTTTTACTGGGTTTTAATTAGTCAGTAATGTTCAGAATACATCTTAGCTGTATTTACTGTGGTTTCAAGGGTGTTGCCTCCCATGCTTTCTGTTTTATAAGGAAACTGATTGTTGTGTTGTGTTTTCTGCTAGAGAAAGTACTTCCCGGGAATGGTTTAAGTTGCAGTGTGCATAAAATTGCTTTTGTTTTTCACCTGGGAAGCCTTGGCTCATATTCAGTTTGTCACTGCTGCAGCGAGTCACGCAGTGCCCAGCTGATAGCCCACAACACCCTCAGCAGGGTCTGGCCTTGTGCCCAAAAAGGAGCTTTTACTTGTCTCGCCAGGAGTTGCTGCAGATGCACATTGAAATGCTTTTATGAAAATAAAGGAAATGGCCTTTAGGAAGCCTGTGCTCTCAGTGGTTTTCAGAGCAATGCCACATGGGTTTCATTTATATTTACAACTGGCTATAAGCCTCTGGAAAAGGCTGAATTCTTTCTGAACAGTGTCTGGAGCAAGAGATGTCCTGTCATTATCTTTGCTGATACAAAGGCTGTATCCATTAAGGTAAGAAAATTGAATAAGGCATTTTAGGAAACGGTGGCTAACAATTTCCACAATCAGAGAAAAAGCCATTTCATGAAATAGTGGCTAAGAATTTCCATGATCAGAGAAATATGTATATATACAGTCCTTGATGGACACATCATTATTTTATTTAGTGCTTGAAACGTTTGCTCACCATGATGATAATCGAAGGTTCAGCCTTAGAGAGAGAATTGAGCTGGACTGCAACTTCCACCTCGGGGAATGGGCAGAGGGAGATTAGCAGGGAGAGTTAATGGGGTTGCAGCACCCTGGTAATATCCCCCACTGCATCAAACAGTCCCTTAGTGAGGGACAGCGGAGGGATGTGCAGCCTCCTGCCCCTCTTCTGGCACTTCTGTCAGGCTGGAGTTAGACCAGCTGAGCTGAGCAAGGGTTTGGCATCACTTGTCAGTCCTTTAGTAACCATGTCCTGCTGAATTTGTTTGTGTGTGCAGTGAATGTGAGGTTGTTAACTGGAAAATTTGATCTTCTGGGACAAGTGCATCCTTAGTATGACTCCCTTGAATGTAGTGAAGATGACCCATGGTACTTAAACAAGTAAAAATTATGTAAAAAGCCTGGTAAATATCCAGCTTGTCTTTACCCTCACGGAGAAGTTTCAGGCATTTTCAGGCAAGTTCTTAATGTTTTTCTAGCACCTAAATTATAACTAGGACAAACTGAGGATTTCCTTTTATTTCTGTAATTTCTTACTCAAAGAAAGGCACCAAGAATCCCAAATCTTAGCAGTAACAAGTTGAATACCCTGACACTTTAATGGCCTCGTACTAAAATTAACTGATGACCTTGAGTATTTAAAAAGGAATTTAATAAGTACATAGTTATGCCAAGCACCAAAAATACACTTGCAACCAATTTTCTGTATGTGCAGTACCCTGCTGGGTCGCTCCTCTGTGTGTCTTTGACCCTTATCTATAATGATATATTCCTGGAGAGAAAGTTTGAAGTGTTTCATGGTACATTATTACTGCTCAGAAAACTCTTTTAATTTTCATGCTGATAAAGATATTAACGTAGAAAAATTAGACATATCCTTTTGTCTGAAAGGCACTTGAAAATCTGTGTTGTGACTACAGTTGACTGAAGCTCAATTACTTTAATAAACGTATTCCAAATTTCATCTTGATTACATTTGCATTTTAATGAACGTTTTCACCTACCTGTCAAATAGGCAGCCCAGCTAAATTTATTAAGTCATTGTATAAACAGAGTATTGTGATGCCAGAATTTAAATGGAGAAATATTTGATGTCATATTCCCGCAACATGTTATAAATCTACAGTGTAGTACGTTGGTTACCTCTGTATTTTAAGTTTGGATTTATTATACTGGTTTTCCTTAAAGAGTCCATGAACCTTTAGGGTCATTCATAACTATGCCAGAAAGAATTCTATAGAATTATGAGAGGGGTTTTTTTCTTGGCTTTAAATTGGATCGTTATTACAGCTCTTTTATATGCTGCATTTCTGTTAAATATTCTATTATTTATTTCTTTTTCTGTACTTGAGAATCAAAGGGAGAGTAAACTGTTCCCCTTGAGAACTCGTGAACGTGGTGCCTGAAATTTGCACCCTGTATAACCTCTGGGTGGTTTAGTACATCTGGTAAGAAAAGAGACTTATTGTTTTTCAGTGAAACAAAGGAGGCCCAGCATTGTGGGCTGGGTGGTGTCTGAAGGAATCAATACACTCTGATGGCACTCGATTCAAAAGTCAGCAGCACATCAACAACAGGGATGTGTCCTGTGGTCCAGGACAGGGTGCTCCTTGGGCTGGGATCAGCTGCTGTGTTCTTGCTAACATCTTAATCAGCAGCTGCAGAGAAACCCCTTTCCCTGCCCTGGCTCACCTTTGCTTTTGCTATTATTATTTGTTTTAACCTCTGTGACCCTCCTGCAGACTGTGCATTGTTGTTTCTTCTTTGTTTTCTTTTGCAGCAATACCCTGCCTGTTCTCTCTCCCTCTTTCACAGGTGTGCTGGCACCTTCCCTGTTCCTGGCAGAGCACATGGAATCATGGAATTCTGCAGCTCCAGGGCAGTGCCTGCCAGGCTGTGACAGTGGAGTGCACACAGTGAGGGGCCCCGTGGTCAGCTGGCTGCTAGACACAAGAATTAGGCAGGGAGTTTTTAAACCAAGTACTGGCCAAAGTGATTCTGAGTTCAAGACATCCAGTAATTAACCTGTATGATACTGAAAGAGAAGGGAAAGTGCTCACAGTTTGTATTAGGGAATTATTATCCTTTGTTATAAGGAAATACTAATGTTGATCTCTTGAATCTTTAAAAGTTAAGTTAGTGGGCAACAGAGAAATAAATCAATTTAATGTGTGTGATTAGAACACTGACCAAGTTGTGATGATTTTTGGCAGACATCATCTCAGTTCTGTGAAGTAAGGTGGAGAATACTTTCATGTACTTCATCACGAATCACTGGAGAGGAAGAACTCACTGAAAGTTAACCCAGGAAAAAGTAAACAGAATTTGAGGCACATCTTGAGACTTTGGCCTTGTATATATAATCTGACTACCTGTGCTCCATAATTCCAACAGAAAACAACTAAATGAATACAAGCAATGTGTCATCATTTTTTCTTAAACTAGTCAGTCACATTATTTCCTCTGCCTCCAAATTTGATTTCACATAAATGCTTAATTGCTAATAATAAGTAGTATAAATGTGTGAATACAAATAATACTGTATTTATAATTTATAAAGTACTGTAGGCATATTATTATAAATAAAAATTATATATCCTGGTAAACATATAAATATCCAAATTTTAATATTAATAAATGCTAATGAATGCAGTCATTAACAATTTACAAATATACCTAAGTATATATTTCTTTTAAATATAAGGAGAAGAGGAAGTGTGATGATGTGAACACAGTAAACAGCTTTGTTGGCTCTGCCTTCATTTCATATACTGCTTTTTTAACTTCAATCTTTGTCCTTTTCCACTGGTGCACTCTGACAGAAGAGACCCATATGAGAAAGTCAGGGAAGAAGAAAAGATGACCTTACAGTCTTTCATTCCTATTTATCCCAGTGTCTGGACTCCAAGTGACCCTGGAGCAAAAAGGTAATTTTGAAGGAAGATTCATGTCCTGCCCTCTGTGGTAGGACTGAGTGAAGTTCACAGTGACACAGACCCATAACTGATGCTCTTAGAGCTGCAGTTGAGCTGCTGAACTTGTGTTCTGAGAACTTCAGGAGTTCATGGTGATACAGTCTGTCTTTATTAATAGCAGCTGCTAAATTCTAACAGTAAGTGATTGAATCCTAATGACTTACAGAACACCTTGTGTGTGTGTACAGAAGTATGTGTCATTTATGCTCCTGACATTCACTCAGCAAGTTCCAAGTTGCATTGAATTTTCTTAGGTGGTGTAGCTTTCAAGATTAGGCAGCCTTTAAGAAAAGGCTGCCAAAATTTGAATTTTATTTGCCAAGTTAAAAGTAGGCCTATGAAAGAGAGAGAGAGAAGGCAGTACTTGTACCACGTGCATTCTGTATTTTAGGTGCATGCTCATGCACACTGTCTGTCCTCTTCTAAGTTAATTATTCCAATTGCTCCCCAAAAGTTTCTTTATATATTTACATTTACATGTGGAATAAGCTAAAATGCCAAAGATAATCTTAGTTCAGAAAAACACAGACCCAACATTTTAAGCTCACACACTGTTTTTTCTTAGAAGCTGCTGTAGAATCCAAACCCCCAGGAATCCATAGACAAATGGATAAATGCCAGAATCCTCACAGGCATCAAAGCACTGGGCACATCATCAAGGTAAGCCCACTGGATATTTTACATCCAAAAATGTGCTTTCAGGATACAGAGTTCTGTGTCAACGTTAGAAGAACCTTGAGAGGTGTCTGGAATTCACTGGGTCAAATAAAATCTCATCTACTCCAGAACTTTAAATGTATCTGTTTCAGCCCACATGGTGCCAATTGGACCCTTTCCCTGACTCTGTGCTATAACACCTTGGTTTCTCCTCTTCACAGTGAACATCTTTTCCAACAGCTGTGTGCCACACATGGGCTTTTGGAAGCTCTGGCTCTCAAAGCCTGATGCATTCCACAGTTACCTCTTGGAATCCAAAGTGAAGGAATGAGGATTTGGGGATCTTTTGTCCTTTTGATGTGGTTGTTTCTCTTCTTTCAAGCAATAACTCCTTCAGTGAGATGTTATTAATTCTGTGCCATGCAACATAAACAAGTTCTGGATTTTCTGTGTCCTGGTGCAGCAGGGAGTTGTGCAGTCAAATCAGCAGCACAGCAGCATCCTCTGTTACTGCAGGTTGCAGAACTAGGGGAAAATACTGAGCTATCCCAGCCAAATTTAGTTGTGTTCTATTTCCTTTTTCTCTTTTTGTTGATAATTATATGGTGGTAGATGTATGTATATTCCCACAGCCTTCCCTAGGAGGGTTATCCCAGTGAACTCAACAGGAATTCCATATATATTGTCATTACAGAACAAAACCAGCTATTAAGTGGTATTTCGTAGCTGATCATATTATCAATTATGTATGACAGTGATGAGTATTTATAAATGAATATGTTGCCTCTGAACTTTTATACTGTTAAAAGTAAACAGTAATTTAAGTTTTCAACACTTTTTAGTTGATATAATCCTGTTGACACAACATGTATTTAAATTATTCTTGAGTGTTTGTTAAAGCAGGGAACAGTTTATGCTCTGATTTGCAGACCAAAGCTCTTCAAAGCTGTTCTGTTTTCACTCTGTATTGTCAGTCACTGAAAACTGTGTCTAACAGAGGTGGCTGAGTAGCATTATACAGAATTAGTCTGTTAAACTGGAGGAGAGAACCAATGGCAGTGTGTGTGGTGAGTGGCTTTTCCATCTCTTTACATGTGGGAACCAACCAACCGACTGGGATAAAAGCGAGTTTGTCACAAGTCTCTCAGATCCAGGCTGGCAGCAGAGCACTGTTTAACTTTGGGGGCTTCTGTTTTACCCACTCTGTGTTCCTTCTGCTCATCCCTCAGTGATTACCTGCACTTAATAGACCCTACAGAGTAATTTATCTGCTGGCTCTGTGGCGTGGTTCGCTACAAAGCTGGGTAATCATCAGTCTTTTCACTGCCTTCCAAGTAAAACTGGACCAGAAAAGCACGTTAGCATTTAGTGCTGCTAATTACCTTTTAATTGACATTTATATTGTCATTATTGGGTGATATCATGCTCTGCCACATTCTGAATTCCCACTCAGCAAGGATTCATTTGGGAGAGTTCTGTGAATGTTCAGTAACCATCAAAAAGGCAAGAAAAAACCCTAAGAATGAAGCGGAAGGCAAAGCAGAAAACAGCAAAAATACCTGTATTTTTGCATTACATATGTTTCTTGAATTCATGTCCTTCCTATTCAGCCAGGCTGGGAGGATGAGTGGTAAAGTCTGATTGAACAAAAGTGCTGAGGGATGGTGGAGGGATGGTGGTGATTTGGAACAGCCTCCACATGAAAACCAGTTAAATGGGCTGGGACTCTTCAGGGCAGGAAGGAAACAGCTGGAGACAAGAATGACCCATCTCTGTAACATCATGAAGTGCACAGAAAAAGAGTGGTTATTCACAGGTTCCCTTGACACCAGATTTATGGCACACCAAATTAAATGATTTGGCAGAAAATTTAAAGCAATGGGAAGTATTTGCAAGCAAAGCATGATTAACCTTAAGGATTCATTGCTACAGTACATGGCTGGAAATATATTCAAGTGCAAAGGCAATTTAACAGAATAGAAGAAAAAACAATTAATTGCTCTTAAAGGTAAAGGAATGGACATGTTCTCTGGGTCTGAAGGACCTTTAGGTTCAGACTGCCAGAGGCTGAGGGGGTATATTGAGATAATATCATATACTACCTACACAGCACCTGCTGCCTGCAGCATTCAGCACAGATGAATGGGAGTAGTGGAGGATTCAAAGCTATAATTTCAAGCAATTTGTTTACAGATGTAGGTGAACAATTGGTTTGTGTGTGAGATGAGATTTTCAAAATAATCTTGAGAGCTGTGACAGCTGGGAGCCTGTGTTTGCTGCCAGAAAATAATGAGATATCTCGTGTTAGGTGTGATCGATGGGAAGGGTGTTCAGAGCACCCTCTAGAACATCTATCACATGATTGCTGTGATTTCAGGGGACTGGCCTGAGTCACCTGCCTGGACCTCTCCAGAGTTATGTTCCCAGCTCTGAAAAATACAGGGAGTTACTTTCTGCACGGCAGTTCTGTGGGGAAGGCTGGACTCTGTAATGATTTCTGAAGCTGCTCGAATCATGTTTTATCCAGGATTCTGATTACAGGACGCTTCTCAGCCAAATCAGAAATGGTTTACAAGTACAGCTGCCCTGTGATGGTGTATCCTACATTCACAAAGCTCTGTGTCACTCATACAGACATAATTTCAAGAGCACATACAGCCTTAACCTTCACATACCTGTATTTCTGTTTCTAAAGTGGGAAAGAGATTCTGGAGCAGCCAGCTAATCAGTAGACACAACTGACTGTGACTCTTACAGAGAGATTTCTTTTAAGAAAAGAATTCATAGCCCAGTAAAAAGCCTGTTGTCCCACGGCAGTTTTGCTGTAGAAGGTTTGCTCATACAAGGTAGAACTTACAGTGCTGCCAGCTGAGTGAGGACCTATATCAGTCCAGAGGTTTAAAGGTGTCATCATGTTGACAAAGGTAAACATGGAAGCTGCAGCTGTGATAGAACAACAGGTCACTGCTGTGGTGGTCTCATTTATCACTTAGGTCCCCACCTAATCAGTCAAAGGTTTTACAAGGCAGATTAGAGTACAAAATGTAAGCCTAATTTTTCATGGTTACAGTGTGATGAACATCGTGTGTGTGCAGAACAGCTCAGGTGACATCCATTTTCTCCACAGTGTGAAGGAAAATGGGAGACTTGTATAAGAGATGAAGCACCAACTGGATTTTATGCCCAAAGCTTTCCAGGCAGCAGTTTGGCTTGGACTTCTCAGTCAAAAATATATTTTAAAAAGAGGAGATATGAATATTTGTGCAAAGAATCTTCATTATAAAACTTATTCCTGAATTTGGGGCTGTTCTTTGATATTGATCAATGCCTCCTCAGTTGATTTATCATTGATAGATCCCTGCAGAACAGGTAAGTATTAGTACCCTGTTTCACAGATGATTAACTAAGGCATAGAAATCAAGGTCAGGTGAAATTACTAAATTCTTCTTTGCTCTCTTTTCTAATTAATGTCTGACTAGCTCACAACTATGGAGGTTAATATTTTAAAAATTTCATTAATGCAGGCAAGTTTGGTTATTTGGTTTCACAGGTTCTCCAGACGGAGAACTGGAACAGGTTTTAATGCTACAAAATAGAGGGCTCAGTGCTGGAACTTTGTAGTTTCTGACTGGGACCTTGGCACTCTTGAAACTCTCCAGGCCACAGATGAGAGAGGTTCTTCATTATAAGCATGGGGTTTTTTTAAAAGAAGCCATTAGCTGGTGCCCAGCGACTTCTTACATCCATGTGTTAGAAACTCACGTAAAAATTCACAGTATAACATTCAAATCTGTACTTTTAACAAGCAGAAGCAGCTCGTGCTGCTGTTTAACACAGTCCCCATTCAGCAGTCATTTTGTGTCCCACTCTGTGCTGTGGCTGCACAAAAATGTGGAAAAAGGACCTTTTGCTTTTGGGGATTATAACTCTGAGGGTGGTGAGTGCTCAGTAAAATGTCACTTATTACCATGTAGGATATCTGAGCACCTTGGAGGATGACTTAGAATTTGACTGGTAACACTGGGGTTTTTAATAAGGAGCGTGACAGGTATTTTACTGCGTGAGTGATTGGAGGGAACAACGCAGAGAAAATGGGTGTCAGTACCTCTCCAGGGGTTTGGCACCAGAGCAGCAATGAAACAGCACTGGGAAGGACAACAAAGACCTTAATTTGAAGGGAAACAGTGAGTTAAATTGACTTTCCAGGTATTCAGGGGAGAGGAGAATAAAAGCATTCAGTTCACAGTGGTAGGCAGAGAGTAAAGAGTGTTATTAGTGAGATCTGCTGGGAGGTGGGCAGTCTGGAAACTGCAGCCAAGGAAGGGCTACTTGGGGACGTGTCTGAAGTGGTAGTGGATGCTGATAAGGAGACACAGAGAGGTAATTAGATACCTGTTGATGTTAAAGGTATTAAATTCCAGATGACATTCAAAAAAAGAATGGCAGTGTGATACAGTAGAAGTAGAAATTGAGGGAACTTGACAGTTGTGCCACTGGAATGCAAACAGCACAGCAAGGGCACTGAGAACAGATTTGCTGCATGGCTTGTTCAAATCTACCTAATTTTCTAATACAATTTTTTGGTTTTTATACATTAGATGATTATAAAAAATAATGTATCTTCTACTCGGTAGTTGTTTTTTTTTAATCACAGCTGAATTAACAAAACATATGTTTTCAAAAGTGATTAATTAATTGGATGCATTTGTACTTGGGTACCTATCTTGAAACCTCTTGAAAAAGCTGATTCTCTTGGAAGACACTAATTTTCGGAAATTAAGTTCAGAAGCACTAACTAGCAGGTTTCTTTAGGATGTCTCATTCAGGCCAGCCTATATGGCATGCTCTCTGCAAAGGAGGGAGGAAGGGCACTGCAGAGTTGGCATGTTTTCACAGAATTTTTTTTTTTATCAGCCCTACATCCAGGGAAAAATGTGAAGAAGTGTCAAAAGGTGTCCATAACCAAAAAGAGATGGTTGAGAAGATTGGGCTGCAGGTACGTTACGTGACGGGTTTATGAATGACAAGGGGAAGCAACTCACCAGAAAAGAGCTTTTTCTTTTTTTATTTCTTTTTATTCTTTTTCACCCCAAACAACTGAATTCAGCATTCAATAAATTCAGATAACACATCCATATTTTTTTTTACGGGTGGCAGAATAATGATTTACTGCTGTGCAAGCAGTATGTACTTTTATGGGGAAATACCCCATAAATCCTACCTTTGCCAACAGAGGAGATCCTTTGCTCCAGCAGCTTTGTACAAAGAGCAGTGTTCTATCTTATTGCAACAGAATTGTCTCTGTTTCTAACAGAGCATTTTTCTGTAGTGTCTCTCCACCATTTCCAGCTGATGTTGGGTGTGCTCCCTCATTACTCAACATGACAAACCATTCTCAGAGTCAGACTTTGCTGAAGCAATTTTTTTTTTGCTTTGATTTGAGGTTAAGAGAAATAAACCTTGTACCTGCATGGCTCCACCAAGCCTGTAGTACTGAGAATTTTTCAGCACCTGTGGAATGTTTCACATTCTGGAGAAGGCATACTGTACACTAATTTAAACCTTGTTGTGTCTTGCAGTTTGTTGCCAGTGGCTTGGAAGAAGTACAGAGTAAACATGCTATTCCTTGAAGACCAAGAGAGTATAATATCAAGGAAGCAGAGGCCCAGGAGGCAGGGTGAGGGTACAGAACTGGTTTTTGAAGCACATTATGTGCTGTATAAACCCAGCATTCTCCATGCAAAGCACTTGGCATGCAAATGTCAAGGAGCATTTTATTACACGAGAGCAGAGCAGGCCACTGAAACCTTGCAGCACATTTAGGACACTTCAGTGCAATTTGAGGGTACTATCCTGGAAGGATGTGATGGAATGGAAGATGATAAAAATCTAAATTCTATATAATTTTTTTTAATCCATCAAATTATTTAAAAATTTCATTAAAAAAAAAAAAAACGGTTGTACATTATATTGAATTTGGGTTTTTGCTGGGAGCAAAGAGATCTCAAGATTTTTATGGGCTCACATTACTGTACGTTCTGAGCAACACAGGTGTTTGCCACAAAATGGTAACCACAGGATGTTAATTCCAGTTTTCTGTCTTGCTTTATTTGCATCTGCCATATCAGCTCTTTCATGAAAAGCAAATGTAACTTTTGTGCCCACGTGAGGCAAAAGTTCACAGCAGAATGTGAAGAAGCAGCTTGTCCTTTACATGACAGCCTGAGGAGCCTTGAGAGGTAGGAAGAGAGTTTTCTGTATGCTCCTAAAACACAGCAGGCCTTTTAAAGTTGCATTTATACAGCTTGACATTTAAATAAGAATATAGGAATGGTAATAGACAGATGTATGACTGTGTATAAAAACTATATTCCAGGTCATTCAGAGCAGTGCTTTGGAATATTTCGGAATGACTCTTCTGGAAATATACATTGCACATATTTACTTGAGACATTGTGGTCCCTTTCACCCAAAAACCTGACTAATAAATTCAGCCCACACACAGCCAGTGTGGCTGTTTTGCATTTGCAGTTCAGAGATCACTGTTTTGTTCTTCAGCATCGCTTTGACTCTTCTCGCAGTAACAGCTGCCGTGTCCCCTCTCAAGGCCTTTCCCAGATCCCTGACATCTCTGCCGTGTTGACCAGCTGAAGCCTGTCAGCCTTTTGCTTTCACCCAGGAACATTCATCTGTGATCTCTGTGCAAATTCTCTTGTCTCAGTAAGCGCCAGCCCTGAGATACTTCTCTGCTTTGCTGCTCTGAAAGGTGTCACGGGCACAGCTTTCTTTTCCTCCCACTTCCTTCTTCTTTCCATTCTTCTGTTCAATTTTGTACTTAGATTTTTTTGTTTGTTTTTTTGTCCCCAGAACTTCCCTTGCCTGCCCCCAGGTCCTTGTTTTCTTCCCTGAGCATCTGCTGTGCCTGCACAAGGAACTAACCATTCCAGCATCCTGCAGCATGGAAGGACGAGCTGGATGGAAAGTTACTATTGCACCTATTTTAATATTCTCCATACAGCCACACAAGCTTGTCCTATTTGATCAGCATTTGGAGATGAAACATTAGATTGGCAGGATATAGTATAAGTAATTTATTGGAAAGAAAAGCAGATGTTATTTTTGTTTTAAAGCAGCAACGCTTTTTGTAGCAATGCACACATGAACCCAACCTCTGGGTCAAAATTCTAGTTCAGGTCACCATGTTCCCCCTCTCTTCTTTTGTATTTTAATTCATATTTTACTCTAAATCACTGTACAGTATTCTGGTTTTTTTAAGCAATAGATCCCTGCTAGAAAGTGGAGGTTGAATTTTGGTTTAAATCAAACTTCAGTTTGATTCTGAAGTTTTTCTTACCTACAGCTCAGAGCTGATATCAAGTGTAACCATTTTCAATATGTTTGTAGAAATATGAATGCATACAAAACACTGCAAAAACAAAAACCAGTATGAGTGTCCACAGACTGAACATACAATGTGTTCTTCACATTCATTGTTCTCTGCCTTCCCTTTTAACTGTACAAAAGTATGATCACGTTTAAAACCCAACTTTAAATTGTTTTGTTTTTTTTTTTGGTAGGAGACTGGAGGAGCATGTCAGAAACACCAGGCTTGGAAACAACTGAAGTATTTTGGGAGAGGCGTGGAAAGAATGAGATGGCTGGGCATGAGAGCAGAGAGAAAGCAGGATGAAGATGGACTGGGCAGGTAAGGAGGCACAGAACCCCTCACTGCTCTGACTCTGCCAACACAGTCACATGTGTCCAGCTCTCTGTGCCAGCCAAGCGCTGCCTGAGAGGGGCATGGAGCTGAAATCTGTCTGTTTTAACAAGGCTGGTCACCCCCCTCGTGGAGACACAAAGTCATGGCAGAGCGGTGCTTTCCCCACAGCACTTGTTTCCTTTACATTAAGGCTGGTTTTTCCATGCTCTTGAAACACTCTGCATGCCAAGAAAGCTTCACAGAGGAATGCTTTGCTAGCAGGTGCTGTCAGTC
Organism: Grallaria varia; assembly: GCA_013396735.1. Taxonomy (NCBI): domain Eukaryota; kingdom Metazoa; phylum Chordata; class Aves; order Passeriformes; family Formicariidae; genus Grallaria; species Grallaria varia. The sequence goes on along the minus strand of VWZG01003290.1, from coordinate 114,022 downwards.
GAGTTGTCTTGTGAGGAAAAAACAAACAAACAAATACATGATGTAAGAGTAGAGCTAAGAGAGCTTTCCTCCTCAAAATATCTCAGTGCATGGATGGGTTGTAAAAGGCCTGTGTGTGACACAACCACCTGGATAATCTAACCAGTGGTGATAAAGATTTGGCTGCACAGCCACACCAGCGGGGTGTAGAACTGGCCCTGCTGAAGATGAGAACCATGTCTTTTCTTTTTTATTGGTTTAAGGAGGAAATCTCTCACCCCTTTCCTGCTGTCCCAGTAACAGGTATCCTAAACTGGAGGGAGGCAGCAGGTCCTGATCATGTGCTGCCAAATCCTCAGCCTTTGCAGTGAAAGCCACAGCACACTCCAGGCATGCCCAGTCTAGAAAGGTTTGGGACATCAGTCTTCAGGACTGTCCAAGCAGCACTGTAGAATTTAGACAGGACGTTTAAAAAATGGCACTCCTTTCACTAGAGTTTTATTTTTATTGTAATGTGTAATTCTCCTCCTGTATCTCTGTATTTAGAGTGAAACGGTAAAGGCTGCGTGTTACAGTGCACTTACATCAATGAGATTTATGTCAGCACACAGAGAGAGGAGAATGATGGTAGCGCAGGGAAAAGGGATATTAAAAAGAATCAGAAAGTGTGTCAGATCAGGCACTGATTGCACTGGAAAATCCACAGAGGTGAAACAAAATAAATAGAGAAAATATGAAGAGGACAAATGTGTAGTAAAATGGAAGCATTTGTTGGGTTTTATTGTTTCCTTTCATACCCAAGTTTGTCATCCAGAATTTGATGAATAACGAAGAAACCATTATTTCAATACCCAGCAAAGGGAATTGGTGCACAAGTGCAATAAAGTAAAGCTCTTTCACATTATTCGCATTAAAGGTCCCTTACAGCCCAAACCATTCTGTAATTCACTCAGAATTACATCGAGCAGTGCATTCCCCAAAGAGCCCTGTTTTCTGTGGAAGTTATGGAAATGGGAAATTGGCAGAAATGCCAGACAAACCCGGAGTTATTAATCAGATATTCATTTGTTCCCAAGGGCTTCTCTTCTATTGCTCTTCTTCTTTCTGCTAAAGGTTTCCTGTATGGCTTGCCAGACTCACACAGTCTGTGGAGAGTGGACTATTTTGCACAGAAAATCTTAAATAAACGGGGAGAACACAGCAAGAAACCTGACTTGAAAATTCACCCGGACACCTTTCTCAGGGTCCTGGCTGATGTACACACGTGGGAGCTGTGCTCTCCAGAGCTGCAGAGGAGCCCACTTCTTGATTCCCTGTGTGATGAGGGTGGGGAGATCCAGCACCTGTGGGGGAAATTCCTTCACTGGAAAGTTCCCAGCTGAAATCATTTAGGATCTCACTAAAGGAAGATGCTCCTATTTGTTTTTTTACAAGGCACTTTGAACACTTCCAGAGAAAGATGTTATGACAGCCATTGGTTTATTAATCAGTGTCATTTCATTATGATGTCATTGTTGATTTATTTACTGTCTCAGTGAAAGTGACATCTGTCACCAATTGTTAGGATACTTGAAGTGAAGCATTAACTTGTGCTCTGAAAAGGCCTCTTACATCCATGAGCCATTTAGTTTATGTATTATGTCCCTGACCCAGAAACCCTGCAGAAATCTTTGTTTTGCTTCAGCAACAATGAAAAAAAATAACACCTACTTCTCAAGATCATAAGCTGAGCTCAACTTTGTAGTTCTAAAAGAAATTGTCAGATGAGGAAAGGAAGAGAATCCCTTCCAGCTCAGAATATTCTGTGACCCTGGGACATTTAGACTCTATACCTCTGTGTAACCAGGTAACTCTCTTACCAAAATGGCAATGATGCCACCTTGTGTTTTGTGTTCTCATCACAGTTATTCCCCTGATCTGCAGGACCAAGAGAAATCTCTCAGAGGCAGCAGGTTATTCTGCATTTTATATATATGGAGTGTTATCTTGCCTTACAAAGGCAAAAGTTTAGAACCCAAAATGTCAAGATCTGAATACCTGTATTGTCTTGATGCTTTATAAAAATAACCATTTTGCCTTGTGCCCTAATTTGCATAGTCACTAACCAGATGTTCAATAGAAATATCTCAATCGCTTGCTGGGTTTACATCTATTTCCTTGCTGTTTCCTTTGTGTTTTGATCCTTCATATTAGTGCAACTGTAACAGAGAAAAAACATGTGAGCATAGCTGAATGTCCTCTCTCTTTATACACCTTTCAAAAATAGCCACGGAGAAAGGAGGACTTTGGTGCTCCTTCTGGCTGGAACAGATGAAGGAAATTGGTGTGTTTTAGGACAAGGAGCAGCATAATTTTTTTTTATTTTTAAATTGAGTTGTTTTATGTTTGCATTGAGTTTATTCTGTAGTTACTCCATGACTATGGGTTAAATCTTGCCTTATTAAAATCAGTAGATGCATTCCCCAGGTTCCCAGCTGCTGATTCTTTCCCTGGTTACCTCAGCCTGTGTCTGCCAATATTGTGCAGGGTAAGACAGGAGAATGACACCCTTGCACTCACAGACAATGATAAATATGTGATATTTGTGAACCTGTCTGGGCTCAGCGATGTGTTTCCTGGTGGGTCACAATTGCTGGGTGATGGATTCAGTGACCCAGTGACCTTCTAAGCTGATGATCTTAATGAGCTGCTTCCCTGCCTGTCAAAGCTTCCAGAGGACCCACTGGGGAGAAATGCTGTTCATCCTTCAGCCCCAGGAAGGGGACACAATGCCAGCTTAGAGTCCAGGTGAGTACAGTGACCACAACGTGTAATCTGTTATTGATTGATGTCCTTATGTCCCCCTCATTATCAAGAGATAATTGTTTTTCAGTGAAAAGAACCAGATTTCTTTGAATTGCAGCCATCAGAGAAAAGTAAGCTCCTGAAGTTCTGTTGTGGTCCCACTTTTCTCATTCTGTATGTGGAAGTGATTTTTTAGCATTTGACAAGTAGTGAAGCCTGTTTTCTTCTCTCTGTGCTTTTCTTTTCCTCCATCTCAAAATCCAGTGAAAAATTTCCCTCCCAAAGCTCTGTAGGGCTGACCTAGTGCCCAGAGCATCAGTGGCAGTGCTTCTGACAGAGGAGCAGGGTGAAGTCTCCTGACCTCTGAGACCTCAATTCCACTGTTCACACTGTTATTCTTCCATGTCTTTTAACATCCTTGCAGCCCTCCATGGGTTTTGAGAGACCTCAATACTCCAGTTCTTTTGGGATCATTTCACCACGAACGGAGCAAAGTTTCATTGTCAGTGCTCTTGTGTTACCCTGTGGCAAACAAAAAGAAATCTCAAGTCAGCAGCTTGGGAGCTCCTGGTGGACCTGTGGTCCTTTGTGGAACCTTTGTCTCGGTCCTTTCTCACTATGTGGGACTGCAGAGAGAAGGCTGTGAAACTTCCCTGCATCTGAGAACCAGGAGCAAAGGGGCTTGTCCTGAAGTACAAGAGCCATGCAGCCAAAATCCAGACTTTATACCAGCTAAGCACATGACCTGATGTGTCTGCCTGCCTGTAAGATGAGAAGATTGTGCCAAATGTAATTATCTGATGTCTGAGCAGCTCTTTGAGCTCCCAAAGCAGGATGCCAGTGTGAATGTTAGGAGTCTCTAACGTTTTTGTGGGATGAGGAGGTATCTTCTGTATGCTTTTGTTTTATGTGGCTCTTGTCTCTCCTATTGCCACCAGGTAACAGAGGATTTCTCCTCTAAAAAGAAAATGGGTTGTCTTTTTTTTTTTTCCCCCTTCTCCAGCATCAGCCTAATGAAAAAATTTCTTACAGTTTGCTCAGGTAAGGTCCTCAGCCCTGCTCAAGTCTTTGTCTGCCAATTTAATGGGTTGAAACAAAACAGAGGTGTCAGGTCCGTACTGAGGTGAAAGAGGCCTTGGGCGTTTTAAACTTCTGAGTTTTTTTTTCCTGCAGGTATCTTGGATTCTCCCAAATACTTCCATGAACAGTCTCACAATCTTAGACTCACTGCTTCAGGAGACCCTTGCAAGGTAGGCTCAAAGTAACCCATTTAACACACGGAGGTGGGTGCACCAAGAGTTCAAGCAACTTGCAAAAGGTCACCAGAGCATGTGGTAGAGCTGCTTGGATCAGTGTTCTGCCTGTTCATCCTCCCGTTCTGTTCTGGTCCTCTGCATTTCAGCTCATAGGCTGGCCATTCACAGGGTCTGTCAGCCAGACCAAGCCACACAAGCGTGAGTTGATCACTTGCTTGATGCCCTGAAGTAGAAGTCGGGAGGATTCAGAGACTCTTGATCCTGTTTCCTCTGCCTGATGTGTTCCCAGTGCCATCCAAGCCCCACATCCATCAGGTGAAACCGAATAGGAACGTTTTCCTGGGAGTCACTGTTAGCAGGGCAGAAAGTTAGGGTTGCATGAGAATTGCTTGGATATCAGGCTGGCAAGTGTTGCAGGAAAAACTCATCAATTAGAAGAGTAAGTGGTGCCTCCTTCACTGTTCAGCCTTCCCTTCCACTTTGCAATGGTTCTAAAATTGCCATCTCTGCTCTCTTTCCGTAGCAGAGCTTTCACCTTGGTGGAAAAGAAGCCAATCATCCTATTATATCAACAACAATAGTCCCACTGTGTTTTATATTGGACATAAAAAGCAGCATCTTATAAATAGGGATTATAAATTAAACATCTCTGGTTTTCCTGGAGATAGGCTGTTCCATCGTAAAGAAATGTCACAGTCATTGTAGGGCCATTCAGAAATTGAGGTACCCCTTTCCAACTGGAATTCCAGCTTTACGTATCACCCTTCTATTCTTCTGCCTTGTAAATTAAGACCACACCAGAATGATGAAGAGATGGAATCATGTTTAGCCTTGCACACTAATAGCAGCAATTCTTTCTGCTAAGTTTTATTAAGTATCACTGTTGAAGCATTGCAGAAGACAAAAACTCAGCCTAACAAACCTCAGGATATTTGGGATCAGCTCCAGTTCCAGCTCCTGTCGAGGCCGGTGGAAAGGTTGTTATTGACCCTGTGGAGTGCTGGTGACTGTAAAACCAGAAGAACTTGTTACTACAAGTGCCATGGCTAATTTTGTGACCAACAGCTCACTCTGTATCTAAGTGTATGTAGCCACACTTTCTGCCACACTGCAAAATAAGAATACACTTCTCAACCCCCAAAAGAAAGTGATCAGAGAGAAAAAGATGTGACTAAACATAGCTGGGAAGAATTCTCAGATGCCCCAACCCTAATTTCCTAAATTTTGGATCATAAACAGCTGATCACAGAAAGCTGGGAGGACACACCAGGGCCTGAAACACCCTGAAATTGCCCCATTTCTTGTTGTCGTCTTAGTCATCTGTCATTAGCCAACACCAAAAAGGAGATGCAGATGCATTTTGGTGTACCTGAGGTTTGTGTTTTATGACAAAATTGGAGGGAAAGAGAAAAGTTGAGGTGGTTGGGTGGCAGTCCAATGTCCCAGTGTCACTGTAACGTGTTTGAAGTTGTATTTATCTATTTGCCAGGATAACAGGGAGCAGAAAGGATGTTCATTTAGGAACCCTTTCAGCAGTGAGGAGTGCTCTTCTGTGCCTTGCCAGGGCGACAGCAGCACTCAGCCCACTGAACCAGCCTCTGTGTTCTGAGGTACCTCCACGGCTGACTGGGACTCTGCTTGGAGGTAAGTGGCTGTTTTCATACTAAAGCGGATTAAAAGTCATATCTTGGGTTATTCTGCGGCCAAGAAGGGAATTAAAGGGTGTATTCCACTGGAAGGGAAAAAACTCGCTCTTGGACAAAGCAGAGCAACCCCAAACCCAACTCCTTCCCATCAGAGTGTGCCTTCCAGAGGAGCCCAAAAGTAGGGGAAGGCTGAAAAAAACACTTTTCTCTTTGATATGTCTTTCCTTCTTTTTTTTTTCTTTTTTTTTTTTTTTAGCTGGGAAGTGGTTGTTTCTTTTCCATGTGATTTATGTGGTGTTTTTTTATTAGGGTGGCTGTATTTTAGTACACCACATTGCAAATTACACCCAACTATATATGATGTATTTAGTCATGCTATAAATTGTAGTGGATTTTTAAAAGAACACGTCACGGTTGGCACAACTGCAACATCTAATTTATTTCTTGTGCCAGGTTATTGTAACAGTCATCAAACCATTTTTCTTACACAGAGTTCATTAGAACATTTTTCAGAACATTCTAGCAAATGTTGGCCTTTCAAAGGCTGCTGTTTTCTACCTGTGGTTCTTCAAACCATGCTTACAAAATAGGGCAGGTTGCAGATAAAGGAAATACATATATTCTGTAATGAAAACTTTGCATAAAAGAGTGTGGAAGGAAGATTACAGTGTCCAACTGTTCCCATTTGTTGTAGGAAAAGAGGAACTGTGACCCATATAATCTGAGTGGCTGAGATAAGGATGACAGAAAAGCAAGTTTTTGCTCTTGTTAAAAAAAAAAATAGACTTGATTACTTCAGGCTTATAAAAAGAATCCAGGCCATGAGCAGGGACTGAATGTTGCTCAACTTTTTTTAAAGCCCTCTCCAAATTCCACAAACTGCTACCAGATTTTCTCATGCATGAAATATAAAAAGAAAATACTGGAATTATTAAACAAAACAAAATAGGATATTTGCATATTTATTTTGCTGGTGTCTGTTCTGCAGCTTGTCTTGATATCACAGGCCAAAAGTGAACACTGAGTTTATACATTTGAACATTTTTTTTTTAGGATTGCATTTATCACAGTGTATAAGTTTGGGAAAAGAATGGTTACAAGCAGGTTATTTCCTGGTGGGTTTCTATGCCAGAAACAGTGTCTCAGTGTCTTTGTTCTCATTAAATGACCTCCTAATGTAATAGTTTCCTGAGTCCCAGGCTGTGTTCTCTAGGCCACTGCAATCGCATTGAAATAAAGCTGGAGTTTGGATCAGCCAGATCCACATTTGATGGCTTTTCTAATTACTGTATTTAGGAATCCTTAATGAAAGAAGAGTACATGTCTATATGTGTGAGAGAAGGAAAGATGGTTCCTTTGGGATGCTGCACAATGGAAAAGTGCTAAATGTATTAAATATTCATAGAACAATTAGCATTCAGCTTATCCCACAAGTTCAGATCTGAGTCCAGACCCAAACCTTCCCTAATGGGTGCATTTAACCTTTTGGTTCAAGCCTCATCCTGCTTCTAAGTAACAAAACTGACCTAGTGCAGCCACTGAATGTGCACAGCCATGCCTGTGTTTTCCTGCTTGTATTTGGGGAAACTGGAGCTGATCCAGAGAGTCCATGAAGAGATTCCAGACTGACTGTGGGGTGAGAACTGATTGAATTCATTGTCTGCATCAAATACCTTTATTAGTATGAAATAATCTTAAATAATCATGAAATAGTCTCATAAACACTTAAATTTATGAAAAACATTCAAAACAGCTGTTTTCAGTCATTTATTAGTACAAATCAGTTGGTAATTTCTTTGATAATACAAATACCCCTTGAGTTGGCAAAATTGTTCAAATTCTTAAACTAACAAGGTTGTTACAAAAGCTTTCAGGGACTTTGAGAAAATAAGTGTTCATTTTTATTTCTAAAAGGCTGAATTTACAGCACTGCATTACACAGCCATGTCTGCAACGAATTCTCATAGCAGGAAATCTGAAAGATGAGATGTCCAGTTTGAAAGAAAGGTATAAACCAGAAGGGACCTGCTGTTAAACCCCGTGTAGTAACTCTCCACTTGGATTCTAAAAGCCATTTGACTGAGCTGAGCTCTGTTTTCAAAGAGTTTAAGTGAGGTAAGATAAAGCCTGCTATTTCAGTGCTACCCAGGACTGCTACAGCAGCCTGTCTTGCCAGTCACCAGGAGGAAAACTTCCAAGAACATGAACTCATTTGCAGGGAAATGGAACACTGAGATAAAACCAGGGCTCCTCACAGCACAGCACAGGTCACCCACAGCACTGAGCAGATGCCCATTGCTGTTTGAGCTGCTGTAACAGATCCCTTCATGTTGATATACGACTAAATCAGACAGGTCAGGAGGCAGGAGACAGCATGGAAAAGGACAGAGCATGGAAAACATACAAAGGCATCTTCCCAGGTGCTTGAGCACCAGCAGGTTTGCACGGTCAGCTTGTTTATTGGCTTCAAATTATGATAGTACTTCAGAAAGTTATCAGTGAATGAAAACACAATCTCAGACTCTGGAAGAAACTTTCATTTTTATCTGAACATGTCCCTGTTCACATATTTATTTTCCATGAATAATTTACCAAAGTTAACAGCTCGTCACAGACCTTTGATGTTTCCAAAGCCACGGCCCACAGCTGTAGTCCACAATGAGAAACAGGAGTACACAGATGCAAGGGTAAAATTGCAAAGTTGTGTTCAGGCTAAGAAAGGCATTTCTCTCACAGCACCTATTACAGCATCAGTGTACACTGATCCCAGGGGGAGAGTAATGCATGGCTTCTCTCTCAGTGATAAGCACCAGGTACAGGATTCTGGTCCAAAACTTGAAAACCCCAAACTCTGGAAGTATTTTCGTTTAAGACCTCAAAAAAAACACAAAAAAAATAAAGGGGGCTGGGGAGAAGGGGAGGGGATGGAATGTTTTCTGCAGCTGAAGTTTAGGCAGAAGTAAAGAAGACAGTTCACCTCAGCTGACTATAAATAGAGACTTTTAAGCAAAGACCTATCCGTGCACAGCAAATGTGGGCACTGAAATGTACAAAATGTCCAGAATAAAGGCCTGATTTAGCACTAGACCTGCAAAGAGGAAAAGCTGGAGACACTGGTTCATTTGGCATTGCTGCCTGAGAAAAGACAGGGAGTCATTTCCCTCCAGTAGCTCTTTGGGTGACACAGATTTCTTTGTATCTTCATAGCCCCAAGAATCAATAATGCGGGTCTGTCTTTGTTCCTTCACAGTCACGGGCTCTGCGTCTGTGTTGCTGAGTGGCCTGGCAGTCGTGGGGATGAACAGCCAGCACAGAAGGGATGTTCCTACACACTGGTTAAGACCAGGATGACCAGGTACAAAACTGCCTTTGAAAAGAGAAGGGTGGATTAGTTTTCCCCTGTAGAAGCTGAAATACTTCTTTTTGGAATATGGGAGGCCTCCATCCAATCTCTTGTGTCTGTGATGCCCTTTTTGAGGAAAGGGAAGAGTCAGAACATTGAACTCTGTGACAGAATTAGCAGCCCTGCTGTGTATACATGGTTTAATCCCCATGGGCTTCCTTGTTCCATTTGCAAAACAGGGATGGATTTTACCATCATGAGATATTGCAATGAAGTATATGAAGAACTTCAAATTACTGTGCGATGGATGCAGTATGAGAATTTTAGACACAGAATTACTTAATTTCCAGTTTATAATTTTCTTCTCCCATGGTATTACAAGGTAATGAGGTGTGCTGTTCTCTCAGGAAGGACAAAGCACGACTAAATCTTGGCAAATGCTTGAGAGGATTTTTTTCTTTGCCTGAGTAGAACTCAGTTTGGAGCTTGGCGTGGCCATTGGCTGTTACCGGGACTTCCTTCCCTGAAAGTGGTGTTTAATTCTGAGCGTAGAAGGTTCCTGTGAACACCTTGTGTGCTGCATTCAGAAAGGCTTGAGTCCATGATCTAGCCAGAGAACAAACTGTTCTTTGGAAAAGCATGAAAGTGTTGCTCACAGGTCTCCTTTACTGTTTCTACAGTCCTTTTTTCTGCTTAATAACCCAGAAGGGTTGGAAACAGAAGCAATAATAGGCTGTTGTGTGACCGTACTGAGAAATCACAAGTAGTTTGTTTTATAAAGACACTATTTGCATTACTGACAGGTTCATATTCTTCCACTGGACCCACTGCACTCTCTTAAAAATTCCAGTTACTTTTTTTTTTCTTTTTTTTTTTTCCCCCCTAAGAGAAGTTGGGAAAGACCAATGTTCTTATTTTTGCCATAAAAAGAATGTCATCTGAAATTAGGTTTGTTGAATGTCACCAGCTCTGCTGTGTAGGGATTGACTGTGCTAATCAGACACAGTCCTGTGTCAGGCCAGTTTGGGGACGCATTGCCGTGTTTTTCCAGCAAGAACTGGCACCTGGAAATCCTTCCCTCACCTTGTGCTGAGCTGGGGAAGTTGAGCCCATCTGACCAGTCTCTCAGGCCAATACAAGGTCCCCCCAGCTCCTTCTGGTGTGACTCTACATGTGAGGAGAGTTGACAGTGCTCAGGATTTGCTGGGACTCTGCTCTTAGTGCTGTGGAGAACCAGTAAGGAAGCTCCTTGTGCCATGTGGTCTAGACATACGTTAGTCCCAAACAACCTCTGAGCATTAAGCTACCATTTGTGACCTTCATGTGAACTTTGACTTGTGTGCAGACCCTGGAGCTTCTTCCCAGAACCACTGTGGGCCATGAACATGCCTTTGAGGAGAGTCCTACCAGCAATACAGCAAAGTGTGGTGGAGAGACCACCTGCCTGACAAGGAATCTGTTGAGCCACAGCATCCTCTGCAACCAGGGGAAGGAGACCTCTAAAAAAAAAAAGAAAAAGTCTCTTGAAACTGTCATGTCTCCAGCCCATCTGCTTTGCCCATCATGACAGTAATTTATCCAGCATCTTGCCTTACTCATATCCCTGGGAGAATCGCTGCTCTGTGCAGAGCGATCAGTTTCTTTTCCAAGGCTCAGCTTGAAGTGCAAGGCTGTAAGCAGGAATATTGGTACTCTGACTCATTCTCTTGGGAGGGCTATTTTTATGATTGCTCATGGCACTACATCTCAAAACTCTCAGTTCACGTTCTTAAATCATTTTCACAGCTTTCTGCTGAGCCGGCTCAGCACAATGGTTCTCCCCTTTGAAGTCAGAACCTTTCTGAGGTTCTCAGGAATGTAACTACTCTCCATCACTTCAAAACCAAACTATTGGCTGAGTACCTCCTCCTTTTTCATCACCACAGGAGGTGGCTACAAGTCAGTGCCATTTAAAATTTCATCAGTCTTGTCCTAACAGGATACACTTCTTGGATTTTAACCCATCTTCTACATAAACCACTAAATTCGGCTATGCTAACTGCCTCATGACAGAACCTTTATCTCAAGAACCTCTTAATGAGCTCTCATTAGCATAAATTGCCCCTGAATATCTCACTGCTTCCTGTCTCCTGCTTTCTTTGCAATCCATTAGCATCCGCTAGCAGCCTCGTTGGAACAATGAAACTTTACTGTTTCTAGAAACACACAGGTTCTACTATTGGATCTATGACGTCAAGAGAAACGGGAAGGGATTCACACGGTCCAACTTGACAGAGGCCAAATTCTACCTCCAGTTCATTGTCCTTGGTGAAAGATTCAGTGCAGGTTGTTGATGTGACTGGTAACTCTGCCAGTCTCTGGATCACCCTAGAAAGGCACTTAAACTAAATGTCTGGTGTTAAACAGTAAGAATCCACATCCTTTCCTCACACCCAAGGTTCAAGTTTCCCTGGCTGACACAACTGTGCCCTCTCGATGAGGCTGATTTGCCACAGGGTTTTGTTGTGCTTGTTTAAACTCACCATTAATGGCTCCAACTGCCCAAAGCAAGCTGGATGTTCTCATGTGCCTGGTAAGAGGTTCTTATTTACTTGGGGATGGTTCAACTACCAGCAGGCAAACCCAAACTCCAAGCCATGACAATGGTTCCTGGGAAGTCTGCTCGTGGGTTAGAGGACCTGGAAGAGGATGTGCATGGATTCCATCCCTCCTGGTATCAGCTAGCAGGGTGATGTGAACTGTATTTCAGAGCCCGACTGCTGACTGTGTTTGAAGTCCCCTGAGAAGAAACAGATCCGAGGTTTTACAGCTCCTCAGAGCTTGTGCCCAACCACTAATGGCTACGCTGGCAAGCAGATGGCACTTGGTATTTCTTACTCTTTCCTGAAGATAGTCTTTTCTTTTGACGTTTTGATAGATCATCAGATTCTCATTTCATGTTGTATTCCAGGCATGCAGCAGAGTGATGGTTAATGTCTATGAAAGTGAAAATACTGCCCTTTTATTTCTTATGTCTTTTCTGTGTTACATTATATCTCGTAGGATGGCATCCAGAGCTGGGAAATGTGGCTCCATTCAACTGCAAAACTTCCAGTGACAAAGGCACCTCATTCATAAAGCTGTAAGCACATCTTACTATTTCTTTGTAATTTTAATTAATGAAAAGCTCTCAGGAGGAGGCAGACAGAGCAAAATCTCAACTTCAGCCTTCATGTGCTCAGAAGTCCCCATTTTGCTGAGGTATGGAGATTTTTGTCTAATATCTCATGGCAGAAACAGAGCCTGTTGCTTTCTGAGTGCAGGCTGCCGTGCTTTTTCTCACCAGCTTGAAAACCAAGAGGGAAGCAGATCTTTACTTACTTGCTAAAAATTGACCATGACCCTTTTAGGCTCGTTGCTTTCTGCTAATCTTCAGCGCTTTTCCCAAGTTTAACAAGTCTCTGGGTGCGGAGATGGCAAATTCAGCCCGGAGCCGAGGAAATGCCTTTGGCAGGCTTTAAACCTGCCTGCCGACCCAGCTCAGGCTTGGGAAACGCGAGTTGACGGACGCGGCGTTCTTAAAGTCCGGGTGGTGGTGGCGGGTGGGAGTTCTTAAACTTCGGGTAGGGGGAGTTCTTAAACTCCGGGGGAAGCGGAGGAAACACTTCACGGGGGTAAAACGCAACCCGGGCTGACGTCCTTGAACTGCAAGCGCGTTAAAAAGTTCCGAAAAGCGCGGAGCAGCCGCAAACTTTGCGCCCCGGCTCTGGGGCGGGGCAGGGCAGGGGCAGCCCCCGGGCGCTGGGAACCCTCGGCGGCCGTGGCTGCCGCGTCGGTGTTTTGGTTTTTGCGATCCCTGCCCGATCTTTAGCGGCGGATTGGAAGCTGCGGCGCCCCGCCCGGCCCCGTGGCCGTCCCGGGGCGGCTCCCTTGGCTCGGTGCCCTGCCGGGTCCCGCCGGGCTGCCCGCTCCGCACCTCCCCGCACCGCTCCGCACCGCAGCCCCATGTCCGCGCTCCCCGCCGGCGCCGACATCAAGCGGGCTCTGGACAACAGCCCCGAGACCAACATCGAGGATGAGCTGCCCGACGAGCCGCCGCAACCGCGGCCCAAGAACTACCTGCTCCTCAGCATCCTCGCCTGCTTCTGTCCCGCCTATCCCGTCAACATCGTCGCCTTCGTGTTCGCCGTCATGGTGAGTGGCATCCCGACCCGCGCTGGCCCCGGTGATCCCGGGAAAGGAAAGGGGCATTCAGGAGCCGCTGGTCCCGGTGATCCCGGGGAAGGAAAGGGGCATTCAGGAGCCGCTGGTCCCGGTGATCCCGGGAAAGGAAAGGGGCATTCAGGAGCCGCTGGTCCCGGTGATGCCGGGGAAGGAAAGGGACATCCCGCAGCCTCTGAGCCGCTGGTCCCGGTGATGCCGGGGAAGGAAAGGGGCATCCCGCAGCCTCTGAGCCGCTGGTCCCGGCAGTCCGGGGACAGCTGGGTGAGGTAGCGAGCCCCGGAGCATCAGCGGGCACAGCCAGGGGTGTGCCGGGCTGCCCCAGCAGCAGATGCGAAACGTGGAGGGAAAGGCGGCTTCAAATTAATTTTGCCTCTCGGACTGTGTAAAGGAAGCAGGTTTATCCCGGTTAATGGGATTAATTACCTCAAGTCACTTGTACGCTGGGTTGGACACAGTATCTATGTGTGAAAGTGGCAACTGGGGAGTAGCCATCAGGTTTGGTTTCTGCTTTGGCTCATCAAATGTGATCAGAGCGTGGTTTTTTCCAGTAAACAGGTTCTTCAGTACTATTTAGTAGGATAATACAACGATAAAGATTGTAGGTTGTTCGCAAAAGCCATTATAAATTGAGTATCAAATACACTGAGAGAACAGCCTTACTCCAACAACCTATAATTGATATGCATATTCCTTAATAATCCAGCAATCCCATTAACTTCAAAAGGATTGTTTGAACGGAATCTCCTTCTCTGAGTTAAAAGTTGCAGAGTCAGATCCAGGGTTTTTGAGTCGTATGCATGATCAGTGTTATCAGTAATACTGCCATGTATTTCTGTTGTTTAGGAGCTGAAAAAGGTTTAAAACATGTTGTGTATTTTCATCCTTTTCTCTGACAGTCAGGCTGAAAAGGTAAGTGAAAATATAGTTGTTTCTTTTTGCAATTAAGTGTAAGAATAGTTAACTATGTCTAAAATATCCTAAAGCACACTCTCTTAAAACTAGTAAGACTGATCAGAAACCACATTGCTTAGGCTTGAAAATGGCTTAAAGGAGCTATCCTAAAGTCATCTTCCCAACTCTTTTTGTGCAGTTAAGTATTAGCTGCCTCTTTTTTTTCTGTGTTTTTCTTTGTTGTTACCCTAACTCTACAATATGCTCTTTTGCTTCATTTGGGGAGATCTGGTTCTGCTGGTACCCAGCACCCGTGGACACTGAGAGTGCTATATAAAGTAATGAGAGCTGATGATCTGGGGCTGGGAGCATCTGTTCACTGTGACAGGACTTTCACCAAGGCACTGGGGCTGCACAGAAGTGAACTGTCAAGGACAGAATTTGGCCTCTAAAGATTTTTGCACCCCATATGGAGAAACCTCCACCCACGGCCTAGTTGAAGTTCATGCAGGCTTTTGGAGTCAGGCATCAGGAGCTGTCACCAGGGGGATATGTAGGACCCAGAGTGGGAAAAGCACTTCCTGAATGCTGAACAGTCTATGCGGGTCTCAGCTGCCCACTCCCTTACAGGGCGAAACAAAAACCACACCAATAACCTCCACTGTCCCTTCTATTTCAACAGCATCTGAAACCTGTCCTCTTCCATAAAAATAACCCATCCAACTTCTTTTCTCCAGGCTGATCCCCCCTGCCTTTTCAGAGCTGCAACCTGTAACTGCTCCATTAAATTCTGCATTTTAGCCTGTGCTGGTTTTATTTCCATTTCTGCTGGGATCTGCATCCTCCTCTATCTTTCTCAGCTGGAGTTGCTAAGGGTTAACACTGAGATACAAGGGTGGGTTATTTTTTTTCCTTATTGTCTGCAGAGCTTGGTGAGATGTGTCAGATATAAAGACCCATAGAAGTGGAGTCCTCCACAGATTTCCACTTTCTAGAATGGGCCTGAAGGGAAAGTCCCAATGGCTTATACAGGGCCATGGTTCAGCACCCTGTGTACCTGTGTCATGTCCTCCTTAACTGTTCTAAATTCAGACAATGTTTTCACTCTAAAAGTAGAGTCTAGGCTCTAACACACCCCAAAATAAATGACAGATTTGTCTTCAGTCTCTTCTGCTGCCCCATTTACAACTCCAGCACTGGTTTCCTCACTTCATTCTCACCTTTGGAGGCACGAACCTTACCATTACAGATCTTACCTCCTTGACTGTATTTTTAGACTAAACCTTTCACAAGTTCCCCCTATTGTGATAAGAACCTTTTCTTGTCCCTTACCCACCTGTTCCTCATGGCAGGGGTCAGAGGACAGCTGGTAGAATGGTCACTTAATGGCATCAGTGGGTTGCTGTGTTGGCATTGCAAGAGCCTCAAACAAGTAACTTGGAGGTGTGAGGATTGCTTGGCATGTTTAACAAATGGAGTTCTGTTTTCCTCAGGGGCCTGGCCAGGACCCCTGGCTGTGGGATCACTGTTCTCTTCTGCAGTTCCAGTCAGATGCCATCAGTTCTGCTTCCAGCAGCTGTATTGCATTGCTGGACCATTAGTGGGCTCCTTGGTCAGACTTACCCTGTTCTTTGTCACACAGGTGAAATCAGGCAGCAGTGTGGGGGCAGGTACCAAGTCAGGAGGCTCATGTGGCAGAAGTGCCTTCTCTGGTGGCTAGGCAGGGTGTCACTGAGCCCTTTGGCTCCTTCTCTGCAGTGTGTGGTGAACTCAAAGAGAGCTCAGCTGGCACTGACCTGCCAGTTGTGTCTGAGACGTGGCTCGTGTGGACTGGCTGTATTTGACTCATGGGATCAGAGCTAGAGGGAGGCTGTGGGACAACTCTGGGAAATGAACTGGATATTTCCAATACCAGCAGAGGTCTCATAGCTGAGTGTGTTTTCCAGGTCTTTCCCAGTTGTCTTTATTTCAAAGATCTGTGTGTCAGACTAGCCATCTAATTACATAGGGCCTTGGATTTGTAACAGCTTCCAAACAGTCTCTCAAAAGCTATTTCTCACTGATTCTTTTGCTCCTGACTCCCTCTTCATGTTGACACATTTCTTGTTTAATCATTTACATGCTTCAAACAACATATGTGGTCAAGCTGTGACAATCTTGGCTCATCTGCCTCTGATAGTAACAAGTTCTTTTTCTGCATTTTTTTGCTGTTGAATTCAGATGCCTTCTCTGTGTATGAGTTTCCCTAAGCAGAGACAACAAACAAGAGGGTGGTAGAAGGATGGAACCTGCTTTCTGAGGGAGTCACCTCTTCTCACTGAGATCCTCATGAGCCAAGTACACTGTGTTGGCATTGGTCAGCAGAGTGATCAGTGTCCCTGTAGTTAGTAAGTTTATTTGCAAACTTTATTATTTTTACATCTTTTTTTAAGCAGCTTGTAGGTACCTGGACATCTAACACTGTATGGGACAGCCTGTACCTACTTCAGGAATAGTAAAAAACAGGGCTCAGCAGATGTTTTTAGGCATCTTTGCAAACTGGTACGCTTTTCATCTGCAACAGCCTTCAGAGCAAACTCCCCTTTCATGTGTCCTGCTCAGCACCTGCCTGTTTTGTTTGCCAAAAAAGCAGAGATCAAGGCCAGTCCTGAATTGCTCCCCAAGTGCCCCCTGTCCCTCCTCTTTCCCTGGAAGCTGCTCTTACAGTGAGCAGTCACACTGAGTCAGCAGGTCTTGCTCTTCCTTAGGTCTGAACTAGAGAGTGTCTCATTTCCAGGCACAGCCAAATAAGGTTCACACGGCCCGGCTTAGAGAGCCTAAAAAGTCTTGATCAGAGAACCTCAGTCTGCTCTGCCCAGATTTGTAAGGGATGTAGATGGGGGATTTCTGAAGTAATTCAGTGTTTTTCTGCTTTTGCCCTGAGCAGTGCTCTGGGAATGTGGAACAGAAAACACACATACAAAAGGATTCGTATTTTATAGCTAATTCAGCAAATTTCTGTTCTAATGAGGTTAAGTTGCTTTATTGTTGAACTGAGAATATATTTTATAAATAGATGTGTGTGAACCTGGTGAAGTCACTGAGATTACTCAAGTAAATAAACAGCTGCAGAACTGTGGCTTTAATTTAGTTTATGACTTCATAGTGAGCGAGGTAGCAGAAACCTGAGAAATCAGATGGTAAGGACTAAAAGTTGTTTTAAAAGTTGGACAAACCAAATGTCTCATACAAAATACTGTATTCTCAATACATGGCCCAGACCTTGGAAATAAACAGATGTGACATTTAAGACTTTAACAGTTAATGTCATCTAGGGCTAACATTGAAAACTGGAAGCTTGACCAGGAGCCCTTTGAAGCAGACAGATTTCAAAATGAAATTCAAATGAATTTCAGAAAACTTTGTGTCAGACCCCAGCCACTCCCTCAGACCTCTTATTTTCTCTTGCATGCTGTCTAAGTTATTTCATTTAATTTAAACCATTTCATAAAGGATCTTTTGCCTCCTTCCTGTCTCTCCCAAATCCTATTCTTTATTGTTAGTGCTGTTTTTCCTCCTCTTCGTTGTGGATTTGTATTAAAACGCCATTATTTATTAAACTTTGCATAGTGAATTATTTATGCAGTACCTGCAGAAGTCACATGGACATTTTCCAGACTTCCTAAATACATTAGTGAAATGGCACAGATCTGCAAGCTGGTGCTGTTATGTCTTGCTTACAACTCTGCCTCAGTTTTGAGGCCACATGTCTGGAGAACTGGGTTTAGGGTGTTTGCAGGACATTTGTAGGTGCCGTGCAAAGGGTGTGCTTTGGTAAGTGTGGAGGACAAAGTCCAGGGCCGGGGTGTCAGGTGGTGCCTCTCTGTGTTTCCTCAGGTAGCCACAGTCACAGTCAGGGGTGCTGGCAGAGGCAGCAGGAGGTCACCCTGCTCAAGACCAAGCCAAGCCATGTTTCTCCTCATACTCCTTTTAATGACCTTCCTAATTGTACTTTGAGAAAACCTAAGAAAGCTCTTCCCCTGCAGACAGGACTGCTGGAAACAGTGGGGTGGCTGAGGTGAGGGGACTGTGCCAGCCCCCTTGGTACCAGGAGGCTGCACTGGTGGGGCATCACGAGTGACACCATCGTGTTTGTCTGTGTGCTTGTGGCCATCTCTCATTTCCATCTCTTTTTCCCCATTCTATCCTTTCCCTCTGCTAGTCAGCCTCAACAAAATTGGAGAGCCGAGCAGAGGTATTAGTGATATTCTTTAGGGACATATGAAATAGAGAAATGTTTAGGCATGGAGGCTTCCAGGAAGAGAAGAAATGTATCAGTGCTCCCTTTAAGGACAAGAATGCATCAGCATCTCGGCCTTTCTTAGACACCAGAGAACAGGTACCTGCACTTATCCTTGAGATGCAATTCTAGGAACACGGGCTTCATTGCTTTGGGACTGGCTTGGCAGGCCTGACCCTGCTGCAGTGCTAACACCAGGAATGCATCTAAGCGCATTAACTCTGTGTGCTCGCTAATTGACCGAACACACAGATAATGTCCCTAATTATTCTTCTTCTTGGGAGAAACGGCTCTGCAACAATGCTTGGTATCCTCTGAACCCCATCCCTTTCCTGCCCTCCACACTCTCAGTTCTTCACTCAAATTAACTGTTTTTCTGTCTTTGCAACAAAAAGTGATTTCTAGCTGAAGCCCTCCCATAATAGCCCTTGGTGATACCTCATGTAGTCATTTTCTAAAGACAATCTGAATTCTTTAGTCCACAGAAAAGTTCATTTGGTCAGGTCCTCATATTGCACATTTCCCATTTCTGGAATACTTCCTGGAATACATAAGCAATTATTAAAGGACACGTTTTGTCTAATCTGATTCCCTGAGGAAGGATGCTGAGACAGTGCAATAGAGTACTCTGATAAAGAAATACAGACTCAGCATTATGGTTTATGAACTTAAACTCCCATGAGTTTACAAAATAATTCTTAGGAATAATACTCTTTTGAATGCTTTGATAGCATCTCGTTCTTGGGGGAAAAAATAACTACAAACTCTGTGAGACTCGTACACTAGAATACTTCAGTGTCCTTCACTGAACCTCTTATTTTAAAAATGCTTTGGTTAAACCAAAAATTAATTCAGAAAATCCTACAGTGTGTCTCACAAAAGACCAGAAGGTCAGAGTTGTCCTATCACACTTTGGAATCCGTGCATGTAATGAATATAAAGCATCTGCTAAGTTATGGGTGGGTAGAGAGAAACTCAAGTCTCTTGAGATAATATTGGTATGTCTGGTGCATAACTCAGGGTGGATATGAAAATAATTATCGGTGTCTTCCAGGAATGCAAAGGGACAGAATATCTAGCCCACTCAGATCTTTTGTTTGCGTGTTCTATATTTCTTTGGTTTGTATTTTTTCCACCACTAGCAAACCACCTATTAATTTCTCAAACTTTGTTTTGAAAAGTAAAACATTGGAGAAATAGGAAATTAATATACTTTTTTAAGTTTTACTGAGGCTTTCTCTAAAAATGCAGTCTCTTTACGTTCTTTTTTTATGCTTACGGTCCTGTGAAGCATAAGAGTTTATTTCACTGCGAGTGAAGTGGCCAAGTAACAGTTCACATATTCTACAGAAGTATTTCTAGAGATGGAAGCCACTGGTTTGTACAAGTGGGTGGATCAGTGCTGGTGTGCATCATATGAACACAACCTCACTACCGGGGGGGAAAAAAAAAAAGGAGCTGTAATTGGAGTTAAATACACTGAACATGAGTGGAACAGAAAGCTGGACTCCCTGCTTACCTTGGCAGTGGACATTTATTTGTACAAAGCAAATCCCGTGTTCTGAAGTCCTTCCTCCAGTATGGACATGCAGACTCTGTGTTAGTTCAGAGCAGTCCCATTGGTTTGCCTGCAGGTTTCTGGTTTTTATAGAAGTTGTAAATTCTCTGTTTCTCCCCTGCAGGCTTTAAACAGCTACAACCAGGGAGACATAGAAGGATCAAAAAGACTGGGTCACAACGCGCTCTGGGTTGCCGTTGCGTCGATTATCATCGGCCTTGTCATCATCGGCATCTACTGCGTGGTCCATTTCACAACGGTAAGAAAGTGCCCTGGACACTTCTCTGTGCATGGGCTTCAGGGCAGCAAACTAAAGATTGGCAGAACTGCCTGTTTTTATCTATTTAAGGATGCATGCATGTTTTTCCAAAGGAACAATTTTAATGTATTTTACAATTTAGAAAATTCTGCTCTCTGTAGTTTAAACACAAAAGAGCAGTGGATTCTCTAGAAACTCCTGCAACTCCATTAGGTTTTTCCAATTTTGACCAATTGCTTTTTTGGGTCTTCTGCTTCTCATTTTCACCATCTGCAAGACCAGAGATCCTTAGATGTCAGGTAATAGAATCCCCAGATGCTAATTTTCAGTCTCACAAGCTGGCCAACTTATCTTTCAGCTTTGTAAGGAGAAGACAACAGTCAATTACTCTTTTACTGTCTGACAGTAAAACAGGTGACCATAAACTATGTCAAAAGTGACCACAGATGTAATCCTCCCTTGGCTCTCTCTGGTGTCTTTGTGCTCTGTTATTGTCCTGCCTTCCTACACCTGCAACAACAGTGATGAAGCTTGGCAGATGAATCTGTAACACAGGGGTTACCCAGGTGGATTATAAGATTGCTTGGAAAAGGGGACAAAAGTAATGAGGGTATTGATCCCTTTTATTAAGGTTGTGCAACAATATGTTCTTTTCTCCATAATACTGTGTGCTCCCCATTAAAGCAACCGATTTAAATGAATTTATTATTGGCTGTTTTGGCTGGAGAGCCTTTAAATGCGCTGTACAAACTTGTGCATAAACTATAAACAGAGGTCACCTCATCCACCACTGAAATGCAGACTGCTCTGGGGAGTGGAATGGAGTAGCTGGTCGAACCTGTACAACAATTTCATAAAAAATTGGAAGTGCACCATATTGAACTACAGGGAAGGTGGTGGAGGTGGAGTCCAGTTCTGTAGGATGTTATTAGATGGTGCCACAGAAACTGAAGGTTTCTGTTTATTCATTAATTTCCTATGCATTTTGCCAACATTTAGTCTCTGTGGCTCAGCTTGTGCTCGGTTTGTTCAGCCCTCACAGGTTTAAAACCAAGTCACTTCAGGCAGGGGGTGCCAAGTTTTGTAATTGACAGCAGCAGTAAATTCCTCTGTTTGCCTCTGCCACCTTACTCATCATTTCTCAGGCGAGGAGAGCAGCTCAGTATTTTTTTCAAAGTGGGAGGAGAGAAGGGCAGCGTGAGGAGGTGCCTGGGAACCCTCAGCACACTGCTGGATATTAATTTCTGTATGTAGTTTCCGTAGATGTCTCTTGGCCAAACGGTACCTGGAGTTTGGTGAGGGCTCAGGGATTGCTGGACTCACCTCGTTCTCTGAATTTCCAGTGTCTTTCCTGCTCCCTTTTCCCTCTTACCTGTCACTCTTCAAAAAAGCCTTTTCTTCTAAGGAAGTATTTGATGGGAATCACAATCTTTTGATGTGAAAATGAGTAAACAGGAGTACCCAACTGGTCGTTCCACTCTCCGTGCCTACCTGAGTTCCCTGTGTTGCCTTACTTTTGGACATTTATATTTTACACCAGTTTTGGTTTTTTTTGATGTGCCACTGGTGTGAGTGTATTGCACACTCCATGCAGTTATGTCACATCCATTTGCTCCTTGCTCATGATTATTTGCTATCAGCCACTTTGCCTCTGCTAAAGAGATTGTAAATTAATTTTATGCGAACTTTAAGATACGTTTCAGTATTAGTAAGGTAGCACAAAATAGCCATAATGTAATAATATGACAGATTTATTTGCTTACCCTTAAGCACAGATTAAAAGTTTCCATGACCTAGACATGCATTTTTTCTGAAATCAGCAATACGTATGAAAAGTTTGACCCTTCCAGGATGCATTACTGTGTGTTTTATCCAGTGAAACTCATCAGCTGCCACAGTACCCAGTTGCTCCTGCTGATACTCATTGTGGCTTCTTCTGGTCTTCAAAGGATAACAAGTCTCATTGCAAATTACCATTGGGAGAACCCCCTGGTGTTCTCCTACCATATTCTGAGGTATCTTGCCTTAGAGCTTGGTGTTTACCATCCTGCCATCCCATTTATTATCTTTCTTAGTACTTTATCTGTTCTCCCAGAACTGCTGGAGCTTCTCACAGGGGTTGTCACTCAAGTGTTTGTAAACTCTTTAATGAATTTCAGTAGCTCATTCTGATTTGAGAACCATTGACCTTATGCAGTCACGCCCCTGAATGTGGGGAGGGGGAAGCCATCCTTTGCATCACCTGAATTAAGAGCCCAGCAATAAAACTGGTCTGTTTTGACCAGTGTAAACCACCTGAGTCCTGCCTCTAGTTCTGGTGGCCTTGTCTTAGGAAAGATGTGGAAGGCACACACATACACAAAAAGAAAAAAGAGAGAGAAGGGCAGCCCCTTTGGGGGTTTGTGACACGGCACTGTCAGAGTGGGATGCTGCAAAGGTGGCTGTTTGCTCCAACCCAGTGCCACTGCTACTTCATGAAGCCTGTTAGTAACCTTTCCACAGACCTGAGCTGTCTTGGAGTCAGCCTTCCTGTCCCTAAGTATTTTGTTTAGCAAAAAGGAATCATTTTGTCAGTCAACGAGGGCTCTTAAGTCGTTCACAATCTGTGTTTTCAAAGCAGTCTTGAAATTTTTGAAACAGGTTCAAAATTCTGGTTTGTATTGGGTTGTGATGACACAGGACATGAAGTGCCTTTGGATTTCATTTGAGTTCCACTGGCAGGGTTTAGGGAAACATAATCCTGGGCTGGCTCCTCCTTTACGTAAGTGAAGGAGACCCCAGATATCCCAAACCCTTTCCTTAACCCTTTTCTGAATCTCAACATGTCACATTCTACTTCATGCTACCATGGGAATTGTGCATTCCTATCCCACTCCTGGCTTTGCTGCATGGCCTGTGAGCAGTCTGGAGCAATAATCAGCTTCTCACTGAAGATTTTAAGGCTCACTTTTAGCCTTTCTCTCATGTCTGAGCGACACTTTACAATGCTGTTCAGGGCAGACCCAGAGCTCACCTGAGTTCTGGCTCCCAGTTGGCCCACAAGGCACATCACATAAAGCCCGTGTGCTCTGTGCACCTCTCTAGTGGTTCTCTGCCCGTAGGAGCGACTCAAGTAGAAATGTGAAGTACGAGTAAGAGGTGTTAGAGTGAAGTAAAGACTCAAGCTTTTCTGTAGAGCTCTTGACTGACAGAGAGATCATTTTGGTCTGAGGAAGGAAGGGCAGCCCCAAAGGACTGAAGGATGGAATGCAACAAACTCCTGCCAATAGACTAGCATGTGAGTTTTCTGATTCACATCAGGTGTTCATTGTCTTTGCTTATCTTGAACCCAGGGCCACAGAACTGTCTTCTGCTGATAACTTATGTTAGAAGAGTACTCGTGTTTGATGAGTTCAGAATTTTATGCAAACAATGATGATATTTTGATGCTTTCGTAGAGGAGCCTGAACTTCTGACCCCTTCTTTAATCTCACTTGATCTAGAACTTCACCTCGGGGAAGTCACAGGAAATACCACCTGTCAGCATGGCTTTGAAGGAAGGCAGAGAGAGCCAGGCTGTGTGGAAAGCACCAGCTTATACTGTTTCATAACCAGAAGGGTCTTAAATCAAACATATGTGCAGAAATGCAAAATTGGTAATTCCGGGTCCAAGGAAGAGGAATAAGGATTTAGACTGGGCACAGCAACAGGTGTATACATAGTTTAGTACACTCTTCTTATTAAGTTATTAATACTTCTTCAGGAGGAAAAGGCATGCAACATCATTGTTAATATCTCTGCTGTCCCCTTCCTGAGGCTCTCAGAAGCCTTTGCAACAATTTCAGGGGGTGTCTTTCAGAGACAGAATAAACTGAAAGGCCAGCATGAGGACAGGAATTACATAGCCAGCCTCCAGATCCTTACATTACAATTCTGTTTTCTGTACCTTACCATAAAAAATCCCAAACAAGTCAAGGAAAACAACTCCTTGTGCTGCAGGGATTGACTCACCAACAACTGGTAGAGCTCAGAGTCTGAAGTCAGGGCATTCCTGCTCCTTTACCCACATTAATTCCTGGTGTCCACCCAGCCAGTGAGCTTATACTGCTGCTTTTCTCTTGGTGAGGGCACTCACTGATTATCTCTCTGATCCCTGCCTCATTTTCCTGGATTTGTGAAAATTGAAGAGCTTAAAGCCCTTGTCTGTCAATCAGAGAATTCAGTCAGCTCAGAGGCTGAGCAGAGATACCCAGGGCAGTGTGATCACATCACCCTCGTTTCCTTGGCAAACCACATCAGAAATCCTGGTCCAGCTGTTCCATCCGTGCCTGAAGGAAATGTTCCCACAATAACTTCTGCCCACTGGAGTCCTGAGGAGCATCCAGGAGACAATCAGCAAAGGAATTAATGCCATCTGCAGGATATATTTATTGTGTAAAGCCTCATGTCCTAGATCCCTCTTTAATGAAATGCCTGATGGAGGAGATATCTCAGACTCCATCAGAGAGCCCAGAATCCAGGGACAAGCCAGTGAGGTCGGTACATCCACGGGCAATGTCCGAGACCTTCCTCCTACACAAGAATGTGAGGGGGCACCTCAGCTCCTTCCCCTCCTAATGCAGGTGCACAGGACAGGTTGCCCAGTTCAAAACATCTGTCATGTATTGCTTTCGGATTCACCAAGTCCTCTGCCACTGTCAGGGTTGTCCTTGCCTGTTTTTTGTACCACTCCAAGAAGCACAGATGCTGTTGAGCTCATGAAAATTTCAAATCAGAGCTCATTTCCTGGCAGTGAAAGGCCCTAACTCGCATTGATTCGGGTAACCCAGTTTAAAAATTCAGTTCAGATTGACAGATGACCAATACCATCAGAAACTCAGCTCTTTGATTCAAACCTGTATCGAACTGCTAATCTAGAGGGATGTTTGTTAAGAGAACAAGTACCACTAATGTGGCATAATGTATCCATTAGGTTTGCAGAATTAATAATTTAAACTCACAGGGCAAACTCTCTGGCTTTTCCCCCTTTAAACGTGCATATTTCTGTGTCCTTGCAGCATGTTATCTGAAGACCTGGACTGCGCTTGGAGGATATCAACATGTAAACCTTGGGAGGGGCAAAAAGAAGAGATGGAAACCATTCCAGACTGTTGGCTTTGACCCTACAAGTCTGCAGAGGCATGTTGCTGCTGAATGAACTGATAGTCCAGTTAGTTAATCAGCATGGCGTGACCAGGTTTTCAAATCTATTTATTTATAAGAAATCTCAGCATAAAGCAGCATTTGCTCTTTCACCCTATTGTATAATGAGATCTTGCCCTGAAAATAATCCCATTTCTTTCTCATTTCTGTGGAATGTATGCTGGATCTATGATGTTCCCTGGCTGACCCGAGCCAGACAAAGCCAACATAACCAGACTGTCTGTAGTGCACAGTGTAAGATCTGATGCACAGCCCACTGAAGTAGAAGAACACCTGTTACCTCTGGTGGGTTTTGGATCAGGCCACCTAAGGATTTTTTTTTATTACTTTAAAATAGTCTCAACACAATTGTAACCGTGGGTTTGTGATTTTATCCTGCTATGTGATTTTATAATGCCGTGGGTGTACTCTGACTCAGCAGCTGCTTTCTTCTGTCATGCTCAGCTTTTAGATCTTTACCTTGGATTTTTAACCACCTGGGACCGATTTCAATCACTTGATTATTAAGAAAAACTCTTCTTCCATAGCATCCATATTTTTCTTAATGATTTATTTTTGTTTTGTTGTCTTTCATCGTTGCACTTCCTTGACTTAGTTCCAGTCCTGCATTGAAGTTGCACTGATCATATTTTCCTCTTTAAACTTCATGTATGTAAAAAGTTCCTATTTTTTTTATCTGACAGAAGATCTTTTTAAATAGATGTTCTACTTCATCCCTTTGTTATTGTTCCTCTGGCAAGTCACATAGTTTCCCTGTGTTCTGCTTTGTTCTTGTCTTTTTTGTTTAGCTCATCCTTTCATCTTGCTCTGACTACTCTATATATCACTGCAGTTAGAGATGAGCAAGTTTTTTCTCCTTTCCCTACTTACAAACACTTCTCCTCATCCCAAGATACTATCCAGTGAACAGCCTTAGGTTCCAGAACTGATGGTCTCTAAATTACTGCAGTTTCTTGGTACATTGTGAAAATTAAGCATGGGAAGCTGTTTTTATTGACTGAAAACTGTTTCATAGAATACATTTGTTTGGTCACACAAATATTCTGTATCGAAGGGGTATTAAGACATGGCTACATCTTCAGTAGTTGTTGCTCTGTTTTCTTTATTATTATACCTTCAAGCAAGTTGTGCCAACTTCCACTCCCTCTCCTTGCACTAACACCGATCTGGACTGACTACCCAGAAACACAGGGAGTTCTGCAGGTGAGAGAAGAATGACCTGACACGAGTACAGCTACCTATTTAAAAAAAAAATAAAAAAAATCCCCAAATCCCCCAGAAACCTTTACCTTTTACAGTATATGCCTGGGAGTAGCATGTTTTCTGTGCCTTGATATTATATTTTCAATGTGCTTTTTTGCTTTTCTTCCTGCCAAATTCTGTTTTTTCATG
Organism: Grallaria varia; assembly: GCA_013396735.1. Classification (NCBI taxonomy): domain Eukaryota; kingdom Metazoa; phylum Chordata; class Aves; order Passeriformes; family Formicariidae; genus Grallaria; species Grallaria varia. The sequence goes on along the minus strand of VWZG01003290.1, from coordinate 87,251 downwards.
GAAGTCAGTGAAGCAGAATCTCTCCTGAATTACTGCACTACAAAACTTCAGGAACACTGGTGAAGTCAGTTGATTTACTCAGCATTTACACTGGTGCAATTTGTCCATGTGGGAATCTTGCCACTGATTTTGATGATCCCAAGAATTGGCTGTTCTGTGAACTCCTCTTTGGTTTTTGAATACTAGTTCAATGGTCTGATATGTCTCGTGGGACTTTTACTAGCTTGCCTTATTATCAGGAATGATAGAAATGTCATTGACAAGTGGAATAAAATTACTTTTAATTCATGTCCATTCTGGTACGTGGGAAGTGTTTTTCCTAAGCTTGGTTGCCTCTTCTATTTGAAAGAGTAATATCCTTTTTTTTCTGACCCCTTGGACAGTTCAGGATAAAGTGAAAGGAGGAAGACTTCTGGCCTCCATGGTACCACACAGCCAGTCTGCCCCAGATGGTACATTCAGGAGCTGCTAGAGCTCAAATATCAGCAAGGTGAGCTCTTTGCTTCCTCTTCAAAATAGCATCCAGAAAGAGTGTTGAGGCCTTTTCAGAATTGTCCCGTGGTGGTCTCTGTGGGACTTTTCTGCCAGGAGGGGAAAGTGGGCAAAGAAGGTCACCAAAGGAGGTATCTCAGCAGGTTACAAAAGCAGATCTCTGCCCCCTCGAGTTGCTGGTCTCAAAGCAAACACCAGTCCATTGCTGCAGAGACACTTCTCCACAGCAGCATGGGAAGAAACCAAAGCGTGTACAAAAACTTTGATCCTTCTGCAGAATATTAAACTCCATTCCTGTAAACTAAAGCACAGCTGGTGGTGTGAGAGGGGAGGGCGATTCCCGATGTTCTGGGGGCACTAGAGGATAGGCAGAGGCAACATGAAGTAGTTTTTGAAAGTGCCCAGTGAGGACTGAGATCAATAGGAGCTAGACACCCGACTTGTTCAGAGGCTTTTGAAAACCATACTGGAAATCTAACTTGCATATTGATGCTCATAAATACTTTTGAAGTCTTGCTCTTAATATAATTGAGAATTGAGCCGTTGTATCTTCAGTGCTTCTGGAGATAAATGTCGGTACCTTACAGAGCTATTGATTGGTATAAAAATAAAGGCTTTATATTAAACCACTTAATGTGACAGAGAAGGGAGAATGCAGCAATTCCTCTAATGTCCTTAGTGCTTCTGTGTCATAGGTAATCTTATTTTTGCTTTACTAATGTACTGGTATGGGTTCTCCTCATTTATTGATGTTAACATAAATCTTCAGCCATGTTTGAGAAGTGCAGCTTATGCTGGAAATGGTCCTTGTATGACCACGCCGTTCTGTTGTAGGTGTGACAGACCCTACAGAGGAGGCATCAAACAAGGCAGCCTAAAGGACAGCAGAGCCCTGGTGACAGCAGTGGGTGTGCAAGGTCTCATGGAGGAATTACTGCCTGTTTCCTACTCTGAGGGGCAGAGATACAAATTTCATTATCTCTAACAGGCTCTGGGAATTACCTGTTCTTCACTGTCATGTATCTAGGTTTGGGTTTTGGTCCACCTGCTATTTTTTTTTGGAGGGGACGGGGGGAAAGACTGTTAAATGTATGCACAGAATAATGTTATTTGATGAAATAGGGGGAGTAGGAAGCAGTAAAATGTATTTCCACCCAGTATCTGTGTCCTGCGCCCATGAACTGGGTTTTAATTCCACTAAGCTGCTTCAGGCTTACATTTTTCATGCAGTGTTCCTGCATGCTGAAGGCACCAGCTAATGCATGGAGTCCAGCTCTCTTTTCTTTCCTGCACATGTTACAGGCAGAGACAGATGGAAACTTGAAATTGCTGGCCTCAGCTCCTGGATCATGTTGGCATCTTTTGCTTCTTCGGGGGCAGCTGCATTCTGCAAAACAGCACCGTGCACGTATCTTGATATGTAACCCTAGAAGAGGCCTTCTAAATATAGGTGGGGCTTCTTTGCTGCCGTCTGAAGGGGGTCAGCCAGGCACTGAAACAACACTTGGTGTGAGTTCCATCAGATTGCACAGCAAAAAGAAAATCAAAGGGGTGATAGGAAATCAAATTCTTAGTGTGCCTTCATGCAGGCACACCCAGGAGTTGACAGCTTGTGAGCTGGAGACCAGCACTGGCTCTTCAGTTTGTGTGGTTGCAGCCAGGATCCATAAGCAGTGAGTGAGGCTCCAGAAGCTGTTGTTTTGTAGGTGTATCTTTGAACTGGGCTCACAATGTGACCCGTGTTCTGCCCCTCAGCCTGGAGAGGGGTTGTATGTGCTGCCACAGCACCCAGCATCCTCAGCATCAGTCCAGGAGCATCTGCTGGAACAGAGCAAGCATCTCTTTCAGGCTCCTTTCCTTACCCAGACCCTAACCCAGTCTGTGAGTTAAATATTTAAGATGGATTTTGCTGCTGATTTGCCTCAGTAGGGGAGGGACTGTGTCACCTCCCCAGTCAGTTTTTCCTGTGTGTGACTGTGTGCACATGCACTAGAGGAGGCGTTTGAAGGACTGGATTCCCCAAGGCAAGTAAGGTTTGAACACAGAGAAAGTCACTGGCTTGATGTGGGGCCAAGCTGGTAAGAAATATCCTGGTTTCCTGACAGCAGTTCAGGAGCTTTGTTGTTTCTTGGAGGGAAAAGTCTGTATCACCAAACCTTGAATAGATGTGGAACCTTCCCTGGCTTTGGAGGAAACACCTCCAGGCAAAGCGGGAGCCCCCAGAAGGCACAGGCAGTACCTTCAGCTGAACCACCACCTGAATGTTGGTTCCCTCCTGTGACCCTCCCACCTCGTATTTCCCCAGCAGGTCTGGGGAGGTGTGTGGTGTTGGAACAGAGGAGGGATCCAGTGGGCTGGGAGGGATTTTTCCTGTGAGCTCCCAGTTTTCCCTCTCCCAGACACAACGGCATGTTCTGCACGCACGGCAGGGCAGCGTGTCCCTGAAATGTGAGTGAGCCTTGGAGGAGCCTCCTGATTTCCTCCACAGCACTCCCTGGCAGCCTGGCAAAGTGGGATGAACTCACCTAGAAGGAGGAGGGGGCTTGGAAACAGATCACTTGGCCAGTGTAAAAATGGAGGGACAAACTCAGGACCTCAAGGCAGAATGACAGATTATAATAAGAAATTCAACCAGAAGGTTTCTGCAGTTAAATTTATCCTGTCTGGAACGCCAGGGTGAGTTCTGCTGCTGCTCCCACCTCGCTCACTCTCCACAGCACAGAAGCTACAAGAAGCTCCTCATGTGTCCTTTAAAATGTGATTTATGGCACGTCTGAATTTGATCCACCAGCTCATGTCTGAAGATGGCTCCTCTGGGTTTGTCGTATCTCACTGCGGGGCTGAGTCAGCTTTCACTTCATTTGCAGTGACTTCTCTCTGGCTAAGCAAGCTTGGATCATGGCAAGGAAAAAGAGCTTTGCCAGATAGCAACTGCTGCTTCAGGACTTTAAACTGCATGGTCTGAGGCTTTAGGGCACTGCATTTCTTTTTTGACATGTAGTCTGAGGTAGGAGAAGGGAAACTCCATTGAACTGAAGGGATGCACAGCAGGGCAGTGTCACAGTGAGCCACGGCAGCCTTGCCTTCATGTTTCAACCTGTGTTCAATGGGGGCTTAGTTGTCTTTTGGTTTTAATCAACTGCAGGAGATAATCCCAGCAGTGAAAATGAGAGATTCTGGCTAAAGCTCAGTGGTTGGTGAGTGCCACCCCTGACTTTTGTGCCTGAAGGGTCTGTAAGGCTGTTCTTCACCCCATCTAACACCAGATATACATTCCCCTAATACAGATCTCTCCTGACCTCAGATCCTGTTTGGTCTTTGCTCTCTCTTAAAATGATTCAGCTGATGAAGAAAGGTGGTAAGTGATATCTCCAAGGGGGTAGAATGACTCGGTAGTAGAGATGTCATTTCACCTGACCCCTCAGCCTGTACAGCACCAAAAGTGCTCTGTAATCATTGTTAGAACTTTCACCAGGTCTGCTGAGTCTCATCCTCTTAAGAGACAAAACCCAAATTGCCTTAAAATTAATTTCTGAATAAGATGCTCTGTGTAAGATTTAATAGTCAGGCCAGGTCTAGTTCATGTTTGCTAAAGAAAGTAGGAGTGAGTGAAGAGGGGAAAAGGAGCTGAGCTTTGCTTGTGGCTGCTGACGTGGTGACTAACAGAGACCACGTGGCTCTGCATGTTCTGCAGGTGTTTTACAAGCACCTGCTTTTAAACCCCCACATTGTTCTGCGAGGTGGTGTAGCACAGTCATGACACCAGCATTTAATCAGTTATTTTTATCTTAATTTATGGGCTGTGAGCAGCCTGAAAGTGTATTGTGCTTTTTTTCAAGGGAATTTCTTATTCAGAATTATTCAGGTGTGTTTTTCCCTGACCCTTTCACCCCAGTGTTGGGAGGTCTTGGTGAGGGCTAAGCCTGAGTGGCCTGTTGCTGTGTCTCCCACCTTAGAGACAGAGCAGTTCAGAAAACTAGAGAGTTGTGATAAATTGAGTTGTGATCAATGGCAAGTGACACTCTGACATTCTCACCAGGGAGGTCAAGCAGGAGCCTCGGCTGTGATACAGATGGAACACCTGATGGAAGAATGTGAACCAGCCTCCCACCTGTTTCATCCTCACCTGGTTATAAGAGAAGGAAGGTTCACACAGGTATGTAAAGGGGCAGTGGTAGAAAAGGGGTTTTGTAGCCTTCCTTTGGAATGAAGAGGCTGCTCCTGGATGGAGTGGAAGAGGAGGGGGAGTTTTTGTGCCCTTGAGGCTGGAAAGCATAACTCCCTGGAAGGAGGTTGTGGCCAGACAAGGGTTGATCTCTTCTCCCAGACAACCAGCAGCAGGACAAGAGGCCAGGGGCTTAAGCTCTGGCGGGGGAAATTTAGGTTGGCTATTAGAAAGAAATTCTTTACAGAGAGAGCAATCAGGCATTGGAATGGCCTGCCCAGAGTGCTGGTGGATTTGCTGTCCCTGGAGGTGTTTAAGATGAGACTGGACATGGGACTCAGTGCCATGATCTGGGAATCACAGTGGGGTTGGATCAGGGGTTGGACTTGATCTCAGAGGTCCCTTCCAACCCAGTTGGTTCTGTGATTCCATGAATAATGCTTGTACCTGACCCAGGCTGGACACCACAGCCTCATGAGCTGTTGGCAGCCCTCACCCTGCAGTTATTACCTCCCTGGGGCTCTCAGAAGTACCAAAAAGCATTGCCAAGGAGCAGGGGCAGCCCCAAGTGAAGGCACTGTTGCCTGCAGTGTGTCTGTCTGGCTGCTGTGCAGATGATCACCATGGGCAAGTGATGGGTAAGAGAGGGAGTCCTGCACTGCAGCCACAGAGCTGGCCAAAAAAAAACCCCAAAACTGGGGACAACACAGCAACTGAGTTTGGAGACAAGGGATTTGGGAGGGCTGAGCTGTGTGGAACACCAGACTACCAGCTGTGATCCAAAGGAACTGACCCAAAGTACCCAAAGTGCCAAAGCACCTTTATTGACAGCAGTGGGGAGGGCACAGGTTCTGCACCTTACAAAATGCAACCCCACTGAAGTAAAGTTTCAGCCAGTTTATACAGTGAATTTCGCTGAGGACACTGTGCATTCCATGGTTAATTGCTGCCTATCCTTCTAAGTGACATCAGTCATTGCACATCCCTCTGAGCTATGGAAATATCTCGTGAATTACCCAAGGCAAACATGTTTAGGGCTCAGACAAATTATTAGAAAGCTTACATAACTTTTGGCTATATATTTCTTTTCTTAACTAGACAGTGGTCTCTGGGATAGACAGGACTCCTGATTTCTTTCTTGCAGCGGCAGGACTTGGGTCTCCTTTTGGCTATTAAAGACAAAAAGCAGCAAAAGGGCAGTGCCGGTGAAGGCACGGGCAGCGCTCGGCGTTGGGGATGGTGGGATGGAGGGGAAGGGAAAAGGGAGAGGGAGGGAGTGGGATTGTGAGAGAGAGAATTGGGGATGACGGAGATGGAGTCACGGATGGAGCAGGGGCTGGAGCGGCCCCGGAACGCCCGTGCCGGGCTCTGTTCCCGGCGGGCCCGCGGGCCGGGCCGGGCGGAAGCGGAAGAGCCGCGGCGGGCGGTGGGTGCGGGCCGGGGGTCGGGAGGGTTTGGGGGGCCCGGCCGGGCTCTGCCGCCCCCAGCCCGGGGCTGCCGGGCCCGCGCAGCGCTGGGAGCCCGCGGGACGTGCCACGCGTGTCTGTGCGGGGCTGCGGGTGGGCTGGGCGTGCGGAGCGCTCTGCTGCTGGCAGGGTTTGGCCTCAGCTCTGGGGGCAGGCTTTGGGGTGTCGTGGGCAGGGCTCGGCGGGCCCTGTCAGAGCCCCCCCCGGCGGGGGACACCTGCGATATTGTCTCTGCGGGGAAGCCCCCTGTGTGTCGGGCCGGGTTTGGGGCGCTCTGGCAAAGCCCCGCTGCTGCTGGGGCTGCCCTGGCCGATCATCGTGGGCAGGGCGTGCGGGGATGGGGCACGGCACCCTGGGCTCTGATGGCACGGCACCCTGGGCTCTGATGGCATGGCACCCTGGGCTCTGATGGCACGGCACCCTGGGCTGCTCTGATGGCACGGCACCCTGGGCTGCTCTGGCACGGCACCCTGGGCTCTGATGGCACGGCACCCTGGGCTGTGGGCAGGGACCCGCCCAGGGACCCGCCCCATGGGCTGGGGCACGTTGTGCAGAGGAGCTGCAGTCATCCTTTAGAGCCTTTGTCCTCAGCGTGGTGTCACTCACAGTGACACCCCTGTGGGTCAGTCGAGTTTCTGGGGCTGTCCAGCTCAGGAGGGTGGCCCACAGATGGGTTTGCTCTCCTGCCTGCCCCGTTCTGGCTCTGGAAGTGCCTGTGCTGACCTGACTTCTCCTGCTCTTTCAGATCCTCAAAGATGGGGAACACGAGCAGCGAGCGAACGGGGCTGGAGCGCCATGGCCACAAAGGGGCCCGAGGGGACAGCTCAGGGGGAGCCACCAAGGAGGGGAACAGGCCGAAGATCCTCATGGACAGCCCTGAGGACGCTGACCTGTTCCACTCGGAGGAGATGAAGGTATAGAATCGTAGAAACAACTGGGTGGGAAGAGACCTCTGAGATCATCAAGTCCAGCCCCTGATCCAACACCGCTGTGATTCCCAGATCATGGCACTGAGTGCCATGTCCAGTCTTATCTTAAACACCGCCAGGGACTACCCTCCTTTGCTTCCCCTGCCAAGGAGAGGGAGCACACTGATCACAATGGCACGGTTTCCAGCACGAATTAAGTGTAGAAAACTGAAATGTCCCTGGCTCTAAGGACAGTGCCCCAGCTTCCTTGGCATCCTTAACATCTGTGCAGTTACCAGTGCCACTTTACCTGCCTGTTCTTTTCCATATCAAAAGATCTGTTATATTTTTTGCTCAGTGTGAGGTGGGTTGTTGGAAATGTCTTGCTGAACGTTGAGTTTCGTCAGAACATCTGAAAGAAAACTGCACTTAGATTTTGACTGTTGGACAGAACTGTTTTCTACAGGCAGCTCGTGGTCTTTCTGCCAACTATAAATTCTGTGCCTGCAATATTTATACAACCTAAATGCTTCATACGAGTATTTCTTCTTGATTATTTATTTCCCTCTTTTTATATCTGTGCATTTCAAACACTTCAGTGAGCTCAAATCATTTCTTTTTAACCTAATTGGAGGTGGAGGGAGTGGCATTATTTTGCCTTCTGCTCTTTCTGCACACATGGAAGGCTTTAACATCTTTGCAGAATTTGTGCAGGTGAACTGGTGAACTGCATCTGGAACTGCAGTTTACATTCTCCATCTGACAAAAACTACTTGTAGCAGACTTTTACCTTAGAGAGTTGTGCCTGAGGGCAGAGAAAGCCTTCAGCACAGCACAGGTTGTCTCAGTGTGCCAGGAAAGGATTCCTTTTGATTCAGACGTTGTGCTTGCAGGCTCCGTTGGAGAAAGAAGAATTTCTGGCTTGGCAGCAAGACCTGGAAGTGAATGATAAAACCCCCACTCAAGCTCGGCCGACTGTGTTTCGCTGGACTGGAGGAGGGAAGGAAGTTTATTTGTCAGGGTCCTTCAACAACTGGAGCAAAATCCCCCTGACAAGGAGGTAATGCTGCAATGGAACTCCCCACTTACTGAGTGCCCAGTGCTGTGAGAAGGTGCTCAGGTTGAGGGAAGTTGAGCTCTGTGTCAGTGTTTAAGCAGTGATTTGTTCACTGGGTACCACACAGGGGTAGCCCAAAACAGTCCTCTTCTGTGCCTGGGCTGTGGAAGGGGGAGCTGGTTCTAAGCACACTGTCTCTGATGACACCTGTATGTCCTTGCCATACCAGTGGCTTTTGCCCTTTGACCCCTCAAAAGGTCCAGATTCTGCTTAGGAAAATCTGAGCCTGGGACACTGCAGATAAACTACACAAACAAGAGAATAAATCATTGTGGAGGTCCCAACTGCTTCTTCCTGCCAGAGAGCTCTAGAGCTCTGCTTAAGTCAGTACCTGAATAAGTATTTCATTTACAGCAATGTGGAGTTTTTCAAGAATTTAAAACTTAATGTATGGCAGAGAGCCTGAGTTCAGCTGTTGACCTGAGCCCTGTTGTCTGTCAGTGATGACACATCCATGAAAGGCTGATCTCCCAGGCCCTGGTGTGTCTCACCTCAGGGAGTGGCCACCTGCACTGTCATTGGTGCAGAAGGGACTTCATTTCTCAGGAAACTTGGGGGAGGAGCACTGTGGCCTGATAAAATGGCATGGGAGGCTTGTTCTGTGCACGTGAAATAAATTATTGAGATAGGAGCTGGGAGAAAGGGCAGTGGAGCATCAGTATTGCTGTCACACTCAAGTGGAAAGCCTGGGAGACAGGAAATGGTGAAGTGAATCTGAAAGAAGGATAAAAATGTCTCTACCAAAAAAGAAAAAGACAGGTTTGTCTGTTGTCATGTTACATATTCTGGGAAGGGAAGTGTTTGAACCTCTTTAGAGGTTGGATAAAATCACATTACTGAACCTGGTACACTCAAGTAGAAGAGCTTGTTATTCCAAACTTAAATTTCGCATCCAGCTCTGCGGTGGGATGCTTGCACTCCACAGCTGAGCAGAGGGAAAGCAGCAGCTGAGCACCAACTGTTTCTCAGCTTTTTGAGATGCTGGTAGAGCCTTCTGAAGAATCTGGAAGTTCACAGCACAGGAGTATCAGAATTGCCAAGCAGCAGCTATTCAGCCCCAAAGTAACTCAGAAGTATCAAGTTGCTGCTTTTATCTAGTCAGTGTTCATTTATTTCATTGGCATCTGGGTAATGCAATTTATGAAGGCAAATACTGAAAGGCAAGGAAATATGAGAAAGCTGCTCTTGTTCCATCAGCAGGAGTCTCACAGATAAAAAGGTCTCGTGTGCTAACAAGTAACATGAAGATGTGAGGGTGACTTTACAAAAGCTCAGTGCCAGTCACTTGATGTCTGGAACATGGGGGAACTTACTGTCACTGAGGAAATTACCTTTAACATTAATTATAATTTGATTCTTTAGGTTGTATCAGACATTCTCTTAAACGCGGCACTGCCTTTTTAAGGTTTTGCACATTAAGAGGCTTGTGCTGGGTGTCACAGTGTGTGTCACAGTTTATAGACCGATGTACTTTTCAGAACCTTTCAGGGCTGATTGTTTGTCTTACATTCCAGTCACAATAACTTTGTGGCAATCCTGGACCTGCCAGAAGGAGAGCACCAGTACAAGTTCTTTGTGGACGGGCAGTGGACACACGATCCTGCAGAGGTAACATTTGCTTCGGGTCACTGTTAATTCATGGAGGCACCTGAAGGTGAGAGACTGGCTGGTTTCTCTCCTAAGACCATCAGTGAGCAGCAGAAAGTTGCTGTGAGAGGCTTCTGATCCCAGCTGAGCCAGGTGGCAGCATCAGCCTGAGGCTCAGAGGGTAGGAGATGTAACAAATGAGGGACAGGATCCTTGGCCATTGGTTTGTAAATGATGCCAAGCTTTTCTTGCCCAGTGCCAAACTGCCTTTCAGAGCACTGTAGCATTGCTGACAGCCCAGGTCTTGCTGTGCTGCACTGGCTCTCTGTGCCAGGATGTTGCTATTGCTGTTCTAGATATTTTCACAGTCCAGTAATTGTGCCAAAATCTACCAGGCCTGTGCTGTAAAATGAGCTCTAACCCCAGCCCACCCAGCCATCCCCACCTGCCTCAGCACTCGGCATTCACACACGCTGGTTCCTTCTGGCTGTCGTGGCAAACCTCACAGAATGTCCCTCGCAGTACACTGAGCTCTCTGAACCCTCTGCCTTGGAGTCCAGCCTTAGCTTTGTAGCAAACCAGCAGCACCAGCCACACTGTGTCCTACACCAGGCCTTGCAGGTCTGAGCCTGGCTCCATGAGCCCTGGAGAGCTGGAGGTGAAGCTCAGTCCTGGTGTCACTGGTGACTTCAGCCCAGACCTGACCCTACCCTTGTCTGCAGCCCCAGAATCAGTCAAGGGCTGTGGGCCTGGCAGGTTCATCTGGCATTTTTCCCTCACAGTCCTTAATCCTGCACTTGCTTTTCACCTAAAACTAACTAAGCTCTTTTTATATCTGGCTCCATCGTATTTTAAAAGCAACACACCTCATTCTTGATAACGCTGATTGTGTAGGCTTGAGAATCCAGTAGCCCCACAAGCTCATTTTATTCTGATTTTTGTCCTTGTGTCTCCCCAGCCAGTGGTAACCAGCCAGCTGGGTACTGTCAACAACATCATCCAGGTGAAGAAAACTGACTTTGAAGTATTCGATGCTTTGATGGTGGACTCCCAAAAATGTTCAGACATGTCTGGTATGAGCATACTGGTAATTTTATATCACACTCTTTAGAGCTTTGAAAAATCTAATTTTCCTTTTTATTTGGTGTTAAAGCTCCAAATCCTAAGGTAGGATTTACCCTGAGCCATGTCTGAGCTCAGCCTTGCCACTTTTTGTTGCAGAGCTCTGTAGGGATGGAACCATGATTGAAGTGGTTCCATCCTCCGTGGAGCCTGAGGCAGGACGTGTATCTGGTTAGTTTTTGCTCTGTGCAGCTTTGCCCTGGACAAAGCCTTTTTGGAGAAAGTATTATTTGTGAGACAAAGCCAGGAGGAGATTCTAGTAGATACCTCCCCTCCACGTGCTGTGACAGCATTTCCTTGCACTGATTTAGACTCTGAATAGCCATTCCCATAACCCTGTCTGTGAACAGGGGTAGCAGTTTGCTTTCACAGGTACATCCTGGTTTTGTGCTTCCCTTGGAGGCACCGTAGAGCAGCCCATGCACTGGGGGGGTGTTTGCTGGGCAGAGATGACAGGGCAGTTCTGGAGTGCAGTCAGCCCCTCAGAACTGGTGCCCAAATCCTCACAGCTCATTTCAAGTCAGACTTTGGGCTTCTTAAATCCCCTCTTGGGTAGTGACTGATCCTCTGGCACCGCACCAGCTGCTGCAGTTGTTGTACTTCGGTGCCATTGATTTCTTTTGGCCACATGAACCTATAAAGAGCAGATACTCTTACAAAGTATTTAGGATTAATTATTTACCATCTCTCTGGCAGAGCTGTCAAGTTCACCCCCAGGACCATATCACCAGGAGCCCTATGTTTGTAAGGCCGAGGAGCGCTTTAAATCCCCACCTATTCTTCCCCCACACCTGCTGCAGGTCATCCTGAACAAGGACACAGGCATTTCTGTGAGTACTTTAGTTTGTTTTGCTTAATAATGGCCTTGAGGGTGGAAACTGATGGGCAACAAATCTGGGAACAGACAGGGAACAGCTTAGGAAAAACCTTAGGATAGTTGCCATGTTGGTAAGTTCTTATTTTATATGTCCAGAGGGATTCATCTGAAGTAAATTTATTTTTTTACTTGACTGTCTTTAAAACTGAAAACTAGATTGCTGCTTTTGCCCCCAAACCTTAATGTTGTGAACTAGTAAGATGCCAGAAGCGCATAAGAGGTAGTTGCTCTCTGTTTCACTGTCATGGTGAGGATCCAGAGGGTCTCACCCAGAGGGGTCTTGGGCTGTTCTGAAGCAGTGGCTGTGTCTGTGGTGGACTCAGGGTAAGCAGCAGAGGCGTATTGGCGGTATGGCTGCTTACAGACTGTGTTTGTCACCCCTCAGCCGTGGTGAGTGGACTGTGAGTTCTGTTATTTTCACACTGTCTCTCTTTCTCTTCTTTCCAGTGCGATCCTGCTCTGCTCCCTGAACCCAACCACGTGATGCTGAACCACCTCTACGCGCTTTCCATCAAGGTGAGAGGCCTGGGCATGTTCACAGGGGCAGCTTTTGGGTATCCATTTCACCTGCTCACTTGTTTTCCATCTCCTGTAGGATGGAGTGATGGTGCTCAGTGCTACACATCGTTACAAGAAGAAATACGTGACTACTTTGCTGTACAAACCCATATGAGCATCGTAGTTGTTTGTGACCAATTGTTCTGGGCCAGTGCAGTCTCAGAAAAAAATCGCTTCACTTAACCAAACGTACTTCTGCTCTGTGCTGTAGCAAATGAACTCTGATTTCATATTGTTTCTGAGACTTCCAGGTTCTCCTGTATTTGCCTTATTTTCCTAGTACCACCTTGGAAGTTCTTGGAAATGGCAGCTTCATGGCAACTAAACAGGTGGCAAACGTGTCAGTGCCCGTCATCAGCTCAGTAAAAACCCACCAATTCAATTAGGCTGAAAAAGGTGAGGGCAGGAACGGATCAAAGAGCTTTAGCAGCGAGGCAGGCTGGGAGTCTGTCAGCCCAAAGTCTAGAAAGTTCAGGATTCTTGTGGAATCTAATTTGAGCATAACCCTCAGCAAAAGCAAGCTCATTACTGCTTCCATCACTCATCAAACACAAACATTTCAGTAGCAAGTTCCAAACTTGCCCAGCTGAAGTAAGTGTGAATATTGATGATCTTTTTGTAGCAGCCTTTTCTGGGCAAAATCAGCAACATAATCACCTACAAGCTTGTTATTATTTTACAGTAGGCTGGGGTGCACTGTTTCTACTGTGAATAGCTCTGTAGTTTTTCTCTTCAGGAGAACTGAAATACTTTTCCCCTGTGGAATTTCTGGTAAAGACAATTGTTTTTAATGGCTGGATTTTTCTGTAAATCATAAATGTCTTGGCAGTAATCTGCTTTTGGAAACCGGTTTCTCTTGCTGTTACTGATGAGGACTTCCTTAGGCTGGGATAGGAAATGGAAGGATTCAGTTTAGGGATTAGTTCCTCAGTAAGAGCCTGGATGTGACTGTAAGTGTCCTGTGTCCCAGTGGCCAAACTCGCCCCTCGGTGTCTGCCGCTGCAGCGGCGCCGCAGCCCTCTGTGCCAGGGCTGGAGCTGGGCAACTTTGTACTCTGTTGTCTACGTGATGATAGTAACGCCAGGCTGCCCGTCCTCGATGCTCACAGCCTGTTTTATCCCAAAACAAACGCAACACTAATGCAAACCTGCTGCCAGCGTGCCCTCGGCTTGTTTTGGTGCCGGGGGCACTGTGACTGTGCCAATGGTAACCAGCACCCTGCCCGATCCGTGAGCAGTCTGGGTGGGCAGGGCTGCAGCAGAGGGGAGCCACCCACAGCAGGAGGGCGCTTTGCCATCCTGGGGTCTGCTCACCAGCCTTGTTGCAATATCTCCAGTAGCTGAGTAGACCTGGGTCTAGTGCAGTGGTTTTCTCTGAAAACTCTTTTCTTCATTCTGTGCTATGGATAGTATTTGGTATTCTGAACTACGGAATTGCTTTTGTTTTCAGCCTCTCTAGAAACAAATAAAACATTTTCAAGAGAAGTGGATGACTTGCTTTGTTATTACCTTTCCCATCTGTAGTAACCTTGCCTTCCATGAGCTGTTATTTTTTTTTTATAACCTGATTGCCTCATTGCAGTTTCTGCCTTGGTGGATTGTGTAAACTTTTCTTTCAGAGGTGCAACTTGAAATTCTTTCTTCACTCGCATTTAGTGAAGAAGACAGAGGTGTTGGTGTTTATTTGTGATGTAGAGGAACTTTTTCAGCCACGTTTAGAGAAAGGAGCTGTGAGAGTGTATTGTCAGAGAGTCCTGCAGGGAGGCCTCTTAAATGTTTTCAGGGCCTGCAGGGAAACAATGCCACGAGTTTCTTATTTGAGCGACCCAGAACTAATTTTTTTTTGCTAGAAGAAAAGCTCAGCAGTTGCTTAATGAGTTTGGTTTGTTTTATCTTTTTTTTTTCTAGTTGCAAAAGAAATTTTTCACATGTCAGAGACCAAAGCTGAGACCTTGAGACAAGGAGAACAGACAGGCAGGGGAAAGCGTGCACGACTGAAGTGTTTAGGGATTCGGGCTCACTAGTTCTTGCTAAGCTTTGTAGATTTTTTTTCCAATTACATATATGTATGACTCACTCCAGGCTCTTCTCAGTGCTGGTATGGTGGTGGAACCACAGGATGGAATAGAAAGCTTGCTTTTTTTTAAATTTGAACCCTAACCCTTGCCCCATCTCAGCTGGCAGAGCACTGGGTACAGTAGCTGCAGCACCATCAGCTTTTGCAGCCCCAAAAAAGCTCTAGGGTGGGCTCAGAGCCTGGGCTGGGGCAGCCAAACTGTGTGACCAGCAGCTGCCCCACAGGAATGATGATCCGTGTGATGATCCTTCCTCAGGTAAGCCACTGCCCCCCAGATCCCTTTCTTTCATCTGCAGGAGAGCAGATGAAGGAAGAGGTTTTTCTGGTTTTGCTGAGGGGGTGGGTGTTGGGGGGTGTCTTTATTGCTAGGTTGTTTTCTGCTTGATAGATAAATGAATTAATCACTCTGTGTTCCCTTCTTGCAATGGGATGAATCAATTCCCTCCAAAGGCAAAAGCTGGATCCAGTTGGATTTATTAACTCACATTCCCTACCCACAGCTCCCCAGTCTGTGCTGTTATGTTTATTCTTGGCTGTTGCTAGGAGAGCATATTTTTTAAGGTAGATGCAGAGACTTTTGTTACAGTCACTTTTGGGGACTCTGGAGCAAACCAGTACAGAAATAACAAGAGCTCCCTGCCCTCCCCAACCCCCTGAATTTCAGCACAGCCTCTGGGGGTCAAGCTGACCTGGAGTTGTGCAGGGTGCTTGGGAATCAAAAGGCTCAATAAATAAGAATTTTTTTTACTCCACCAGTTTCTGGATTAGTTTAGTTTTGTTACAATTCGGATCATGCATCATAGGACTGCAACAATGAGCTTTAAATAAGTATTCTTTGTGCACAGTAAAAGAAAGAAAGGAACATTGAACAAGTCAGCATTTCATCATATACATCATAGTAGGCACAATAGATAAATCAAGTAGCTTGGGCTTTCTGGAGAGCATTTTCATGGAGAATGTAATGTAGACCCAAACGTAAGAGGAGCCATTAGTAACCCACCCCCACAGCCTCCACCAGGCCCTTTAGCAGGGCTGAGGGGGTGGGTATGTGCACAGAACCAAAAACACTGAACAGTAGGAGGACAAATTAAGTTACTGTAGGCAGCAGTGTGAATATTAAAAACCTCTTCCTGTGAAAGAATACTTGAGACCCTGTAAAAACTGGTTCCGTTAAAAATAGATATATTTACATTAAAGTCTGATCTAACAAGTTTTCCCAGCAGGTGTAAGTTGAGCTGTACATTAACTCTGCAGGTTGTACTCAGTCTGACTGGATTTGTGAATGGTCTTTATTTTTAAAGTTGCAGCTATTAGGCCTTAAAGCACCAGCATGTTACAGCAGTGGCATGAGGAACTGTCTCTGTCTGCTTTGCTACAAGGACGCTGCTGGGAGAAATCCCAAACCTGACATTAGATCACATTATTGTTCATTAAGATTTTTTTTCCAGCTCAAGACGCATGGGGTCATTTACCAGGGCAAGACCTCTATCCCCCTCACTGGTGGAGCACACGAGGGCAGGATTCAGCTGTAGGTGTTTGCAGCTCACTGCTGCTCTAGTACAGGATTTGGATAAATACACCAGTTTTAGGTCATGTGAACATGCTTGGGGTTGGTGAAGCCACTCACACTACTGAAATGCTAAATATTGCCAAGGTTAGGCCTCGGGTCGGCTGTGAGAGCTGTGGATTGCCCAGCCCCTGTGCTGGGTGGGGACAGGAGGGGCAGGGGGACCCCAGGGAGAAGGAAGCTGTCATTTCACCATGCCAGTCAAGATACTTATTTGTTTTATTTGGTTATTGTTCAACAACAAAGTTCAATACTTTCCAGGTGGAGCTTTGAACTGTCCCTCTGGTTCCCTCCCTTGTCAATAATAAAAAGGTAATGAAGAAAAATCCTGTACTTTTAGAGACTTAAAACCTCATTTATGCTAACAAGCTTCAATTGCAATTTAATGTTACAATATTTCTTCATGGGAGCGAGGAGGACGGAGCTGAGGCCCCTCCAGTGTCTGAAGATGGCTGTCCACAACCACCAGTAAAACAAAAAGCTAGTGTTGAAAAACGCACAGTTTACAATAAAAAAGTAGAAACCAATTCAATTCCCTTTTGTTACGAATATAAAGATTCTTGTAAATATGTACAGTCCTTTGAGCTATTTCTATAGCAGGAAGCATTTCACGAACAAGACACAAGATATACACTTTCAGGACTCAACAAGCCCATTTCTGAGGTCTTGAAGGTCTTCCATGAGATGCAAAGATTTAAAGACTGATCTCTGTGACCTTTCAAAATATTCAGACCAGGAGACAAAAACTTTCAGCAAGTTTCCTGCCAAATCATCTGATTGAAAATAACCCAACAGACAAGAGAACGGAATACAATATTCATGAAACTCGCCAAAGGACACTGACAAGGCATTGGAATTTTGATGGGTTTCTAGAACAGGTTAGCACAGGCTTGCAAGGGACTAGCAGAAGTTTTAAGTGTGGCGCCAAGGGAAGATTGGATGCAGTTTTGCTCTTTCCAGTTGTAAAGAACATGGTTGTTCACTTAGGATGTTGCTATTGCAGAGTGAATGGTCAAAACCTGCTTTGAAAATCATTTGCTCTCTGCTTCGTGTTCACAGCAAAAGAGAGTAGGAAGCAATAAACGGCTTGAGGTCAGACACGCGGAAACGAAGGTGTGTCAGCACCTGCCAAAGCTGCTCCCTGTGAGTGTCCCGTGCCACGACCCCCCAGCTTAGGTAGGACAAGCTACAGGTCCCAGGAGGAGCCAGCCCGGGCTGCTCCCTCTGGGAGCTGGGGCTGGCAGGACTCACTGCTGAAGGGACTGTGTCCAGTGCTGAGAGGAGAACACGGGTGTGACTGCAATTCTTGTCAGAGAATAAGGCTTGTTAACTCCTCCTTGCCAAATTTCCAGAGTAACGGTTATTTGCAGCGTAATCTAAAGGTTTCAGTTAATTTACAAGTGAGGTACAATACACTACTCAGCAAAGCAACCTAAAAGGAGAGAGCAGCCAGTGATGGTGCAGCAGCATGCAGTGAACTGTCATGCAGAAGACCTGGATAAAGTCTTACAACCCAGTAGCTTATAGGTAATGCACTTTGTCTCAGGGCCGGGCAGGGGCATTGGTTAAAGCAGGGTCCTCCCCTCCCCATCAGAGCTGCTCTAGAGCAATTTTAGTGTGAACAAAATAACTTTCCGAAGTGGCAGGTGAACAGACTAATCGTTTTCACGTGTTCTGTGGAGGACATCCAACCACAGCTCCCATTGAAAGACTCACTCACCTTGGCCCTTCTGTTTCCAGGCCAGCAGGGGCTCCCAGCACGTCTCAGAACTATGCCCAACTCTCTGGTAAGGGGTGCTAACCACAGGACTGACCTGGGGCGGGACACTAGTCCCACTTCCTTGATGAACTGCTAGGGACTAAAGTGGATACAAAAAGTTCATGAACTGCTTGAAAGAGTAACAGTAGTACAAAGTGCAAAAACAGGAGTGCAGGAAAGTGCAGAGAAATCAACTGAGCTGCGAAGGATCTTCAGAAGCGCCAGGGCTCCCGCTGCGGAGCGAGCTTTGGCCCAGGAATGCTGTTTGGGATCTGGGCAGCAGACAGATGGAGTGCATATACTCAGTATATTTCCTTTTTTTCCTGCAGGTCAAGATGAGTAACTTTGTCTAGCTGAGACTTACACTGAAGACTGGTCCCAGACCTGGCAGGGGAATAAAACCACAGTTACAATGCGCTGGTATTTCTCTCCCAGGCATGAGGTGCCAGCAGCAGAACATCACCTGCTGCTCCCATGGAGCTAGGACATAGTCCTGCCTCCTGCCAGGTGACTTTATCCTTAAACACTGACAGAGGCAGGCACTGTCAGCACCACTCTGGGCACAGCATGTTCTCACATTCCTTGCTCCAGCCATTAACCCCCTTCAAATCCTCTTATCACTTGATTTCTGCCAGTAAATCCACCTTTACTTTCAGCCTGGTCTAGAGTCAAGCAGCTTTTGCAGGCACAGAACTAGCCTAGGGAAGGTGACCGCAGGGCCAGAGAATGACACCACATGGGCTCTGTTCCAGCAGAATCTGAGGAGCAGAGGGGCGAGTTTTGATTTGCTCTTGTACTTCACAGTCCCACCAGCCCTTCTGCAATGTGGACAAGCCTCTTCCTGGGAACACAGAAGTTCTCCAGGCTCCTGACTCACCTTATTGACTTGAGCAAGAGGAGTTCTGGCCCCGCTCACAGGCATCCTGCCTCGGCTGCTGTCCTCGAACAGGCGGCCCGGGGAGCGCTCCCTGCGGGTGCTCAGCAGCCGGCCTGGGGATTTCTCCCTCTCCAGGGGTCTCCCGGGGGACTTGTCCCTGCGCAGCTCCGTCCGGCCCTCGCGGTACCGGTGGGGTGTGCTTGGCTCCCGCGGGTGGCTGGGACCTTCCGGGGGGCCCGGGCTGGACGCCACGCGCTTGGTGATGTGCTCGTTGTAGGTGGGGGGGCCCCTCTTGTTGGGGCTGCTGTCGTTCAGAAAGAATGGAGTGACAAAAAACTCTCGCTACCTTTTCTTTTAGCAAATAAGTAACTGCTCCCACCACACACCCAGCAGGGTTCAGGGGAAAAGCATCAGCCTCCCCCTAGGTGGAAGTGCAGACATACTTTGGTAGCTGAGTATCCATCATGTGAGCCAAACTGGTCAAGTGCCTTAAGGAATTCCTAAGATAAGTCGTGTGTGAAACAGCCCAGAAAATGACACCTTTTCCTACACTTCTCAATATAAAAATACACTAAAGTTTGATACATGCGTTTTCACACTCAGAATTTTCTGGGATGGTCAGGCCAGGTCGGGATGAGGTACAAGCCTCAATTTCTGACTCCTGAACACAGTGGCACTACCAGCCCCAGTATTTATTCACCTGTGAGAACTATCACTGTTCTGCTGTATCACAACACAACTTCCCAATGCTGTCTCCCTAAGGCAGACTCAGTATTTGGCAGGAAGCTTTAGAGCTTGTTATAGCCAAGCCATGTTTAGTGTCATATTAACAGCATCTGAGGTTGCCAAGCTTCAAAGTCAGGGCCTAATCACAACATCAAAGTAAACCAGCAGAAGATCACAAAGTAATTGTGAAGATTACCCACATCTTCCTAGAGAGATAGAAGTTCTTTCCTTCTAGGTTTTAAAACATCAGTGACTCTATTCCTGCATTACAGTAACAGGCTATCACCAGCGTCCCTCTCCAAGAACAGAGCACGGGGATCTGCCACATCAGGGGAAAAGGCAGCAGGAGTGAGGTTTGCTCACTGTAACACCCCGATGTCACTGTACCTGCGTGTGGCAGAGGAGCCTCTGTGGTGCTGCTGCTGCTGCTGCTCATTGTTGGTCTCCTTCACCAGATTGCCCTTACAGCAGATCACCCTTAACTTGTCCTGGTAGGAGGAGGCCAAGTAGATGGCTCCCGAGGAGATGGCAGGCCCCAGGTACCGCGGGTTCGGTATCTCCAAGTGGGCTCGTGCTGGAGTTCTGGGGACAATTGCAGGAAAAAGTCTGTACAATGGCAATGGTTATCTTTTCCTGGCAAGTCCCTGCAACACAGGCTGTTTGAGGGAGTGAAAAGAGAACAACTTACCCTAGAGAAGCTCGTGCCTGAATCTCGATCACTTCAAGGGAATTGAAATGGGTCACGAACAGATAGGGCTCTCTGTAGGCTGGAGGAGCAGCACAAAGGCAGGAAAAAACCAAAATAAATTCTCTATTAAAAACTTCTAAAACACATCAGCAAGCACAAGAGAGCCTCACAGCCCTGTGGGAAAACTGGGGAATACATTTTCTGTAATCAGACACAGACACTATCACTGAGGGGGAGATGCAAGCTCAAAGAATTTTTGCTTTGAAACTCTGTCTCAAAGACTTTACTAACAAAAGTATCATGAAGAAGGCATTAAAACCAGACTATTAACTGAACAAAATCCCATTAGGCAGCACGAAAGGCCTGAGGGAACCACACTGCCATCATATATTCTTGACTATTTCAGGAACTTCCAAGCATCATTGAAGATTCCACTAGCCGGTTCAGTCAGTGTCAGACTGGGAACATTAAGAAAATGTAGCTTTGGTTTAGGTTTCCTTAAATTGCTTATACTTCAGGAGGTTTGCCATCTGGATTTATAACGAGCTTAAATCATGGGGAACTCTCCACAGTTTCTGGGAGAACTGGGAGAGTGAGAAGGAAACAAAAGTGCTGAGTGCAGAGCACCCATCCCACAGGGATGCTTCCCGTTTCAATAATTTCCATCATGCCAGACACTGTCCCCAAGACCTACCAAAAGCCAAGGGCAAGCGGTTCCACTTCAGGTCGTCCGTCCTACTGCGTCTTCCATAGGAATCCACAAAGACACCAAACTCTGCCAAGAAAAGTCAGGTCATATAATCAGCAGGTGCCTGAATTTTTAAAAGGACAAAATTCCCATATTTTTGAAGGGACAGAGGCAGTTTGCCCTGGGCTTTTTATCAGGGACAAGGTGCAGAGATTATCTTGCAAATCCTGGAGAGCTGTGAATGACTCCAGTTGACACAGAACTGGTGAGATGTAGGAGTACAAAAGGTGCTGCAGTTCTAGGTCTCTGTACTCATTAAGGTAGGGTTATTATTTAATTTGCAGGCTCCTACCATTACTCACCCAGAAATGCTGCTTTTGAAGACTTCCTGTGCATTGCCATGACACTATCCAAGATGGCAACAAAAGCAGCTATACAAAAGACCTAACACCCCCTCTTATTTCATCACAAGGAGGTTAAAAAGTCTCATCTGTCTGCATGGAAACCACACAAAGCCCAAGCCTGAGAATCCCTGAACATTTATCAGGATAATCGAACACCACTGACTGCAGTCCTTCCTTCAGGCACAGTCTACATGCAGCAACTGATCCACAGCACAGAGAACTTTTAAGCCAGAAAAAGGCTGCCCAGAACTCAACAGCACTTGGGTGCCTCCTGCAGCTCCTGTGCCAGGGAACAGTGGAGTGCAACTCCTGCACCACCATCCACCACTTACCATGGAAACACAGCAGATACTCCTCCCTCTGCCCTGCTGGGTTCACCTGGATGATACTGACTGGAAAACTGTTGGTGGAAGCAGCAAACACAGCAGACGCCAAAGTGTGGTCATTTTTATCCAGAAACTCTGCGAAGAGAATGGAGAAAAACACCTTGATTGGCACCAATGTTTTTGCCTAAACTGTTTTAGAACAGCCCCACCCAAAAATATCTGTGGAGCCACTTGGAGCATTCCTCAGGAATTATCTCCTACCCTCCAGTGTGTACTGCTTCATTTCAATTTCATAGAACTTGTTGGTTCCAATGATGATGCTGTAAGTGGTCAAATGGATGCAGCTGCAAGGCTCCGAGGTTTCAATCTCCTGGAAAAGAGGATAGTATGGACAGATATTAGTTTCCTGTGGCAGTTTACAGATATTGCTTAGTCTGGAAGATTGTATACTGCCACATATGTCTTTATAAAGGGAGAGATGAAATCATCAAAGTCCCGAATAGTTTCTCAAAAGCACATGGCAAAGAACCTCTTGCTAGAAGAAAGTTTGGTTTTGTTGGAAGTGGTACTTGTTTAATATAGCCTCGCTTATCAACTCAGCTCCAGGTGCTAACCCTAGTAAGATCCTCTTCCTTTTGGAAGAATATCATGTTCTGGAAGACACTTGTCTGCTCTGCAGCTCAGTTTTCTGGAGAAGTAGGGAGCAGATCCCTGCTTACAGTAGGTCACGGCCATGCGAAGGACAGTATTTGGAGATAACATAAGACCAGGACTGAAGAACAGACTTGTCACTAGGAAGTTTATCCGCCAGAACTGCCCCAGCTCCAGCATAGCTGAGCTAGAGCAATTGCTTCCTAGCTTGGAAGTCACCAGGAACCAGGGCAGCTGCTGCAAAGGCAGACAGAAGATGCCCAGACAACTGCAGCAGGACTGACCCCAGTCAAATTCCAAACTCTCTATAATGCATGGAGCAGAACACTTGGCAGCAGGCATGTCCATCCTGTGATCCTCCCAACAGCAAGAATCAGCTCCCTAAATCATCCCTGCTGTTAACACCTCACAGATCAGCTTGATGGCTCCTTAAGGAAGACAAACACACACAACCTTTCTTCCTTCTTTGTACATTACACAGACACGTTGTCCACCAAGACCTGCCTTGTGATTGCACAGCTAGGATAGCTCTGCAGGTTAGCCTGACACAACACACAGATCCCAGATCTTCTGAGGACAAGATTCCTTGCATAAATCCTGGTTTGTTTGGAAATTTAGTTGGCAGAAAAGAAGAGCATATTCTGGGCTTGCTGCCATCTTGTTAGGATCTAAATTCAGTTGTCTGGATTAGTGGAGATAAGGAAAACCTGCCTTCTAAAACACGCCTTTGCATGTTCCCTTGTCAGAGGACAGGGCTGTGCATCCTCAATGTTTCCTGCTGGCTGCTGCTCATGGTGAGCAGGAGTTGGTGTCAGCAACAGTGCTTGTAGATGTTCCAGGTTTGCCTTGTTGGTGCCAAGATCTCCATCAAAGATGTCTTTCCTCCTGAGGAGGCTGGGTCTGCATGGCTGTGCCCAATGCTTCCTTCCAGCAGTGCCCATGTAGCACCCGGTGGGAACAGCAGCCTCAGTCAGGCTGGAAACTGAACCAGTGCCTTCAAAGTCACCTGCAGAACCTCATAGCAATGTGTGGTTTGACTGGAACATCCCCTGATTTGTGAATTGGAGAGGACCTGAGTTTCTGAGTGCCAGCCTGTTTTAAGGCTGTTTAAACCCTTTGTTCTGAGGAGAGATCTCTATTATTTTGGGGTTTATTCCTGGTTCTGCATTAGCATATCAAATGTATCCCTGGCATTGGATCGGAGCTGTGTTTGAGAGGAGCAGTGGGTCAGATGCCTGGAGTGTGATCTGCCTGCAGCTGGCTGAGGGAGCTGCAGTAGTTCCGTGCAGGCACCACCCAGGGCTGGGCTGCAGGTGGGTGGGTTCTGTACAAGGAGGGCACACAGAGCCATGAGATCCACACCTGACTGCCTTGTTTGCTGCCAGGAGAGAGTACACAAGTATCAGGAGAAGCAGGGAAAGAGCTGCCTATGCTGTGATGGAATAATACCAAATAACAATTTTCACTGCTGGCAATAGGACAAATTCAGATACCCATCACTTCTGTAGTCGCAAAGAAGAGTGAAGTAATTTGTTATGGATTTCTCCAAAGACAACAGAGGTGAGGGTAATTTAGACAGCTGGATAATTAAGAAAGCCTTTTTTTTGGGGTAAATAAGTGAGGGTACAATTACAGCTGAAAACAATATCTCAAAAACTCACAGTTCTGTTCTGCATCTCTCCAAATATGCCAACTCTTATTAAAGGAAATTGCTGCCTACTCCACTTTGAGTCAGTGCACGGTGCAATTTGTTATCATTTTAGCTGGCAAACAAATGTTCTCATGCATACAAAAAGGTTTCAGATGTTTGCTCTAAAGCAAAGGCTTAGTGCACTGTGTGAATTACCTCAGCTACTGCAGGGAGTTACTAAGCTCACCTTTCTGATACAGAACTTGCTCAGGCTCTCGTATCTCAGAACCACCACTTTATTGGGCATGGCTGCACAGATACAAAGAGTGTTCTCAACCTGTAAGGAAGATAACAAGCACAGTTCAGGATGGTCACGCAGAGTAAATGCTATTGCTGAGCAAGTGAAAGGG
Organism: Grallaria varia; assembly: GCA_013396735.1. NCBI lineage: Eukaryota > Metazoa > Chordata > Aves > Passeriformes > Formicariidae > Grallaria > Grallaria varia. Next base: position 63,157 of record VWZG01003290.1, on the reverse strand, counting down.
ATCCAAGTTACCTCTTGCCACACAAAGAGCTTTGCAGAGATAAGCAAGTACATTTTTTAATAGGGTAATTATTGTGAATTCATGGAATAATGAAAAGCCTCTTCACATTCTCAAAGAGGAACGTGAATTTAAATGGATTCTATGATCTCCTTTATACTCAGAAGAAGTTAATAAAAAATTAGGTTTTCCATAGAAAAGGGATTAACAAATTCAAATAGGTCAGGTCTACATTTCAGTCTCTGAAACTGTTATCCTAAATACCACCTTGAAAGTAATGGTGTTTATTTTGTTACCAAAGCAATGAGTATTTTTGTTATGGTTAAATGTTCCATTGCTAAAACCAGTAATTTATGTAAATGTCAAGAATTAAAGTGATGCAAACACTGAAGTAAATTTGCTGGTCTGGGAACATGGCATTCAAGAACAAACAGTGCAGAGAATTCACTACCTATAAATCTCAGAATTATAGTCAATGGTGAGGCAGTTGTACTGTGCTTTCTATTACCTAGCAGTTTAGTCTACCCCACCATGGCATCCTGGCTAAATTTATCCATGTTGGTAGCAGATCCCCCATTCTGTGTCCAGCTCAGCCTCTCTTCAGCCCATCCACTCTTCTTATTTGAGAAAAATATTTCAAACAAGAATATAGACCTTGGATGTGTTGCCAGTGGAATAAAGATGCTGATTTGATTAATATTAAACTCACAGCAGTCCTCCCCTTAGGAGGCCTGGAAGCACGAGGGAGCTGTTTCCTACCTTGCCAGCAGCAAAAAGGTGACATCCTTTGACAGCCTCAAAGATATTTGGTGAGAGGTCAGGCTGGGCTGGGAGGTGAGACTGGGCTAGAGATTGCTTCACTTTCTTTATATCAACAAGGCACAGCGCCCTTTCTTCTCCTGGAAACAAAAATGGTTGCATTTCATCAAGGGAGGGCTCCCTCTTCTCTCCCAAAGTCTGTCCTGTTACCTAAGCAGCAGCTCCTCGTTACAGGCTGTTACTGTGGAAACGGTCACAAAGTACCACGTAGAATTCATTCCATATTTTTCTGGTTCACTTTGAATAGGAATACTTAAAAAAAGCCAACCCCACAACAGGCAGTAAATCCACTGGGAGAACAACCATTCCCTCTGTGAATCATTAGTGTTGCTAAAGTCTAGCAGATCACAGTAACTGTGGCCTCATTAGGACACTATTCAAGATTTGCCAAGAAGTTTTATTTTACCCTTCAGAACTTCTTAAAGTACAAGATGGTTTAAGTGCAAGATGTTTTAACCTCTCTGTGCCAAGAGAGCTGGCAAGGGATTTCCAAGAAGTGCCCTAATAAATTGCATTATAACCCCAACACAATTCCTCTCAGAAATCCAGTGACAGACTAACACAGCCCTTTCCTCACGATGTGTGAGATTTGCTTTGTTCTGTTCCACCCTGACACAAAAAAAAGCATGGACAGCTTAAATCCTTACATGGGGAAAAAATGCGGAACAGAACAAGAGAGAAAATTTGTTTTTCATTCCCTACAAATGTCATATAGACACTTGATAATTTGGGTTGAAGATATACCCTAATGTTCAGCATGCCTACATCAGTGTGGGAAGGATTATCTCTAGAAAACCACAGATGGAGACATTAAAACTGGTGTTCCTTTCAGAAGGGACTCTTAAATCATGACAGGAGTCCCAGCTTTGTTACATGGATTAGTATTTAGGGCAAGAGAGGTTAAGAGTTACTGGCCCTATGCCACAGTGGTCCTCAAATGGTTAATTAAAAAGGTTATGCAGTGATTAGGAAGAGAAATGATCACTAATCAGCTCAACGTTTTTCAAACTGGACTTAAAATGATAACTGACTCTAACCTGGTTCTTTTTTCTCTGGTTCTTCCTCAGCTTTTGAAACTGAGAAATCACTTTCTCATGAAGGTTTACCTGAGCCTCCATGCACATATCCCTTTACCAGCCTCAGACAGGACTGTGAACCACAGGAAGTGATTCCTGACAAATACTGACAAAGAATCGGACAAAAGCCTGTAGTGACCCAAAGGCAAAGAGCCCTCTGGCACCTCAGTGCTGCAGCAGCACAAGCCATTCCCATCTATTCCCTGAAGGGCCAGTGGTGACACACAGCCCAGTACCTGCTATCATGAGTAGCTTCTCCAGATCCTTGATGAGGTGAATTTGGAAGACGGCACCCATTCCTGGGATGTGCGTTAAGGAATTCTTGAGTACATTCAGGGCATAGAGACCTTCTTCTGCACCCACCAGCACTACCTACAGTAGGGGAAAAATAGCACTGGATGAAGTGAAGAAATGCTCCACAAGCAAACTTGGGTGATACTCATGGGCAGGGAAGAGAAAAAACAAACCCACAAACAAGTGTATAATTACACAAACGGCCAGTAAGATCCCCTTCCCATGAATGAATTATCCACTACTTAGAAAGACCCAGCTGAACATCATCATCACCTGGTCACTGAAGGGCATTGTGCAATTTATATCCAGACGGTCTTCACCCTCCAGCTTCAGCAGGGAGTTTCCAAGCAATTTCTGCAAATAAAAAGATGATTTTTTTTTTCTTTTTGAGTTAATCTTCATTTCTTTATCTGTGAGCATTTTAACAATGTAAGGTCATCATTTCAGACAGGCAAAAAGCTTGGCTTTTTCTCAGAGAGATAAAAATTGCAGGGATGCCACCTACAAAACATTTAGTAAACTTTTATCTACCTGAAACACAGTAAGGCAAAACAATCAGAATTATCCTATACTCAGACAGAAGCCATTATTGTCCCTATCCTTTCCATTTCCCCCAATCTCCTACAACAGAGCTGTTGAATTTTCCAAGTGGAAGGATTTAAGAAAAGTATAAATGTTGGTGGGAGCATGAATTTTTCTCAGAGACAAAAGGAATGTGAGTGTGAGGAAAAAAAAGACAATTTCCTGCTAGTCAGATATTCCCTGCCTCCAGAGCTAACATTCATTCATGCAATGCCATAGAATCCAATCTCCCTGTACCAGAAAATAGAGTTGTCAATGCAACGATGTGAAAAAGGTGTCCAAAATCTAAACAAAACTGTTTAGCCTCTTATTAGGAATAAAACTTAAACACACACACCCCCACTGCTCCCCCCCACCAAGAAACAACAAAACCTCTGACTCCGTAAGAATGGGAGGGAATTTTTGCTTTTTATTTTCTTTCTTGGTTTGCTCTTTCCATGTGGCACCTTAAACTGGATTTAAATCCTGTCCTAACCACTCTTTCTTCCTCTGCTGGAATTACAGAGCTATTTTGGGATCCTCTTACTACACTCCCCATGTCTAGTTCCTGGTGCTCATATTGTACATCATAAGGCAGAAGCAATAACTTACCTTCCATTAAACCTCAGTATGTCAACTACCGAAAATATATTTTTCAAAACTCTGCTCCCTCCCAGAATATTTTATTATTAAATGAAACTTTCATACTCACAGCATCAGCCTCAGCTTTTTCTCTGGAAACTCTCCCACCTGCCACTACTGATTCCAGTGCTGTGACCCAGCGCTGTTTGTCAGGGAAGCTGGGTGCTAACAGGTAGAGTGTTCTACCAGGCCAGCAAGTGGTGTGTGGATGAGACTCCAATTTTAGGATATATGGCACATCTGAGATGTTATATAGATAGAATAAGACTTAGATTAGTTTTTGGAATATTGTCAGTGGTCTTAAAATCAACACCTTCCAGCCTCACTGGAGAGAAGTTGTATTTATCATGACATGTTACCATGGCAATTGAGACATTGGTTTCTCCTTTACAGGTCCTGCACAGGCTAGCTACTTACAGCTAAATATTAGCTGCATGTATGCAATCCATACATACAGTGCTGTCTTTACTAAATAAAAATAATTTCTTGCCTTTTATTTAAAAGAGAAAGCAATTCTGTTGTGGAAAAAAAACACCAGAACCACAAAACCAGCCAGTTGACTAAAGTATTTCCTGTACTGATTAAGAAAAATCTGTAAAAATTGGTTATGGAAACCTTTGTTTTTAACAGTCTGTATCCTTTAATGTTAAAGTCAAGACATACAGAATCTTAATATCAGTTCTATTCAGTACATACAAATTAAAACATCAACATTTTTTCATAATAAGAGACTATACATCCCACAGTTTTTCTAAGTTAATGGCTTTCTGGTCAGAGCACAATGGTGGCATGAGGTATGACACGTCACACTTGAGAGAGAAGAAATTTAAATGAACCGAGTGTTACAAATCTCTTAGAATTTACTTCCATTAGGGTCGATGATTATATTAACCACAGTTTAACTACTACGACAGAAGCAAGAGCCTGTGTGCAACTAGATCTAGAGTGCTGAGCTATTCCCCCAGTTCAGAGAGAGGTAACCTCAAAATGACAGAGTTACAGAATGGAAGTTAAAGGGAGAATATTCTGTTCAGCCAAGCAGAAGGCTAACTGATGGCAAGCCAGATGAAATCCATTTGACCTCATCTACGTAAGATTCTCACCTGTCTTTGCTGTATTGGTAAGCTCAGTAGCTCCTACAGCTCCATGAACAGTTACATCACCATCAGGAAGGCAGAGTTCAAATTCCTCCAGAGGCCTCTGTCCAGCTGCAGGAGAATGGGGAGAAAGATCAGGAATGAACAGAGAGGTAGCAAGAAAATAACTGACAGCAAAATGAAGTGGAAGCACAATGGATGTTTCACTGCTGGATTATTATGTCATGCCAGCTAATAAAATGCTAAAGGATCTAGAAAAAAAACAGTGTTGCTTTATTACTGAAGATTTAGCTAAATTTGATATGACATAGTAAACACTAACAATCTTTAAGCCTCTCAACTCACCAAACAATAACTGAATATTAAAACAGGTTCTTCCTAGAAATGCTAAGTTACCTTCTCTTGCTTCTGCATCATAAATGAGCACTTTGGTTCCTTCCAGGACAATATACTTCCTGTCCCAGCCCTGCTGTCCACGTTTATTATTCCTGAAGACAATAAGCACAAAGCCATGTTGGACTTTCTGCTTGGATTCTACATAAAGCAAGCACACAAATCCTAGAAAGGCAAACTTCAGTGGCAGCAACTGTATTTGCAGTGGTAGTAACTGTAATGCCCATGTAATGGGCATATACCAATTATCTCATTGGAAGAGCCAGGATAATAAAAGCAACTGTTCCAAATATTTCGGCACCTGAGATGGCACCAGGATTGCTGTTTATACCTTGGCACTTTCATCCACCCCTCAAGACGCAGGCTGCTGCTTGGCTCCTTCAGCTGCAGGCCAGGAGAATTCATTTTATCCCGGCAGAAAGCTTCGGAGAAGTGCGTGGCATATTCTGCTGGCAGCCCACAAGTAGCTGGCAAGCAAGTTGAGCATTTTGGGTGACACATCACCTGGCATTCTGACAAAAAGACAGAAAAAACTTATGTTAAATGACCTGAAAATCAAGACACAGCTCCCTCAACTTCTACCACACAAATCCCAGGGTCTCCAAGAACCTCCTTCTGCTCTAAACCCACCAGATGTTTTCTAAGGTAGAATGTTTGCGCCGACTAGTCTCAAAGTCTTCACACTCGGTCGTTTCTTCAGCTCACGCTGAAAATCTGTTCTGGATGGCTCTAGATCCCGCTCCCACCCCCAGCCACGCCGTGTTTTGCCCATGCTGCCCTCACCCAGACACTTGGACGCCTGGCGGCCGAAGTGCACCGTGTCCAGGCACACGGCACATTTGGTGGCTCGCATGTTCAGCCCCACGTTGAAGCGATGGGGGATGTTGTGGTGCATTCGCTCCTTCAGGCGGCGGCTGTACTCTGGAAGGGACAACACCTACCATCAGGGGGAAAACTGGGATAGGAGAATTAGGGTAGGTTTTGGCACTTTAACGCAGTAAAAAGTGACTCTGTAGCTCTGTGAAAGCCCTGCTGAACACAGACACTGTTCTCCTTTGCAATCTGCACATCCTGAGTTACATTACAACCTCAGGAATTACCTCATACAGGTGCACAAGCTGCATTAAGGAACAGACTGCAGAACTGTAACAGCTAACCTTTGGGGTAGCAAGATTATGTCAATCAAACAAGTCTGCACTTGGATGTGCTAAAGTGATCGCTGTGTTTTGCCTTCAGCTAACAAACCCTTCCACACCTAACCTGGGGAATCAATACACTCCTTTCTACAGCCTTCATGCCGTAACACCAGTCTCTGCATTCATAAAGCATCTCAAATCCATGCTAGTGGACCTATACTGAGTGAATTTATCCTTGAAGGCATTGTCCTGACACAGTAAATAAAAAGATGATCCCGGCCCATGCTCTGCCTCTGAGGACATTTGCCCATGCCAGTGCTACCCACCCTCACAGCACCCTGGGCCTCCCCACCTCTCTGCCAGTCTGTGAATTCTGGCTTTTTCCAGCTAAAGGCTGGAGGTTTTAGTTCAGAGTCTCTCTGGAATGCTGGTTAGCCAGGAATAAATGAGCACAGCCCTCAATCCCTTATTTTTTTCAGATGATCCTCTCCTTTTCATTCTCAAAGACATGGAAGGGTATCACCTTTTTCTAGTTAATAGGATATAATGTCATCTTTGACCTGTTATCTTCCTTTTATGCCTAACCCAAGTCTCTTCCCTTTACCAAAAGTCCTGATAGAAACTTTCTGCTCAGCTGAACAAATGTGCAGACAAGTAAAAACTTTAACTGCTATGGAAACAGACATAGATCCTTTTGTCAATGCAGGGAGTAGTGCAGAAAACATATTCCTTTGAAAAAACTCCCATGTTCTTAAAACAATTCATGTTAATAATTACTTTCTTACTGAAGTTTTCAGAAATGTATTATCCAAACACAATTTTAAACCAAAAAATGAAAGCAAAACTAATAATCTAATAACCCTACAATGAAAAAAAACTTGGGTTTGAAATTAAAAATAAAGATATGGCATTGACATAGACAGATAAAGCTGACCAGGAGCCTACCCTCGGGCGTGGAGGATTCCTTCCTGCGGCTGGAGGGAGGAGCCAGCAAACTGATGGGAGTGGGCTGGTGCTCTGGGGAGCGCACTATGGCAGACATGATGATCTGCTGCCTGGCTGTGGCTGGGGTGGATGGATGAGGGTGGTCGGATATTTTCCGATGAGCAGCTACAGACAAGATAAATGCACTTGTTAACACAACCAATGTCGTACTCCAGTTCACAGCAGCGGTTCTGTGCGACTGTTCAGCAGTTATAACCTGCAGAATACAGTGTAGCCTTATTGCATCTTCACATTGGGAGGTAATAATTAAACAACATATACTTCTGCTATAATGGCACACAATTCAAGGCACGTTTTCAGACCAAAAATGTGTGTCTCCTTCCAGATTCACCTTCTGTGTTAACCCCTACCTTCTTCACGAGCAGATCTGAGTTCAATGCGTGTTTTCTGTAGAGCCTCCTCCAGCTCAGCAGAACGAGCCTTCTCCTTCTCCAGTGCCACTTTCAGCTCATTGTATTGCAGGGGAACCTGTGTGGGTAAAGAAGGGTCCTCTTTCCGCCGACTAAACAGGCCCTAGCAACAGAAACACACAGACAACTCCTAACTCCTAGCAAGAGATGGCTTAAACTAGGCAAAGCGACACTCGCTACTGGCAGTCCGGCCAGAGGGCCTAATGGAAATTCTCTTATGCTTAAGGATGGATTTTTAGTTCAAATTGTCACTGGAGAGAAAATGTTGAGGTATGGATTCATTTAAAGAGGGACATACGTTACCTGTTAGTACTCACACCTGGAGTTTCCGAAAGCATCTAAACAGAGGATCTCAAAATACGTGGTTAAAATTAAGTTACTTAATTCAACATGACAGAACAGCTTGTGACAAAGATGTGACACGAGTCACATTGCCTGACTAATCAGTCCTATGCTGCAACTACAAGACAACCACTCTAGATACACAGTAAGTTCATACACATGTACATACTTACCATTAAAAAAATCATGATTAAAATTCTCTATTCCTACAGCCTCACTGAGGTGTAGCTACTGGGTTGTAACCTGAGTGTTGTAGGAATAACAAAATACAGGAAAATCCACAAAGAGCACATTCTGCCTAGCAAAGTTTGCATACAGCAGCTCGGAGTGGTCTTAAAGGAGGACACATTTTGTTACACAAAGGGAGATAAAACAGAATATTAAGAATACACAGCACAAAACCAATCACAAAACCATTTAATTCCATGCCTCTCAAACCTTCTTCACCCACCTTTTTCTTTTTTGCTGGTTGGTCCATCTTTGCCTGCAGGAAATCAATGAGTTTAGTTTGCTGAGAAATAGTGCCCTCCATTTTCACTTTTTCATGGGAATAGAGAACCTGTAAACCACACACACATGTAAGAAATTTCATCTTAACAGGAGAAACAAACAGATAACTTGATAGCAAAACAGAGATAAAAAACAGTGTAAGAAAAGTATGATACAGAAACAGCAGACCACATCCTAAAGCCTTCTAGGGAACAAGGCAGAGCCCTGCCCTGCTTCCTCACCCTCACCTGAATGTTTTCCAGCTGATATTCCAGGTCACTTCTTTCAGTCTTCAGAAGATCTGCTCGATCCAGAGCCTCCTGCAGACCTTGAGTCAGGCGGAAGATGTGATTCTTTTGCAGATCCATTTGCTGCTGCAGCTTTGCCTGCTGTTAATAGGAAAAGGCCAGTTTTTTGGGGCTGCTGTTTGCTTGTTTGCAAGTAAAACAAGTTATCACTCCTTGTAAAATAAGCATCACTGCAGAACTTCAGAGTAAACAGACAATTCTTTAAAAGCTGGAAAATTACAACATTCTAGAAGATTCCCTTCCTTTCAGAATGCATTATGACTAAACAAGCATTTCCACTGGAGTATTTATAATAATCTGTAGCAACGCTATTTCTTTCAACCCCATTTTCAAGTTATTTCCTTTTTAGAACATTTAAAATCCTGTAATTGTTAATTAAACTGCGCATACAGAATTGTTAATTAGACTGCACATGAAGAGTTTCTTGATACCGTTTTCTCAAGCTCTCTACCAGAAGGCATCTCAGTACTTTGTAATAATAAATTAAAAATCTTTACTGTAAACCAGGATAGTCATAGTCACATGAGATTAGGAAAATCATGGCCAACTGTTTACATATTTGCCTCCAACTAACAACAGAAAAGGGCACATGACAAACTACTCTTGCAGGGTTTACACTTTCTTGATGAGAAAGTTCCTGAGCAGGAAAACCATGAAGAATCATATGTAATAAAGCAAGAGCCAGAAATCTTTCATGGTGATGCCTAAAGGAGTTCTCAGCTCTGGGGTAACCTGTCAGTGCCCCAAGGACACCAGAAAGTTCTAATTGCCCATAACCAGCCTGCCTCTGAAATCCTCCTCTGCACCCTCTTCCCCACCACACAGGACTGGTTGTCTGCATTCAATCACTCCCTAATACAGTACAGGTGTGACCTCAGATCCCACTTCTGGGACCCAAATTAAGGATGAAAAAGAGCTGTGAGAAGCCTCACCTGTGGCCTCCACCTGTGCACTCTCAGCATGTTGGCTCCAGAGCTGATTTTAAACCATGGTCCTTGCACTTAGCCTGACCAGAGCTGGGCCTGGGTACAGACCCAACCCAGGATGTGCCTCATGGCTCCAGGTTCCTGCAATGATCACTGAGCCACTGGCTGAGCCTGGTTATCTTTTCCAAACCTCCTCTGCTCTTCTTGCATTGGTTCTGTGGGTCTGTGCCCACTAGATGCTAGGTGCTGTCCTTGCCTGACATGCTGTTCCCCTTGGCTCACAGCTCACCTTCCCCTGAGGTGCAGTCCTCTTTCACTGCTCCCCAACATGGCCACACACTCTGCAAAGTTTTAACTAAAAACTCCCCCACCTTTATTAACAACCTCAGTTATACAGGAGAAGGATGGATGTGTAACACTTATTCACACAGCCTCCCCACCTCAAGATGTGGAACCTTCTGAAGTTCTAGCATGAGTCTCCAAGGTTACCTCCTCCAGAAGTCTCTGCTTGAGCTCCCTCTCTGTCTCAAGCTTCTGTTGTAAACTTCGAGCGTTCATCTCCAGCATGGCATGCTTCTTCTCCAGGTCATTGAGCTAGGCAGGTGGGACAGAGGGTCAGGAGAACACTGATAAATAAATAGAGCGTTCCACAATCCTAAAATCCAACCTCACCAAGCACACACAATTATCCTTGCCTTACTTGGGAAAAATCAACCAAATGACATTTTGGTGTGCTCAAATGCAGATACTAAGTTATTGAAGGACTTCCATTCCAGGCATCATAGGCTGCTTTTGCTTTAGTCTTTTTCAAAGAAAATCTGAGGGCTTTGGCTTGAAAACAGAATTCTATTCTATGACCTCCAGCTTTTTAATTTGCTTTAACATCTTGAAAAAGTAGCTCAAGGCCACATAGTAATATCACCAGAAAAGTATTTCACCTAATTATAAAAGTCTAGGGTTGAAAGTTACTTACCTTATCAGAAAGGCTCTCTGCTTTGAGTTTTTGTTCCTTGAGTGCTTGCTGGAGGGCCAGAATCTCTGCCTTGTGTTCCTTGACAGCCAGTTCTACCACCTGGCGAGATTCAGTGATACGTTGATCTGCTCTCACTCTGCATTCAAATGGAAAATAATTTTACCTAACTCCTTTGAGGCCTGACCTCTCCCTAGCGTGCAGTGGCATCAATAACTCTTTCAGGGGCTGCCTCAAATTCAAGATGTTACTTGATGATGCCAGACTGTTTTCTGCAACACTTTTATATTATATAACCCTGTTCCTGTCCCTGCTAGAACTACAGCCTTAAAATTTCAAGACCCCACAGGAACAGTTAGGAACAAAGACTATTTTTCCATAAAATAAATCAAGACATTTTAAAAATTACAATGATAAATACCACTCCTCATGAACCTCTCACTTGCAAAGAAACAAAAGGAACAATATCACTGGTGAATGACTATTAACTAATAAACCATTTTTAGAACTACCTCACAAGATTTTATATTTAGCTCCAACTCCCATATCCTATGCTAAATATAATTTTTGTACTAGCTTCTATAGAGCATTTTCATACAAGTTAATAAAAGGGGGAGGAGGGGAGAGAGACCTGCTCTGTTTCTCAGTATCCAGCATCCTCTGCAACTCTCTAACTCGACACTCAAACTGGGACTTCTCATCTCCTAGAACATTTCTCCATGCTTCCCACTGCCGCTCTTTCTCCAGGAGTTCATCATTCAGGGCCTCCAAGTCCATTACTTGCTCTTCCAGCATCGTACATGTTGTCTTCAAGGCCTCCATAGTCTAAAAATAAATCCTCCTATCAATTCTCACATCCCACATCAAGCATGCACTTTAAGCTTCAGCCTTACCATTTAAATTACAGTACATGCAAATTGGCAGCAAACATAAGCTGGTAAATCACAACCCATTTATTTCAAGGCTCCCGTACATTCACTTGTGATCGCCGATAATGTCAGTTCGATCTCATTATGAGCATTTTGAGATTCCCAGGGTCACAAAATTAAAAAGAAAAATACTAAATATCTTCAGATATTTAATTATATCCTAAATATTTTCAGAATGTGAAACTTTTAAACAAAGTTGCATAAAAACACAATGGGAAATACTAAAAATTTCCATTCACTCAATGGCTCTGGGAAGGAAGGCTTAAAGGCCATTGCCCATGGAAATTTATTCATTCCTTACAAGTTTAAGGATTTTTTGCCTTTTAGATTATTACCCAGCTATCAGCAAGACATCATGACCCAGACTTAGAGAGCCTTACTTGTTTCTGACTGGTCAGCTGCATCTCCCTCTCGGTGATCTCTCGGCGGAGATGGTCGACTTCACTTCGCAGCTGCACAACCTCATCATTGGCCCCCGAGGCCTCGTCCAGTTGTTTGGACAGGAAGAAATTCTGGTTGTTCAGTTCTGCATTGTCTTCAGTGAGCTGGTTCAGCTGCTCTTCCAAATCCGAAATCACCTAGAAAGAAAAACAAATTAAATTACATGTCAGCGAGCACAGGTTTTTGACAAAGCGTCCTCACACAGAAGCATTTATTGCCAAGCTTCTGCTTTTTTTTCAAATTTAAACAAAAGCAATATTGTCAGGGTAGATTTTTATGCATAGGAGCATACATCAATCAGGAATAGGGTTTTGTTTCTTACAGAAAATAGCCTGTTGTTTTTGCTCTGGTTCAGAGTATAAATAGGCTGCAATGCAATTCATTATTTGCGAGAACTGTCATAGCTAAAGCGCTGGATTGGGAGTCAGGAGTTCTGGTTGTATTCTCAGCTCTGCTGCTGACTTACAGTGCCTTTGCCAAAGCACTTTACCCTTTTTTGCCTCAATTTTCCCTAAGTGCAATCAGGCCAATACCTCTCCGAGAGGCTTTCAAAGAGTGGTGTTGAAGAAAACTGCCCAAGAGGTGTGGGGGAGGCAGCACAGCCTGCTGGATACCCCTGGGAGGTGCTTGTGTTAATACATGTAACACTGCGTGACCAGGAAAGGCAGAGAAATTTTAAGAAATATATTCTATCAAAGTAACAGAATTGTGAAGGGCAGCATGGCACCACGAGGAAAGAAACTACTGTGGGGACACAACAGATTAACAGAAAACCAGTGAAAAGCAAAAACTCCACAAGGCAATAGCCTTGCCTTTGGTGAAGTGGAAACATCCAGCTGTTTAATCAGAACAGCATTACACTGGACACTTCAAACCACTTTCCCCTTCAGTTTAAAGAAAATTATAAACAACAGTGGGCCATTTTCACAGTCCCATTGGATTTCTATGAATGAAAGGCCTGAACACTGAATCTATACCTCCTCCTAACTCAAAACCAGTATCACCAAAACAGAAGAGAAAGAAACCTTGGTATGATCTTGAAATCAGCTTATAAAAAGAATTTCAGAAACTGGTAAACTCTGTACAATTCATACTCAACTCTTAAAGATATATTCTAGAGGTTTTTTGCCTGGATGTCAAAGAACAGTGAATAAGATACTTCATTAAATGGGAAAAAATAAAATCCCAGAGCACAGTTGGCCACACATTCAGATTTAAATGTTCCAATTTCCTACATAAGCCAAGGACTTAAATATCTGAAGCAGCAGAGGACAGAGCACACAGCTCTTCTCAGCTCTCTGGAAAGATGACAACCACTTCTTTTTGAAGAGTCTGTAACGCAGATTTTGGCAGCCTTTTACCATGCCTCTCCTAGATCTAAATTAACGGTATTTGGTTTTTAAACCGTAAGCATAAAAAGTCCAACAGACATTACTCCCTGCTGGGTGAAGGGGAGTTCCTGCCACCCATATGTTCAGGGTCGAATCAAGATGATTCACACTCCAAAACACGACATTTCTAATGAAAATCTGATTGTGTGCTTGTTTCTGAGCACTCACTGCCCTATTGAAAACACACATTTTATTCTGTATTGTTTGCATCAGGCTTTCAGAAGGCAGCCTGTGTCATCAGGACATGTTAATGTTTGTATTGCTACAAGGAGAAGAACTTAGATATGTGTTTATACAAATAAAAAGGAGCAAAAGAACATTTGTTTTTACAGTGTTTTACCTACCACTCTTGCAACAGCTGAGGTCTCAACTAACTGCCAAATAAGAAGCTCCTTTTCTTCCACTTGTTTTTATTTTTATGTTAAACCACACCATGTATCTAAGCAGTTTTAAGATATATTTTATACATCCGTGGTTTCTTCTACGTGTATTTTATATATTAATACAAGTACTTCTATAAAAATTATTAAACTAGCTTTGAAATACAAGAAAGCAGAGATGGGGGAAGCACAAAATGGATAAAGTGACATGCAGAGTTAATGTCTCAAACTCCTTAATTAATTATTAAAACTGGCTGTGTTTCAAGTTGATTTTATTCCTTAAGGGCTAAAAGTTGAGTCCCCATTTTCTTTTATTCTGTGTTCTGAGATTTTGACTTCCTTCCCTGAATATAACTGAAATTAAACCAAATCATTTCATATTTCACTGCTACATTTTATCTAGTAGGATATTTCTGGAAAATTTCAGACAAATAAAGCAGTAAAGGAAGACGGGTTCCAGAAGTCATTTGATCTCCTTTCTTGAACATTTTCCTAACAGTATATTTACTGACAGTTCCAAAATGCCTTGGCTTAAATTCCAACTCTACTATAACTCATACAATGTAATCCGTATAGATTGATAGATTTAAATTTTTTTTAACAAAAGAAAATTTGATCTTCTTGGTATAATTTTCCATTTTTCATAGGGAAAGGGAAATTTGTTACAAATCCAATTTTTAAAAGCTATCTACAGCTATGTATAACCCAAGAGAATTAGAGAGTTTATTAATACTATAAAGCCTAAAGAGTAATGGGTAATACTGACACAGGAAAGTGGAAACGTGGTGTGATATAAATGCCTGTCCTGGGGGTCAACAAAAAAGAAAATACAGATCAAAACACCACATTTAATTGGAAATGTTGTCTTAGGAATACACACATACACACAACCTATGCCAGAATCCTGCACCTGGAAAGAATTAATAGCTTTAGGTACTTTTCTTTTCAGTTAAGGAAATTCCCAGGCAAAAAAAAAACCAAAAAACAAAACTCAAATCAACCAACCAACCCTATACTACCTTCAGCTATTCTGAAGGTAAATTTGAAGTAAGTGAAAGGAAAGTCTATAAGAAAACACTATTTTATCCTTTAGAAACCCATAATATAATTATAAAAAATCTTCACATTTAAAATTCATAAAACAACCAAACACTTGAAAGCTTGGCAAAGCAATTCTAGACAATCCAGGCAGCCACTGTATCTGTGCCACTGCACCACCCCTCACAGAGCAACTCGAATTTTCTCTTCAGTCTCTGCACATCTTCATCGCAACTAATCCAGAAGACAGAGATACCATCTAACTACACCAGGCTCAGCTTGGCAGATTGTTCACTGCACGCCACATCTAAGCACTCAACTTATCTTTGCACAGATACAGAAGGCTCTGCCCCATTTTTAAACATCACAGATCAGCCCAAGCAGAGCAGCTCCTCAGCAGAAAGGACCACATTTAGCACAATTCCCTCCCCATGGCGTAGTTTGAGAAAAGCAGAGTGTTCCCCTGGTGAGACTGAGCACATTCCCAGCTGGTACACCAGGCCCTGCAAACCTCTCCAGCCCTGGATCACACTAAATACCACAGCAACAGGCAGTCAGGGCCATGATGATTAGGTTTGCATAGCAGACACAATGTATAGAATTCAACCTATATGCTCCACGTATCAAAACCAAAGGCAAAATAATGAGGAAAAGGAGAAAAGTAAGGAGTTTTATTTTAATACTACTAACTGCAGCTTGCAAACTTCTCCATACCCTTATTCCTTCATAACGATGACTCAGTTCTGAGATGCCACCAACAAACATGCAGAAAAATGCAAGGACGCAGCAAGGGGAAGTGTTTTGAGATGCTTTCAGCAGCATATTATTTGGAGTTTAACGTAATTCCAGACTAACAGGTTTCCTCTATCCATTTCCAGCCCTCCCCATCCCCACTAATCTCTACTGGAAAGCCACCTGTCAGAAGCAAATAGGAAACAATAAAAAGCTGTCTCTCAGCCCCAAATTATTGTGAGGAGGATGCAGGAGCAGACAACGGACTTGCTTTGTCTCACATTTGGATTGGAGAGACGAAGCTTTTCAGGCAGAGAAATCCTGGCACTGTAAGGGAGCCGAGCATCCAGAGCAGGGCTGCAGAGATTGCGTCTCTCCCTGTTTGATCCATGTGAATCCCTCACTTTCCTCCCCTTCCCGTAGTCAGACAACACCTGTGCCTTCAAACATACCTCGTACAGGGATCTCAGTCTGCCCAAACTCACCATGGCTCAGCTTGAGGGATATGGCTCTCGTTGGGAGCTGCAGGAGCAGGACACTGCACTGCCTGCATTCCTGCCCTTCCCACAGGATTAAATCCCAAACCAGGATTAAAACACACAGTCCCTGTACTCTGCCAATCAGGAGCCTCATCCTCAAGCAAAATTATGATGGGACTGTCCACAGTGAAGGTCCCATTAGCATCTTGAACAGAAACACCCTAGAGGTCTCTGACATTTTTAATGCTACCAAAGGTCAATCTCTGCCTGTAACTGGTATGTGCCATCATATTTTCTGTGAAATGAGAACCAGGGATAATCCCTCCCACCCAACAGCAATTTTCTCTTTATTTTACAAATTTAACAAAGCCACATAAAAGTTTTTGCCTGGGTATTAGCCTTTTTACAGTGGGCAAGATGCCTTTACTCTGAAACATAACTTAGCATGAACATCTTTAGGTATAATTTTGGAAGCTGTAAAGAACACAGATTATTCTTGTATGCCAACTCACTGAGCCAATGTGGAATCAGGATCTGAGACTGAAGTCAGCAAGACTTCAAGCATGACTAAAATTATACACGTGTCTGATGGGCTTACAGATTTAATGCCTTAATATCCAATCTCATGGCCAAATGCAGAATCAACCCTGTTAATGCTTAAATTGAAACACAAGATGATGACACAAGAAACTCAAGGAGGGAAGACAGACTTTGTTTTATTGGAGAAAACTTGAATAACTGAAAATGCAGCCTCCAATTAGTGTTAAGAAATGTCATTATCATTGCTAGAGTAAAAGCAACAGCCTGTACCTAAAAAACCTGTAAGATTGAAGTGGTGGGTCTCCAGTATTTTACTAAGCTGAGTGTAAAGATTTTATAGGATTTTCTGCTAAATATTTAAAGACTTTACTGCCTGCTTACTGAGCATTTTCTTTTTGAAACAATTCTACTATTATTTAGGTAACTTGGTCATATTTTTAACTTTACACATGTTGATGATCCCAGAACAAGCCATAATTCAGAGGCACCTGGAAACAACTGACAAACATGTAAAATTTTCCTATTTAAGAATGCCTTTTATTTCTAGATTTTTCTCTGACTGCCTGGAAAATAACACTCAAATGGATCACATTTTTGGCAGAATAAATGTAGGGAACTAGTTCTTCTCCCTCAACAGAGCTGCTGGCTGAGCTATCACTGTGAGGATGTTGTAATAAAATACCACTCTCTGTGTGTGCCCACAAGCCCTGTGTGTACAGCAGGTACCACAACTTACAATTTTTGTTGTAATTAGGTATCCTATTATTTCTTGCTCAACTGAGAGACAGAGAAAGCAAATGTTTGGGTTTTCTTTTTGACCCCCAATAACAAAAGAGATGTCACAAGATGAAACAATGCAGAGCTATCAGAGGAACTGAATGTAAATTCACAAAGAAGGCAGAAAGTGTGACCAGCACCACAGCAATGGTCTCAGTATATGACTCCAAAACAAGCAAATTTAAAATTAACAAATAGGAGAGCCTAAAAAACTATGCCCTTGGACACAGACCTCAGCAAAAGGAGTAACAAGAGCGCAGTGAGCATACAAGGAAAGCAGACACATCTGAGGTGTAAGTCTTCTCTGCAATCAGAAGCTGTGACCTTTGTGAAGCTCAAGATAGAAAAAATATCAAAGAAAGTAGATTAAGTATTTTTATCTATCTTTTGAATACTACAAAAGTACTGAAGTAATTCAATATTTTGATATTTTTTCTCTCTAATCTTATTTTCATAATTCTTATGCTGTTTGAGGCTTCTCAATAAGATCAAATAAAAAATAATTCCCTACCAAAGTTTGCCAGACTAGTTCAAGGAGTTTGTGTCAGCTTAAAAAGGATATCTTTGGAGAACTTACTAAAAGAATAAACCCATCCAGGCACATAGTGTATAAGTAGCAGCCTATTACAATTATTCCCTTGGAGTTTTAAAAGGAGTATAAATTCTAATCACCTTCGAGTGGAACCACATGGTCACCAAGAAGCACAGCCTGGATGCTACTGGTTACTATGGGATAAACATGAGGTTGAAACACCTGGTGGAAGCACCATGAGTGTTCTCTGCCCCTCACTGTTCATAGAAGACTGCCCTGATTTTCTCTCCACACTCCTCAGCAGACAGGATGGCCAGATAGGACCAGTCATAGCACAGAACAGGAAAGTTTCTGTCCGTGGTCAATTAAATTATACATGGCATTCTCCTGGGCTGGAAAGAGAATGTATGATGAGCATGTATTATTCATTTAGGAACTATTTAATTAATTTCTTATTGATGAGGATGTCTGATCCCACTTATCCCACTGAAGGGTCTTACAATGCACAACACTTTTACAAATCCTTTGATGCAGAACCTTTGAAGCTCTCGACATTCTGGAAATGTTATGGGTCACACTTTGCTGCTGGAGCTCGCTCACTACCCTTAGAGACAAAGTGTTACTGGATAATGAGTTACAGGCTCTGCAAGGCAGCCAACCCTGCCGTGAATAGAAGCCACAGTTCCCACATCTGGTTTTTGCCTGCATGGAGATCACACAAGTGTTCTCATGGAAAGCTGCCGTTCTGAATGAGGGGCAAGGTACAGAGCAAAAGAAGATGGCTCTGGATGCAAGATATACAGTGACACACATGGAGCTAGAGGGTCAACCTAAGAAGATGAAGAAAGAAACAAGAAGTTTCCTATGCAGGATTTCTTCATGCCTGGATATTTTATGAACAGAATGCCCTTGCTAGGTTCTAAAGAGCAAGTGAGGGAAACAGAATGACTCTCATCCTTGAAAAGGTATTTTTGGAAGATGAAAACTTGCACAGATACTTAGTCCTACAGCAGTAAAAATTAAGTTTGAGGAAATCACTGGAAGTAGAGAAACAATCAAGATAAAAACTCTCAGAATGAAGCCCTGCTCACAAGGGTAGGGCAAGGAGAAAAAACCCAGAGTGACCAACAATTGCTGCTGACCCAGAGGACTGTGGCCCTTATCCAACACTTATGTAATTCATGTCACTGGAAGGCAGATGCTCTCCATCAGCCATCACAAACAAGTGTGAAGATTGTGTTAAAGTGCAAGAATCCCTGTGGGTAGACAAAACCCTTAGACATCTGTCCTGGATTGATGAAATGAATCTGAAAACAGGTCAAAGATCTCAAGGTGAAAATTCAGAACCTGGAGTCCTCTCTGCACATTAAGCACATTACTACATGTCAATTTGGAACCTTAACGTTTCCTGCCTCCAAAGTCCTCCTTAAAACCCACTCTGGCTTAGATCTACAATGCAGCTCAGGATTTGGACAGGCAGATCTTTTCTTCTTGTGAGAAGGAAAGATCTTCACCTACAGTCATTTTTTGCAGCTGCCACACCATTCTTATTAGCTGCACTGCAATGAGATATTCTCATTTACTTTCTTCTCCAAAAAGAAGAACAGTGCCAATTTTGTGATCAGACTAAAACCTCAAAATTGAGGTTTACCTGAAACCTGAAAGAAATCAAATCCAATCCATCCAGCTCCTACTAACACCTTGAAGCCAGAAGTCCACATTAGGAACTAGTGCCATCAAGGATTAAATGAGAAAATTGTTTGTCTCATTATCCTTAATTTCAAAATAATTCAATGATCTGTATTTAATACTCACTGTGCAGCTATTACGAAGGGCTTCAAATTTACGCTGGATTTCATCTCTATGTGCCTAAAGGAGGTAAGAAGTTAATCATCAATTTTTCATACATTAGAATTCGAATCCAACAGCTGTTGCTAAACAAACTGCAGAACAACCTACCAGCAAGCAAAGTTTGGAAGGCAGATGCTGCGGGCTGTGAAAGCATCTTGCAGTGGCAAAGAACTGATTAGCAAAAGTCACATCCTACTTAATCAAAATAAACTTGTGCTCCCCGTTCTGAACTGCTTTAGGAAAATGTACAAACTTGGGAATGGAATTGTGTAACAGGTTCCTTCTGAAACGGTCACCAGAAGACTTGTTGATTCCATGTCAAGTTTGTACACTCTTGACATTTTAATTTGCGTGGGGTTTACTTCCATATCCAGATTGGTATTTCATAGAAAATAAATACTGCATACAATTTAATGCTTGCAAAGAAAAGCTACAATGATGTATTATGCAAGCTATCCCAAAACAGCTCTGCCAATCTACCTGAATCCTACCACAAAGTCCCAGTTAATTCCAAGACTCTCTAAAAAGCAGGGATAAAACCCAATAATCAATTCTTTGGAAGACAGCATCCAAAGTATGGAAAAGTGCAAACACTTATTTTAAAGAATGCAGGATTGCATGCACCATTTTACCCCCTAATTTACAAGCAAAGCATGACAAAGCAAAAGTTCTTGTTTCAGCCTCATGGCCTCTCTCAAAATTCATCAAAGGGATTTTAAAAGTGTCTAATGTCATGTGTTAAGGTAACCTGTGTAAAGGTTTGTGCACAAGCACATCCAGACACCTTTCTTCATTCAGAACAATTTCCTTAGAGCCAAGAGACTAAACAGGAAAAAACTGTTCAGCAGAAGTCAGATATGAGAGCTAAAAAGCTATCTTACCACAACAGGCAATGTGAAAAATAAGAAAAAAGTACATAGAAAAATCCATGAGAGGAACACTCCCCAGCCCACCAAACTGGACTGTCTCACAGCAGCTGCTCCAAGAGCACGACCATTCTGCCAAATTAACTGCAGCAATGACTGAGTGAACACAGGCCATGAATATTCATCTGTTTCACTGTTGGGTAAAGACATCAAGTACATCACCAGCCCACTGGCAGTGATATTAGTTGTTATGCAAAGCTCTCAGCTGGGAGGGGACGCCTCAGTTTGGAGCAGGAAAGGTCCCAGTGCCATGTTCTATTCAGTTATTCTTAGGCCTCGAAGCTGTTGCTGCACTTGCCCAGCCTGTGCCTGCTTTAGAACCGAGGGAATGGTTCTCCCATTCATCTCCCAAAGCATCAGCATAATTCCAGCACCCACGTCAGCTGAGCCCACCACCCCTTCCAAAAAACAGCAATGGCAGGAACACTCAGGACAGCTCTTGCATTAAATGCCACAGGAGCACCAGAATGCACATTTTCAACGCTCCCAAATGACAGGATTTGAAGGTCATTAAAGACTGCTGCTCCAGGGGAGCTAACTGCTGGCAGGTCAGCTCCACTCTCTACCCCACAACCCCAGCAATCTTTTGCGAAGGAAATATTTCTTAGAATCAAACAGTTTGAAAGCATGTTTTTGTACTCAAGAGACAGCAAGCAGCAACATATAATCTAGAATTCCATTTACAGGGGGCTGGGGTGGAAGAGGGTGGCAGGACTAGAACTCTTTCTTTTTTCCTTTCTATCATTCACACACCTTACCAGAGACTGCAAGACACGTGACAATTTTAAATGAAACAAGCATTATGTGCTAAGAACACTCTCTTCCTAGGAATTTGGTGGGGGTTTTTTCCCCCTCCGAATAAGTATCCTCAAAGCAGGATAACTGATAGAAAGAAAATAATCAAAACATTTATGATTATCAAGTACTTTCAGACTCATAAGCTATTATTTAAATAAGTCAATCACAGAGTAAAACTCCTAACAATACCAATTTCAGGTGCAGCCTTCACCTCAATACAAAAGTAATAATGCTCCTACAAGCCATCAATCAGTTTTGGCAGCAATGAACCATTATTAGGAAGCCTTCATATGGTTAAAGACAATTTGGCATTTTAGCCATTTCTGCCTCTATTAACACAAGGCACACCCAGTTCTGAAAACTAAATATGTAATCGTATGAATTAATTTTAACCTCTCTGTGAAACATGCACCTACATAATTCTAATCTGCTTATAGAGTTCATAGTCCAGATTTCAGGGCTCACCGTGAGGGCCTGAATCTCTTCCTCAGCCTCAGCTGTTGTCTCCTCTAGCTCAGTTTTGGCTTCGCGGAGCTGGTTCTCCAGGGCTGTCCGTGCAGCCTGCAGCCCAGTAATCTGAGACTCCCGCTCCTGCAGGGTCAGCTGCAGCTCTGTCAGCTGCCTCTTGAGTTCCAGCTTTTGTTCTTCATGCTCTAGACTAACCTGGAGAAAGAAAAAGGGTTAATAGAAGTTAATGACAAAGGAGTAACAGGCAACGTAACCACATTTCAGACCCCGCTTTCAGATGCCATTGCCATGTCTGTGCCAACAATCACAGCTTCAGTCACTGAGAAGTCAAGGATGCAGTTTTGTCTCCCCCCTAAAAACTACTGGTTTGCTTGGGAAAAGGTTAAAAGCAACCTCGCATTTTGAAACAACAAGGGCACAAGAATAGTTCCAGCTGTGACTCAAACTTCACATATCAAACGTTGATACAACGAATTGCAGTAGTTTGTGATGAACTTTCCTCACTGAAACTGAGTCTTCAGGAATCTTGACTTGGGAATCTCTAGGCATAAATATCCATACTAATCTTTATTTTTATGGAAATGTTTTATGCATTTTGCAATTCACTTTCCTCTTTTATCTTCCCTTCAGAATCCTTTTAATGAAACCCACCAGATCATCTGGCCCTGGGTTTACCTGAATGGCTTCTGGTGAAGGTTTTCTTGAGGCATATTCAGGGATAAGAAATGAACCACCAACAGAACAGATCTCAGTGCTCAAAATCAATTCCAAACTTTAGCACCTTCCTCAGGCTGTCTGCTATCCCAAGAGAATCTGTCTGTTGTGCTGGAGATGCATGACAAGCCTGTCAGAAATCTTACAGTGGTCCCAAGCAGCTTCTGGTCAAACAAGGACATGGTTTTCCAACCCCTTCAGCTAAAGGAACGATTTCGGTCTTAGCTGAAAATTAGTGGAGACTGAAGAAGGTAAACGAGTATTTGAAGTGGATCGTGACTAGTTCATACAAACTTAAAAATTAAGCACTGCTCGAAAATCTTTTGAAAATGTGTATTTTCATATTACTCTGAGGTTTTCTTTCCAGAAAACTCTGAAAAATACATGTGAATCAGCAGGTCTCCTGTTTTCTTACAGCAATGCTGTTGTCTCCTTCAGTCTCTCTGCTGTAGACTCAAAGGCTATGGTTAATCTGATCATTGTACATAGCTGAGCTTTTATTCTCTACCCAGTCAATACTATAAGGATATTGCACAAAAAACCCAGTAGGATTCTGAGAATGTCAAATGATCTAAAAATCTCAGATTCAGGATAAGTCCTAAATACTTAACTTTATCTCCTTCAAATGAGCAATTTTAAATTCTCTTTTTACTAATAATGGGGGGAAAAAAGTACTGTTAGACCAAACTAAATTAATACACTTTCAAATACCACAAAAACAACTTATTTCTAGTTCTCAAAATGGGATACATTAGGCAAGTTTGCTGGGAGGGATCAAAGCCAAGTTTTCACCTCTCGCAGCCGTGTCTCCAGCTCCAGCAGGCGGTTCTTGTCAGTGTGATCCTGGTGACTCATCTTCTCCAATTGTTCCTCTAATTTTCGATTCTGGGCCTCTAACTTTCCAGCTTGTGTTTCCAAGTAGAACTTCTGTTGCCTGAGCTCTGAAATCATCTCCTCTTGGGCTTTCCTGGTAGGAGAAACGCACAAGTGACAAACCCAAAATGTCCCTAACATACGTCCTTCCACTGGGGTGAAGTGAGGAAGAACACAAGTTTTCTGTTAAGTAGAACAGTTAAATTCATAGCTTAAATTCTACATTCCAACTAAAAATAAAAAATGCTAGTGTATTCATCAACATATGCCTAGACACTAAAATGCCATGTTTGCAAGTTGCACAGACAAATGAGCCTTGTACAGGGTAATCTACAACAATATTTAGGCTACAGCTCAGTTTTCTCATTTCTTCGGTCCCTTGTTACATGTTTTTCTATACAGGAAAAATAAATGCTAAGAAGAGTTGCTTTCTTGCAGTATATTTCCATGAGATAAGAGGAATCCTATGCTTCAGGATTGGGGGTTGTATGTTTGGGGTTGTTTACTGTGGTCTTTTTAAGTTCTAATGGACATAGAACTTGACCTACACTGATGTGAAGCTTTGTTGTCTCTGATCAAATTCTTAATCTACAAAGTGAACAAAAGCAATTACTTGTGCTCATAAGAATTTTGAGAACTGGCAATGATTAATTATTGCCATTTGAAATGGATACCCTCAAAAAAAAAAGGAAAAAAAAAAGGGTATTTCTGCATTATTTACAATTCCTGGAATCGTGTTATCATGCATTGGAAAGTCCTGCCTCATAGTGTGCTTTCTGCTTAGAAGCCTCAAAAAGCTCTACATATATTAATGAATTAATATTTTAAGAAGTTCACTGTGAGATAAGCTGTTATTAATCCTATCCCAGAGAAATTATGTGGGTTGCCCAAGATCAAATAGGAAGATTTAACAAAACTAAAAATAGAACTTTAGTCTTCTGACTCACATTTCTGTGCATTGCAAGCAAAACACCCTTTCACCTTTTCTCTTTTTTTAATTCACCTCCACAGATTATTGTCAGCCAGAACTGTCAAATGGTGTTACTTCATTTCCTACTGTTTACTGGGCTATCTTCTCAGGAACCTGATAATCATTGGTTTCCTCAGACACTCCTGGAACAAAAGCTCACAGAGCAACCCTCTCCTCTGAAGGGTTTAATCACTAGTTCTCCTCTTGATACACGCTCAGATTAGCTGTGGCTTTTGTGCGCTCAAAATGCAGTGCAACAACAATTTATACATTTCCCCCTGCTTAATTCACAAAATAAGCACAAATTCATTAACTATCTGCATGCATAATAAAGCAGTTGCCTCTTAAAATGCTGCTAATTCTGTGCCACGTTCTACCAATCATTCAAAGTGACGTCATTTGACAATAAGACTCTCAATAATCTATTCTAAGTCCTACGGTAAAATGTTATTACATGTTTTTCTTGATTTCTAAAGCTCTCCAGTTAAGTGTATTGCCCTCAGAGGGTGCATCCAGCCTACACTCAGTCAGACCAGTGACTGTGACACCTGACCTTCCACATCCCTCCCAGGTACACACTGGGACAATATTTCTGTTTTATTTCAGACTGAAGGTAAGTTACATCTTTTGCTGCCTCAACAAACTTCCTGGGTGACTAACTAGAGGTCATCTGGAACATAAAGCAACACAAATTCATCAGTTATTTCTGTGAATATTTTTGGCTGCTCAGGCTAAAAGAACTTGCCAGATATTTGAAATACAACGAAAATTGGAGCCATTATGTATCTGGAGGCATAATCATCACTGAAAAGGAATAAAACCAAAGCAGCTCTTTGCCAAAATTCATCCTTGTTTGACTCTATTCAATATTATAAGTGAATCTATCCAAGTGCTTCCCACAGAAACACGACCTGCCATTGCATCCAGCAGCTGACAGACACTGAAAACCTTGGGCTCTTTGCACAAAGTTGGTTTTTCTGAACCCAGTAAGGACATAAACTGCTTTAGCTTTGCCCTGCAGGATGTATCAAGTAACCTGTGCAGGATGGGATGTTTGTGAATGAAAGGTATTTAAAGTTTTCCATTTCAATATCAGGGGTCACAGGACCCAAGGAAAATATAAAAATCTATTGGCAATATGTTTGTTCAAAAGAGGAATATATGCTTCTCCAGAGGTGTTTTAGAAATTAAAATTATTAGTATTCATTTAACATGTTTGGCAAACCTGCACAAATCACCTGCCTTAGGAAAGGCTCCAAAGTAAACACTCTCTGTAATGCAAACCAATGTTCCCAGCGATGTTTGAGGAAACACAAAATACCCAGTGAGCCACAGCGATGTGAAGAACTAGCACATTTTTGAAAGGGTATCACTGAAAAACAAGCAGGGAGCACAGCAGGCCAGCAAGAAAGAACCACTTTTACCCTGAGAATCAGAGAATCATTTAGATAGGAAAAGACCTTCAGGTCACCTTCCTGAGACCTGCTCAGCAGTGAGAGCAGCTGCCACACTCACATGTTCCTCTGGGTAAAGAGGCTGCTATTTGCTGCCAGTTTGTTGGCCTCAGACAACTCCACAATTCTCTGCTCCAGTGACCTGATCTTCGAATCCATTGCATTGATCATCTGAAACACAAGTGATCAAAAAGTTTTAAAAGTCTGAACTTTTCAAAAAACAAAAATAACTAAAAGAAAATGCAACAAATGGCCAAAAGAACATCCAAGGTATAATTCCTGGAGCTGTTTACAGCTTGATTTCTGCTGGTTTTATGTTAGAAAACAAAGCAACCATCATATTATCAAGACATAAAATGAGGGGTACACAGCTGCATGGCTAATTTAAAGGAAACATTCTGGAAGATACTCTGAATTAAAAAAGCATGTTTTTTTAAAATTAGCATTAATCAGTGATTTTCCTTCAAAGCAGCTCAGCAGTCCTACAAAACCTCAAACAAGATTATCTTGCTTGAAATCAGTGTCAGAAAGCTGCTCTGATTTCCAATTCAGCAGTACATACCGCCTTCTGTTCTGCCAGGACTTTACACTTTTCACGTGCTTCTTCTTCATGTCTTCTGAGCATGTTCTCAAGTGCTTCCTTATCTGCAAGATCTTTCTTCATCTGATTTTCCAACACCTAAATGGAGACATTTCTTTTGTCTAAATTATATCTGTTTCAGTGGGCAAAGGGCAAGCAGAAAGAAAATCATCAAGATAGACAGAATTCTTTTTAAGCTATTGATCATATCTCAAGCAAAATTAACCCCATGATGCAATTGTATGAAATCCATAGGAGAGCAAACTCCAGAAAAGAGCATTCCCTCTATTATCTCTGAAGACTGAACTGCATGATGGAATTTTATAGACATGAAAAGTGTGTAATTTTTTTAAAATTATTACTTTAAGTCATATAAACTGTGTTCAAGAACAGTTCCAGACTAATGCAACCAAAACCAGAAAAACTCTCTACCCAAAATACATACAGTAGGAAAAGTAAGAAAGTGTCCATCCTTTGGCTGCCCTACCAATGTGGCTTAGAAGTAATTTGTGAGTTCCATAACTATGGATGAGAAAGGCAACTGAGAACCACATGAATTCTTCCACCTGGAGACACCAAATCTAACAGCTAAGGAATAAACTTCTTTTCGTGGCACAAATACCTGTCATTAGGAACAGAACTAAAGTAATTAATTGCTACATTTTTAAAAAATGTGTATTATGTATGTATGTCCAGAGCTCAAAGTCAGTTGTTCAACTGAAGGTCGCTTCCTTCAAAGACAAGTTTTCAAAGGCACAAATTCTGGACACCACAGGATATTTTTTACTGTTTCAATTACAAAAAAAACCAGGTCCTCTTTCATCCCTTTGGACCTCTTTCACCTGGCTTCCCGATTTCTCCTATTAAACCCTCTAACACAGGGCCTCATAGTACTCTGGTTCTCTTTTTCTTTTCATTCTTTTTCCAATGCCTATCCCCTTTTCCAGCTTTTATATCACCACTTCTCTTTTCCCAACATCAACATCTGATCTTGCTTTCTATCACGCTCCTCTCATTGCTGATTATCACATGCTCTGATCTGCCAGCAAATCTTATTTCTCTATTCAACCTTCATATTTCTCCCACAGAAATTTCTTCTCTCCTCTTAAATACTGTGTCCTCTCACACTTCAGCTAAAAAGTAGAATTAAAGTCCCAGATAAATGTACTAGATAAAGGTTGTTTCTACTAAGAATAATCTGTTTTAGCAAAGATTCTTACAGAATGTATTTACTGGCTGTCATACTGTAAGTTCTTTAGAAAAAACTGTAGCCAGTGCACATATTCCTATTTCCCAGCTTGTTTTTCCTAATTTTAGATGGTGTCTCTGATTCTATTTCTGTTTGTTAATGCTACCCGGGAAAAGACAAAAACAAAGTGGGTGGTTTCTGTGCCTTCTTGGCAGATGTTACAGCTCCAAGTGGATGGAATTTCAGAAATGCTCCAGTATTTGCAGCATTTAAAACTTGCAGGCAGGCTGGGCGAACACTCACAGAAAATCAGCAGCAGGAACTGAAAGCTCTTCAGGGTGTGAGATCCAACAGCATTAAGTATCATTTAGTCAGCAAAAGTCAAATTACAATCACCAACTACCTCCCTGTAGTTCTGCCTTCCAAACCCACCTGTCCTAATGCAGTGCTGCAGACAGAGAAGGTACAATGGGAGGAAAACTGATTTAGACCCCACTAAGCTCCCTGTGCGTTGCAATAAGGGTGAGCAAGAAGGCAACTCATAACACTAAACAATCAGAGCCTAAAGGCAACTGTTTTCCCCTGAACTCCTTCTACCCACAAAAGCATGTAGGAAGATATTTTTACTTTGAGTTTTTCTTCATAGAATTGTTCCTTCTGTTTCAGCTGCAACTCCAGATGTTGTGCTGCGATCTGAGCCTCGCGATGCTTTTCCTCCAGCTCCTAAAAGAAGCAGAGATTCACATTCAGAGACAAAGGAACAGTAGGTGATCTGTGTACGTGTTACACAGGTATCACTCATTCATTCTCTTTTTTAAGGCTTCACATTATAAAAATCCCAAGACCAGGGCTGTCACATTAAAAAAACCCTTATGAGAGCTGCACATTATCAGCTTTAAGCTTTGCATATTGCTGCTGACACATCTCCTGCAGAGCAGGTCCGCTGCTAAGGACAAAGATTCCTACTTCCATGGTAAGAAACTATTTCCCAATAAAATATTCCCAAAGATAGGCCAAGGACACTTGGTGAAAACACATAGTTATAAACATTTCATAGCTGCAGTAGCATCACAGGAAGTTCAGATCTATTTTTATCAAGGTCTCTCACTTGTTTTCTCACAGAAAACCTCAATAAGGGGGTACTGCTGTCAATGCTTTTCATTCTGCATTCACAGTGGGAATAGCATTTACTTTGCTATATTCCTCGGACAAATGTTGTCAGACTAACTATTTAAAAATTGCCTGGAAAATGAAAAATGTAGGATGCAAGATACATGGTAGAACATGCCAGAACGTCTTTAACCTCTTTACTTCACATTAGATAGTTTCAGTCATGCACAGCAAGGACTTAAGTGATTTGTAACTCAGAAATTAGCTGTTCCTGCTGCCTGACTGTATTATTTGGGGCATAGCTATAGTCACCTTTCAACAGGACACTCCACAAGAGCTGAGCTTACAACTTTACGCTCATTCATAGTTGTATTTGCCCCTCCAAGAAGAACAAGAGCAGCTCCAGGTCTGCCATTCACTACCACTGGACTGACTCTGGCATGGACAAGTTCAGATGTTGGGCTGCATCCAGGTCTTCTGTCTGGCTTCATTACTGCATAGCACAGGAAAATTTCCTGATATTTGTGTGTACTTTAGCACTTTTCATATTATTTCCATATCCTCTTTTCTGATCTTCCTCATCTTGAAAACATTTCATGACTTTTTTTTTGCTCCAGTGATTGCAATAGGGCCCTTTCTCCAGAAGTGAGAATCAAAGAGGTTCACCAAAAGTAGGTCAGCTACAGTGCCTAGTCCCACCACTTCTGCATGGAATGGAGATTGCTGCTTTTTGCAATTGAAATATGTCTCCCAGCAACAAGAGGGACAACTCACCTCCCCCAGAAGCCCACACGTTTCAGGTCCTGGCAGCAACTCAGACAACCAGATCAGCAGCAGCTTCAAAGCTACCAGCATCAGACTGCTCATATTGTAGCAGAAGCTTCACCAGTTCCTGCAGTGGCACTTAACAGCCAGTGTGGGCTTAAAAAAGGTAAATCTCTACCATTCCAGTTCTCACTCACTATTCTCTGTGCAGCTCTGACTCTGTTATTGGCATCACAGCATTGATCTGCACTTTCAGGCAATTATAAGTATCTTCTCTGACTTGTTTCTTAGCTCTTATTCATTACAGGCAGATGAGCTGGTGCTTCTCTGGCACAGCTATATGAGTGCACATGAAAACAATGCCTTTAGTCAACAATTTCTACCTTATTCTATGCAATTCTCTATCTTTAACTCCCTGTCTTACCTTCCTATACCAGGAAAAGTCAAAAGTGTTTACAGAGATCGACTTGAGGGGAGGCACAGGTAGGAGTGGAGAAAAAAGAACACCTTCCATGCCCAGCTCAGAGCTGCAAGGGACCAGGAAAGACTGTAGGAATATTTCTTCAATGCCTATTTGACTTTTTTTTTTAAATATTTTTGCGCCTCTCCAGCATTCTCTCAGAACTCCATGGAAACTATCTATAAGCAGAGCTAAACATATCCCATGGTGTAAAACAATTAGTTGATATTTCTGCATTCCCTTCCAATTTCTCCTCCACAGAGAATATAATCAAAAACAAGGAACAATCCCCAAATACACACAAGAGGCTTATGAAACAATTCAAAGTTTTACACTATTTCTAAACATAAAGTTGGCTCTGTGCCCAGCACAGTCTCCCACTTACCATGCACTCATGCTATCAAAACAATTTGAAAGGAACAGCACTACTGAAGAACTGACTCTACCTTTTCTTGACAGCAATTAGGCATTCTGATGTTAAAGTCTACATCCCCAGAACAAGCCTGGGTCATCTGTTGACTCTAAAAATGGTTATTTATACATTTCCATTTGGCCTTCCTCACGTGTGTCTCTGCTCGGGATTACTACCAATAAAATGTAATCCTTCTCTTCCTTGTCATGTTGGCAACACACAAAGAGAACTCATGAGGAATGCAAAATACATTTAATTATTCCACTATAAAATTATGTTTCCTGTCCCAGGGAAGCAAAAGAATGAGAAACACCCTCTGTTTGGTTCACTGGAGACTGACAAACTAACTTGCTACGAAGATTTAATAGGTTTAAGCAAGAGAGAAACAAGAAATTGTCAACAGAGAAGGTATGTGGGTGAAAATGGTTTCCTGACAAATATTATCTTTGGAGATGAATAGTTTAGATGACTAATTTCTCTCTACTTCAAAACATAAGCATTTCAAATAGATCTGACCTCTAAATTCCTCTGCAGTTTAGTTTAAAAGATAGACATCAATGTTTTTGCTGTTGCAGCGTCCTGTCCTGAGAACGTTTTACTTCTGAAACAATCACTAGGTAAATAATTTAAATATTACTATGTTGACTTAAGAGTTTTCCCACTCAGACCACTAAAATTTTGAAGAAGTATGAAGACTAAAAGTACAGGAGTTTGAGTGCTTAAGCTTTCTCCAGCATGACTGGTACAAGAAATAAAGCCCTTTATTCAACAATTTCCACCTTACTCTATGCAATTCTATGCCTTCTGATCCTTTCCTACCCTTTTCTTACAAACTCTCACCCTTTGTTTCACTTTCACCTCTGCTCACCAGAATTTTTTCTGCCATCTGTTGAATCTGTTGAGATTTAGTTTGAATATCTTCTTTCAGACGGTTCTCTCTTCGTTCCACGGTCTCCAATCTCTTCACTTGATTCTCCAGAGAATGGCGCCGTTCCTGTAGGGCAATTATGAGCTGCCATTTAGGCTATTCAACTCTGCACTAGCACAAAGCAAGGAGGAGTTTCTAGGAAAAAAATAGGCTGAAGCAGTCAATATAGATGGTTGGCTTTTGAATTTTAAATCCTCATCATGCCTCAAATCCCGTAGGTAACCACGTGTCCTTATTGACTCCTCACTCAAAATAAAAAGCCTCCCAGCTTCCTTCAAATAAATGTATCCTTTTTAATTAAAAATGGATTAATGTCTAACACCACTTTCCCCTGAAGAGTAACTACAGGAATACACACCGCTCAGAGTCATCCAGATGAGGGTTCCTAAACTGAGGCACATCCAGTAACTAATTTGCTCTAGACAGACACTCTCCACTCACCTCTGCTTCAAGCAATTTCTTCTTCATGCTCTCATTAGAATCTTCCCTGTTCTGCAGTTTCTCCAGCTCCTTCTCAGCTCTCTCCTTTGCTTGACGGATATTCTGGAGAAGCTCAGTTGCCTCTGAGCTGGCTTTCACAGCCTGAAGGTCAAAAGAAAAGAAAAGAAGAGGTATCACAAGAAAAGCACACACAAATATTTGGTGTGGTAAATGTTCATAGCCTCAAGATGGTCAGCATTCTGAATAAAACCACTACAGAATTTCAGCCTAACAGTGTAAATTAACACAACCACAAACGTGCAGGAGCCCAAATTCTAACTTCAATTACATAATTCTAATCTCTGTTTCACAAAAGAATTGAAATCCAGGAGATGCGCATTTGTCTTGCTATACTGCAAGTTTCTACTTGACTCTATGTCTTGAAAGTATAGTCTATCTGCAGCTTCAGCTCAAGATCTTGGAAAGAGCTCACAAAACACTGTCAGTAAAAGATCAGGAGAAAAACCTGTTGGCCTAAAGATAATTCCATTAGCATTAATGCAGGGAGAAAAGGAGAGAGGATTAAAAAATTATTGTTTTGAAATATTAAAAATACTATTTCTATATAGTTTTGGCCTCCTGATCATATCCACAATTATTAACCCTTGAAAAAGGCCCCTCTCAGCAGGTGCCAAGGTTGAAAAGCTTGCTCAGGGGATGATTACGACAACCCCTTTCTCTTCTGCTGAAAGATTCCAATAAAAGAAGTTCCCTGACTGTTCTCACAGTGATGCTTTAAGTGCCAGACTGACCACGACAGCAAACATTGGGTATTATGTACTTCCTTCAGCATAAATTGTTATGAATAACTGAACTGCTAAGTGACTTTATAATCAAAGCCGAGTATACTGGATGACTAAACCAAGTCCAACATGTATTTTATTAGTGAGGTAACCCAACCGAACTCTGTCTTCAGAAGCAAAGGAGCAGTGCATTGCCTATGGCATACCCAATAAATGGGAATTTCTTTACACTACTCCAGGTCTGACTCAGCTTCGTTTGTAAAAATAAACACTGTTGACATGTCTCAAGAGCCAAAATCATGATGAGAACTCCAACGATTTCAGATACCAGTTCCCACCCCCCTTTCCTTATCATCCCCCATGCTATGACTAACCCTATTTTTGAGGACAAAACAAAGTGCAACCCTTCTCTTCATTAAGGTTTCACTGGAAAATCTTGTGGAAAACTCACTTTCATCACCCAAATGTTACCTTTGTCAGCTTTTCCTGCAGCTCCTGGATTTTGGCCTGCTGCTCTGTATTGATCTATGGTTAAATAAAAAGATGGAGGGAAAGAGTCTTAAAACCAAAAAGGAAAAAATGCTCTCTGCTGATGACACCCTATTTATTTTAATTCCCTTCCCAAAAAATCTTTGTTTCTCCCTATAAGTTTGAACACACCAAAATGCTCCTTAGCCAATCTATCCCCATTTTGCTAAATTCTGGTTGATTTCATATTTTTGTCACCAAGTAGATTGTTCAGTGTGAGAAGACTCAGAATTCCTTTTGGTTTTCATTTGTTCTTCATGAACAAAGAAAACCTTTATGCATCCCCAACCTAACTCCAAACTTGGATTACACATGAAGGCCTGTCTTTGCCTGGCTTCTGAACACAATCCATTAGGAACAGGTTATCCAGAGACAGCTTTGTATCAAATCAGAATGAGCAGTGAATCACACCAAGAAGACATTTTAAAGAATAAAATGAAATGGGGAGGGCTGTGAGGTCATGCATGTCACAGACGTGCCAAAGACACTCTTGCTTTCTATGTGTAATATGAAAGACTCAGCAAGCAAAGTCCAGGACACTGAAGTAACATACCTTCTCCAATTTGCAATACAACTCTCCTGCTTCATTTTTGCCTTGATCTTTAACCTGTAACTTAAATATAAAATACATAAAAATCTCATGAAAAGCTGTAGTACATTGAGCTTCTATCCAGTCATGCAATTTAAACACTGGGAGTTAGACAAAGTTTAAGTCCCATTATTTTGAGTGCACAACAGAAGAACAATTGGTATTAGTTGTACAAACCACACAAATCTTTGAAGGGCAACCTCCCAACTGGCGCGCGCGCGTGTGTGCATGAAACAACACTAGAAATTCAAGCAAAGCATTAGCCCCTTGAAGCCTAAACTACCTTCTGCAGTTTGTTGTGACATTCGGCAGCTTTGCGTTTGAACTCTTCAGCTGCCAGTCGGGACTCCCTCAACTCCGACTCATAGAGGTCGCTGCGCCTGCGAGCTGAAATCAGATCCTCTTCCAACTGATTCATCATCAACCTCATTTCTTCCACTTGAGCTTGATATTCCTATAGTTGTGGTGGAAGGGGAGAAGGTATCACGTTTCAGAGGCAACAGGGCAGGTGCATGGAGCAGCAGATCCCAGAATACTGAGAGTGCAGGCAAGAGATGTGTTTAAGAGGATGTGGAAGAAAGGTAAAGTACAAAATAAAACAGTAAAAACTAAACAAAATCACATCAATGGTGTTCTGTTTTGAGTCTCGCCATTTCCAATTCAATACCTCAAACTCAAAACATTGACTTTTTGAGAGTGCAGGAACACAGATACATCTACACACAAATGATAAAAATTACTTACACTTCTAAGCTCTGAAACAGAAATGTGCCTTTGAGTTGATGTCTCTACTAAAGACCCAGATGCTCCCTCAAGATCTATTTTCTCAGGCTGATAACGTGACAGTTATCACAGATCTGCATAGCTTGGGTAAAAGGAAAGAAGGAGAAGCAGAGGGGTAGCACACCGTGGCTTCCAGCCATCAGCTATTTTCTCTTGACAGAGTTAAAAAGGATCACATTGCTCTACATGGGAGAGAACCTAAAATCAAATATTATCTTGGAAAAACCATCTAGAAGTCACACTGCCAATAGAAGATACTTGCCTATATAGGCAGAAATAAAGACTCCCCATGCAGGAGATCAGAAGATAGGGCATTTGGATGGGGAAGGTGGGAGAAGAAAAGAACATTTGAGTTGACTATCTCAATGTCACTGGGAACTCAAACTGAGACTAGCCCAAGAGATTGCATCTCATATATTCACTGGATAAAAAAGAATTTAATTATGTTTATTTAGCATTCACTAAGTCCTTTAAGTATACATTTCATAAAATTACTCTAAAGCAAAGTTTAAAAAAAAACAAAACCAAAGCATTTTTTATGAAGCTGAGAACAAGTAGAAAACATGCACATCAAGAGCTGGGAACAAAGATTATGAAGGACTGACAGTGGGGGAGTCTATCTTGCTTTCCATTTGAATCTTACAATACACCTGACTACCCCCATACCCAGAAGAGTCTCGTGACAGAACCAGGTGTGTCATCGCTCCCTCTAGACAGGCACTGCCTTCAGTTCCACACAGGACTGCAGGAACACTGACCCCAGTGGAGCCCCTGGCTCTCCAGCAAGGAGAGCTCGTAAGGTAGTTAAAGAAGCTGGGCCTTTAACAGATTGCTTTACCTTCCCTTACAGGGAGCATGGCACAATGGCTCCTTGGTTTGCAATCCCAAAATTGGTTCTCCAGTTTGGAAGGCAGACAGGGACCTACCTATTCTTTCCATTCAGTCTCCTGTGGATGATCTTATTTTCTTACTGGAAAGAATTAGAGCCTTTTAATAATAACTAAGCGTATATTAACTCAAATATTCTTTTCGGACAAACACATTTGTGAATAAAAAGGCAGAACGGTGTGAAGGAATACATGTTCTGCTCAGAAAGTATAATTTGTTAAGACTTCCTAAAACACTGGGATTCTGAATCAACAAGCACTTGACCAAAGAATTACAGGTATGACTATAGTTGCCACTGTGACAATGAGTATTTGGGAAGGAAGGAGAATGGGGAAGGAGAAAAGAAGGAAGAAGAGGAGATAGTTAGTGATATTTCAGGTTTTCTTGTTTCATCACATTTGCAAGAATATCTTTGAATAAGTCTCATGATCAGATGAGAGGGACAGGCCGCACCACTCAAGGCAACACAGAACAAACCTCTCAGATATTCATTGGTCAGAGTTTAAGAACTATCAAGAGGTACTTGAGCACACATTACTGGACAGGCAAAGCTCAGAGCCTGTGCCTGAAGCAAATCACATCAGGGAACTACATGCAAATGAGTGGGGCTTTCAAAAAATACAGAATCTAAGTTGTTGCAAGTTCATCTGCTCATACAGATCTGCATCAGGTAATGACCACAACACAGATTTAGTTAAAACAAAAAACCAAAATGGAACAAAAACCAAACACGCACCCCAAACAAACAAAAAATCCCACAAACCCACCACACTCTTCTACTCAAGTACCTGAGGTTAAGTTGAACCTACAGCCTTGCCCTGAAAATATCATATGCCCAAGTCTTAAGTTTGGAAGGTTCTGATTTGCTGTTCATTTGACTTGTTCTCCCTCAGGTTTCAGGTTTTCAACAGCAAAACTCTAAGGGATTCTTCCATCTCATCTCCCAGTTCCCCCTGACTTAAAGATCATGATCCAAGTCAATGGCCAAGGTCCACCTGCTCATGTGAGTCAGCACAAATATCTCAGGATTTTCTTGCCATGTTCTGGCACGTGTGTTTCAGAAAGCTCAGAAGACCACCCCAGATATGAAAGTCTGCAGGATATTACAGATTCATTTGTTGGCTTAAGCAGCATTTTCATGTCATTGTGAATCTTCACAAGCCAAATTAAGGCATTCTAGGACAAAGCATTTGATTAAAAATTACTTGTATTATGTTTCCTCTGTTACATGTGTCTGTACTGCATAAGAATCTATGGGTATTTATAATCATCAAAAATGTTCCACATTTCAGTATTTAAAGCAACTTTGCTAGCAAAGCACCAGAACAGAGAGCAGGGAGCTTTAGATCCCTTGTATTACATAAAACAGCCACCCAGAAGAATGCTGCAGAAGTCTATGGAGGCCTGATACATCCAGAGGGTTGGGTTTGCATTTCATTACTTTTTACATAAGAGCTTCTCATGTCTGGAGAATTATTACCAAGGTTTCTGGGCTTCCTTGTCTCAAACACTTTGAAATGAGTCAGTTAACGTTTGTAAAGTGCTTTGAAGATGAAAGCCAACAGATAGTTGCAAAGAATTATTTGAATGCTACAGCAAATTTCAATTTCGTTTTCACAATGCAATATGTTGCTGTTAATTCACAAAACTGAATAGGTTCTGTATTGTAAACCATTTTAAATCCAAAAAATGACCAGATTTGTCACCATATTTTCATTTAATTCTGACTTTTTTTTTTTTCCATGGGAACAACTATATGGATTAATGAATTTTTAACATTCTTCTAGTGTCAAAAAATTATGAATTTCTACTTTGAAAACAGATTAAATTAGGAAAAGAACAGTTAGGCAACACACATTCTATTTTAAAAGAATACTTTAAACGGCCAGATATGAAAGCATTTTAAATGGCCAGACAAGGAAGAAAGAATAAAAAACCCACAAAATTAAGGCTAGCTCAGTTCTCTCCCAGATGAAGATTCATTAACTTGTTGTGAAATTTGCATACCTTAACCATTTAAAATGGATAGCTCATCTTCAATGCAGCACATTACTAAAGAATTGCAACTTGCTCCTAAGCTAGTTTTATAGACAAAGTACTTTCAGGACTAGGAAAAGAAAAAATTGGAGCTAGAGTCTGTGCTTACTTGCAAACTACACAAGTGGAATTTCGTTGCTTCCTGTATTGTTTAGGAACCCATGTAAAAACACACAGATTGGGGAGTTATCCCAGCCTGCCAACATCAACCATAATCCTGGCACCAGAGCCAGAATTTGCCAGGAATGCCTCTTTGGGGACAGCCACCCTGCTCCCCAAAGAAGCAGGAATACCTGTTCTTTGATCTCTTGCAGTTTTCGGCTTTGCTCTCTGATATCATGAAGTAGCTGCAGTGCCTTATCATCTTCCTGAGACACCTCCATCCGTGCCTGCTCCAGGCTGCGCTTTAAGCTCTGCAGAAAGCAAAATGTTCAATACATAGTCTTTGGTTTTTCAAATGGTTGTATAACGAAGATCTGGAGTTACACAAATGCCTCTTTGACGGCAGTGAGGCACCAAAAAAAATTGAGAAAAAAAAAATAAATCAAGGCACCAACGATGGAACCCTAATGAAATTCATGGCCAGTGCTACTCCTGTCTGAACAGAAGCAGCCCATTTTTACAAACACTGTTTACTCAAATCTTAGTTCAAATCTCTACTTCCTCACATCAGGTTTAGAGACAAAAACCAAACACAGATCACAAAAGGCATCCATTATTGACAGCGTTTATCTATATTTTATCCAGCACTATTAATTCACAACCTAGATACAATCCTTCAACTTCATGTTACTTACATTTTTCTTGTTGCTGTTAAGTGAGTCAAATGCTTTAATCACTGTTAAACTCCTACAAAGAACAGAAGAGCCGACTCTGTATCTCACCACACACCTTACCTTCAAATTTGGACCTAACAGTGGAGTGCTCCTCCTATCAACTGAGTATTATTCTTCAACAGAGAGATGTCAACTGAATTTTATTATTTACCTAGTAGCATTTGGTATGGGAAAATCACTCAGCCCCATTTTAAGATATGCTTCTCGACAAGCCAGCCCATCAGAAATGGTTTGCAGTTCTCTGAAATGGAGTATTATCTGCACTTTTGTTCTTAGTACATGAGAGGAAACATAACTGTATATCCAACTGAAAATACAGAGACTATCAACTAGAATGAAAATATCCTCACTGGAATCTTGCCAGGACAACTGGGCAGACATTCCACCTCCCATGAAAAATGCCAAATGATCTTTGAAGACATGGTTTTACAGCCTCATTTTTACATTCTACCTGAAAAATAGCACCTGTCCTACAACCCTCCGTGACACTGTGCTGGGGAACTGGATCAGTCAGAACTCAGGACACCACAGATGGAGGCAACACCATCGCTTCCTAATCTTATTTGTTCTTGAAGGTTTCTGTCTAGGCACCCATCCTCTTCTGGCTAAGAAACCTGCAAGAAGTCAAGCCCAAGCATGTTCTAGCACAGCCAGTAAAGACAAACACCACAAATAGTTTCAGCAAGACCAGGACAGTAGTCACTCCTGCACGACCTAAGCACACGAGCATGAAAGGACATTTGAATAAAACTATCAAGCAAGCTTTTGCAAACACTTCAGGGCTCCATGTTCAACAGATATTCCCTCACACACTATTTTCTCTCCATCAAGTACCCCACTGAAAGCACGACGGAAGAGAAAGACATAGACCACCAGATTTCAGGCCTTCAGAGCTCAAAGGACTGGTGTAAGGGCTCACACTGCATTCTGTGATATAGGTGGCCAGGTCCTGCTCCAGGAGGGATCGCTGGGTCTCAGAGGCTTTCAGTTCCACCTCCTTTTGGCTAAGTACAGCCTCCACCTCTGACACTCTCCGGTGCAACCGCGTCATTTCCTGCTCCATCTGCAATAAATATCAAGAGGTTATAAAGGGGGGCTTCAAAAGCTTTGTTAACTGCTACTTTCAGAGCTCTGTTTGTAAGGAATTTGTCTCCAAGAGACTTCTAGCTATGTTTCTCCAAATGGTGTTTAAATTCCGATACCATTGTCTCTGCTCCAGGAATGCACAGTTCTTCTTAAGGACAAGTAGTAAGTCTAAGTCACCCCATTCATTCAAGCTGCTTGGTCAGTCATTCTTCGAACCCCAGATAGCAAAGAAGACACAATCATTTTTCACCTGACTTGCAGAGATGGGTCACTTTAACCTTATCCCAAATCCATGCTGGACCAGAAGATGGTTTCCCCCCATCTCCTTGTCAGGAGCAAATGGTCAAATCCAGAACAGAGCAGGGAGAAAAGTAATGGAACTCTCATAAAAGTCTCAAACAAGCAGTAAGTGTTACAAGACTCCACCAGGTTCCCTTTACTGGAGCACAGCAACTGTTATGAGACGTTCACCATAAGCAGTGACGTGACAACAGTTATAAAAGCAGGAGCTGATGAGTGAGGAGGAGCCCCTCAGAACAGTACTGGGGTAACTGGTGTGATGAAGAGGCACGGCCTGCAGGAAGCAGCAGTCGTCTGTGTCGGTGCTGAGAAAAGGACTGTTTAAAATCCAGAGCCGCTTCTTGTTAAGATAAAAGTATCTAGATCAACAGCATTGCCTAAATTCATCTCCCTTTGTACTGGACAGGAAGCCAGCTCTCTGAAGGAAAAGCACTTTGCCCACCACGAGTCTGGATGATCAGCAGCATCTGACAGATCCCTGGACATACAGTAGTTGCAGATTCCTGGAGCAATGGAGATGGCCAATCGCATAAATAAATACCTTGTGACACTTGTCCTGGGCGTCTTGGAGCTCTTTGCTCTTGAGAAGAAGTGTCTTTTCCATGGAGCTGACCTTGGCTGGAGAATCCACACTTGAAAAAACAGATCTAAAAGAGCAAAGCCAAACAGCACATGAATATAGGCAAAAGGTACAGAAATCTGATTTATGCAGCCTCTGTAAAGTCATTGGGTACTTACTTATCCCAGGATAAAAGTGCAGCAATCCCAGTCTAACAGCCATCATTTCATATCAAATGTACCACAAAAGCTGATGACAGTACATCATTATTAAATAATTCATGTGTACTTCTAGTTACAATATTAATATTTTCCATCAGTGGATATGTCACAGTGCAAAACAATAAATCACAGCAAGTGTATTGCATAATTTGTAGGGATTTATAAGTGCAACAAAACCAAAGCATAAAGTCAAAGCAACCTTTGGAACGATAACAAATTTCCAGAGAAATGCTTTTTATATGGTACTTTATTTTTAAACAGGTTTTTAAATTATCATCAACGTATAAAAGCCCTAAAAACTTTAACATGTCATAATCTGCACCACAGGAAGAAGAATTTAATATCCTCAGTTACATTCTGTGAATCCAAACTGAAACTTTCCTAACACAATTCATATGATCCCTATGAACTCAATCAATATCAATATGATTAGTCACACTGCAGAACGTCAGAGTTCCACTTAGAAGTAATATTTTTTCATGAGACAAAACTTAACTGTACTATTCAAAACAATTTGACTCCAGAGACCTGGGGAAAATATTTACTTGTTCTTAAGCTTTCTGTCTAATTGAGACTCAGCATTTAAGAAGTTTACAATTTCTATTAGTCTGAATTCATTCTAGAAAAGGATTGGAAGCCACCTGATGTTTGGGAGTGTATTTTTAGTGCTTTGCAGTCCTAAATATGCACTTTGCAACCAAAAAATTAAGCACACACAATCAAAACATCATTTTAAAAACCGCATTCTCCCTCGCATAAAATGCTTCAAACTAGATATTTAAGCAGTTAATGATGGAACCAATGTTAACTGATAGACGAAAATGCAGGAGCACAATGAAGGTGCTAATAAAAGATCATACAGGCTGCCCACACATTGGTTGCTGCTTCTCCTGGCCACAGTTTGGTGTGCAGCCAGCTATCCCCGTGGAGAGAAAGGAGCTTTGAGCAGCTCTCTGCATATAGCCACACACCCACACGCAGCAGCTCAGGCTCCTCTTAACACCAAGGAAAGTTTCGTTCCATCACCACCATTTTCTGAGAAAAATCTACTCTTTAATCCAACAAGATATGCAGCACAGGCACAGAAAGAGACATGGGGATTTTTATGAAAATGTTGCAGCAACATTTCTGCATCGAATACATCTTCAGCACCACCACCTCAAGCTGTCATTAGGAAACACTGTTTTGATATCAGCAAACAAACACAGCAAAATCCACCAATTCTGTCTTAAAAGGTCAAATATTAATATCTCTTCAGAAACCTGATATGGACAAACTTAGAAGAAAGAATCCTGCATGTCAGTGACACAGATATGATCTCAGGACTTATTAAAAAAAATGTTTAAAATTAATGTTTTTATACAGCATTCCTTTAGTCCTGGTCCAGTCAATCCAATCCGTCAAGTTACCATATTTAAAAATCAATTTATAAAGCGTGTCTATACTCCTACAGAGAAAAGGCAACCATCTGAGAAAGATGCATATTAAATCCCATAACAGCTGGGTGTACAAACAAGGCTAAAAATGAATAGTTGAGAAAAGCAGTCTAAAAATACAAATTAAAGCTCACATTAACTAAAAAAGACACTAAGGAATCTGCTTTCAAATGTTAATGAAATATATGTAAATAGCTGCAAATATGTACTGAGACAAGTCTGAAAACCTTCTTATAATAAAAATTTATTTTTACAGGACGGAACTGTACTGGCTGGAGCAATCTTTTTTCAATTATAGTTTCAACCTTGGCCATCACCTTTTGTCCTGTTAGTCTTTTCAAACCTGAGGCATTACCTAAGAAAACTCCAGCCAGTTCTCACAGACCTGGTTTTACTTGTGGCTTCTATTCCACCTCCCTGAAGGAGCTAATTTTAGTCGTTATTTTTGCTTTTTTATTTGATTTGCTATTAAAAGAATCAGAGCCTAATATTACAGGCACCATTTTGCATTTCAAAAATTTCTCTTAGTAAGCCAACTTAAAGCATCCACATGCACTGCAACCCGGACAGGAACAGGATGGATTCAGGGAAGGAGATGCAGAGCTCTGCAAAGACAGATGGTTCAGCCAGTGGGATGGGCTGGGACAGAGTACAGGAGACTGACCGAAGTTTGGATTTCACGAGGTGACTGCAGAGGGAGCTGCTCCTCAGGGTTGGTGTCGGCTCTGTAAGGGAAGAGGAGGCTACAAACGAGAACTACAATCTTCCTCCCTCATCCCTGTCCAAAGCAAGAAAGAAATTTCTTGAAAATATATGTCTTGGTGACATGACAATTTTCCTGCCATGCAAACAGTACATCTGATCCCCAAGGGAAGCTGATTTTGGTTAGCACTGGACACGCAGCTTTTAAGAGACTTGCTTTCCCAGTAATTCTTTCCTGTGTACAAATTGTATTAGAACAACTTCCTGAACATCCATACAACCTTCAAAGTATCAGAAAGTGGCAGACAGAGGAAATCAAGAGAAATGGAATACTGGCTAATCTAATCAGCCTTGTCATGGTGATAGAAGCTCTCAACAGAGCATGACAAGGTGGAAAATACCCACATTTCTGGGGCACTTACATTCTTCCTCAGTCAGCATCATTGCAGAAATTAAACACATACAATCCAACATCAAAAGCCATGATGCAAAGCTATCATACAGGCTGGGATCATCTCAGAGTATTTCATTTAATTAATGCTACATCTGGATCAATTCACTTAGCACAGCAGAGCGGTTTCTGCCATTTCCTCCAAGGTGTGAAAAAATAGATTAACAAAAGGTAACCAGCATCCATCAACAAGAAAACTGCAATAAAAGATTAAAAAAACTCCAAAGTCAAGTCTAAAGTACCAAGCTCTGACAGCACGGTGGCTGTGCCAGTTTACTTTTCAAAGCACTGCCTGCCTGACTGAAAACCAAGTTAACTTACAGCTGACTAGTGATTTCAGAGCTAGATCAGCAGCAGTCTCAACCAGCAGAGCGATCACAAATGGTGCTGGTTGTGTAAAAGCTCCTCTAGTCTCAACGTGGCTGGGATGAAGAAGGAAAAAGCATTAGCAGAGGAAAAGCTCCAGGATGATTCTGGGGTATCAAATACGTCCCTCAGTCCCCGCTGTGCATCGCATCATGCCTCGTAACTTCCTGTGTCCTTTTATGCCACTCTCATAAACCCCCAACTCACCTGTGCTTCTTCCTTCTCACAATGATTGGCACCATCTGTCCCAGTCCTGGCCCCCACACAGCATGCCCATAATCTCATCCCCCATCCCTCATGCTCTATTCCCTTTAGCATTATACTCATCTGTACCTTCCACCCCCTCCTAAATGCTTGCTCAGGCCTAAAAAAAAACCAACCAAAAACAAACAGTGATACCATCAATCTGTGAATAGAGCTTGCTGAAGCAAAGCATATTTTTGGTATGCTCATCCTGTGCTTCCTCTTTAGTCTATCTTTGGTGAAAGAGCTTACCAGAACCCGACAAACTGTTGGAAGAAATCAGTAGTCCTTCTTTTTGGAAGAATTGCACAACTTTATATCTCAGTGTTTTATAATGAGAGTCATGAATCCATATCAAATTTTATTTTTATTTTTAAAAAATCAATCCAAACAACCCAAAAACTGAAAAAACAAAACCCCAGAAATTTTGAAAAATACCACTTCTTAGGACCTTGCAGAGAGGACATAGGCAGGCAAAAAATTTGCATAATAAACCATTTTTTAATTAGGTTTTTATTTTTCATTAGGTATTTTGGTATATTTTAGTTGGTATTGATTTTTATTAGGTATTTATTTTTATTGGGCAGTTTGGTACATTTTGTTAGCTCTGGATTTATAACATATTTATCATATTTATCTTATGCCTTCAGGCTTCTGCTAGTCACCTGGAAAGGACAAGAACGATTTTCCTTCACCACTTGATGCATATTTTTGGCACCTAAGGGTTTTTGTCACTTGTTCTAAGCACTGGAGATCAGCCATGGTTAGGGACAGCAAGGAAGGTGGGGCTGGCTTTTAATGGAATTAAACCCTCAGTTGCCTCTTATCTTGTCACAGTCACACGCTCGCAGCCAAACCAGCAGCCAGGTTTGCAGCCAGACAGGCTTTTCTCCCCCATAGCACGAATTCCGAGGCCATGATGGGAGAAAGGACTCAGCTGGTCCTTCCCTGCAGCTCAACCCAGCTCTTAGAATCACACAGCAGATTTATTTAACAAACACTTTGCTAGCACAGGAATCTATGCCATTAGCAATTAATCCCTTGATTTCTCCTGATTGCTTCCTAGGACACAATAGGGTC
This sequence comes from Grallaria varia, assembly GCA_013396735.1. Taxonomy (NCBI): domain Eukaryota; kingdom Metazoa; phylum Chordata; class Aves; order Passeriformes; family Formicariidae; genus Grallaria; species Grallaria varia. The sequence goes on along the minus strand of VWZG01003290.1, from coordinate 18,627 downwards.
ATGTCTTTTGGTTTTTTGGTAAATTTCACAGTTGTTAGAGGGCCACAAGTTCTTCCCAAACCTTATGGTATAGGGCAACATACAGAACACTGTACTTCAATGAAGCCTTCTAAGCTACACACAAACTATATAATTCCTGGCAACAGGTCTGAGTGACTTAGGTGAACTCTTCTAGCACTGAGTCATTGGGAGAAAGAGGAGAATGGAAAAGAGAACTTCTTTTACCTCCCTTTTCTTTTTACTGAAGTATTTGAAATTCCTAGCTCAGCCATGTCTAGTTGTTGTCCCATGAACAAGGGCAAGAGCATAACCCTAAACTTCATGGCTTGACAGCCCTCAAATTAAAAGCAAGGAAAGTTTCAAGGACCTTGTAACTGGCACTCTGCAGCTGCCTGGGCTCACTGTGACCAGCACTGGAGGGCTCATGCTGCAGACAGGAAAACAGATCTGCATCACTTAGCAACCAGAAGGCTGGACTTTCAGGGGGAAGATTTTAAGAAGAAAAAGTCTGGACCAATGAACTTCATGACTTAGGACCTTCCAGAGAAGATATCCCAAGATTCACAACAGATAAGCCTCCCTGCCTCCATTTACTGCTCTCCATCTAGAATTTGATATTCAAGCTAGTGTGGACAGAAAAAGAATTGTATTTCCTCAAGTAAAACATCCACCAGACAATATTTTTTAAGTAATAAGTTATCTTTATGACCCAATTGCAGTGATATTGAGAATAAACTAATCACTGCATTATTTAAATATGGATATTTTCAAGACTCCACAAGCTCTTTGCCATATTTAAATCACCTTCTTAAAACAAAATGCAAATATTAACTGCTAAAAATAACAAAGTGCATTTATCAAGACGTCATTCAAAAAAAGAGAAACCAACAAGATCTACTTAAATTAAAATTATTTGGGGAAAATTCAATATATTATGTCTTCCTGTTCCAGTTCAGGAAAAGAACAGGCCACACCAAACAGAAATTTTACTTCAGTCAAAATTTCTCCAGAGGACATTAATCTCTGTATTAGTTTGCTATACCTCTTCTCACCTATTACCAAAATTCAAATATAATTTCCATATTTATTTTCAGTACCAGCTCCACAGAGGAAGCACATCAATCCATCTGCTAGTGCTGTCTCAGCCTCCAGCACAGTTACACCACTGTTCAGAGACTTCACCTCACGCTTCTCTTCAGTTCTAGTTCTGGGCCCCGATTACATACAGATTTTTGCCACATGTATGTGGTCACGGTTGAGGCTCTGCTGTTACCTGAATGGCCATGTAGCCTTGGTACATGGATTGCAGTTCCCCAGGCAGAAAAGATAACACCATAATTTAAGACTGGTGAATTTAACTTAAGACAGATTTTAACCCCAAGTATCTACAGATCTTACATTCCATTTTTCTAATTCTGTTGACAGCACTAGATCATTTCACCAAAAAAACACTTTTTGGGGGTTTATGTCCTCTCCCTTCCTTCCTCTTTTGCCATACAAGCAATTCAGCTGAGGAGGAACAGCCAAATATTTCCTTTTTATTACTGGCATAACCATCACATAACCTTGATTCACGGTGTGGGCAAGATCAAAGATGTCAACAGTGTCACCAGGTTTGGTGACATGCTTACTGCAGAGCAACTATCACACCCAGCATGACAAAAAATGAAACTTGATTAAGACAGATTGACAACGAAGTCCCTGAAGGGAACTAACTAACAGGAGTGAGTGATGGTTGACACGAAAACATAGCACCTCAGTGCATTGAGTCACTAACCCAGCTAGAGCCACTGCGTTCCTGAGAGGCCTCCAGATCCCAAGGTAAGGACTTCCCAACTTAACGCACTGCACTAACACTTTTTCAATAGCTCTGTCATCAGAAACTAAACACCCACTACATCAAACTGTTTATACCACATTACTTATATTCTTCTTTTTCTCAGACTCCATTCTCTCAGAAAGCATGTTTTCTTCCCATTAAAAACCATTCCTTCTAGATTTTCATGTCCCTCCACACACACGTACACCGCATATTTCACCCGAATCTCCAGTCTCCTAACACACAGTACAGCAGTGTCCAGTCCTCCTGTTTAACTTGACTCAGCAGCACACAGCCAGCTGCCATCGGCTCCTTCTCTTGTTCACTGACCCATCGCTGCACATTCCCAGGATAGTGGAGCTCCATTTCTGTGGATCACTGATTCAGCCTTACACATCCCCAGCACTTGGTGCCCACTCTCTGACCCAATAAAATAATACCACCTCCCTCTTCCATCTCTGAACTCCTCAGTATTCTCCTTCTTGCAGGGATCTGCAGTACCAGAAATGCAATCACCTACTGCTCCCTGCTTAACAGCGACAACTAATTCAAAGTATTTCAGCAACAATTTTAATAATAACTGGTTTAGAATCAATCTTTCCATCCCATTTACTCCCCCTCAGCCCAGAAATAATCACAAAACGGTAGGACATGCACAAGGCACAGCAGCAACAGATAAAGCCCAAATCTGGCAGCTTCCCTATGGCAGAGTACAGGTCAGTTAAAACAGCTTTTCCCCCGCACACATCATCCTCACTGTAACAAACCTTCCCCGTTTCCAGGGGTCCTATCCACCTAAGCAATAATTCCTACTTACTCTGGTCTGAGAATCCCCAATGCCTTGATGAATGAAAACCCCACAAACGGCAAATCTTCCCCCGAGAATCCTGCTGGGCTCAACTGGCGCGTAGAGGATAAAACCCGCGAATTCTTCTCTGGTTCATCAAAATTTGAGGTGTCATCATCAGACTTGAGAGTAGGAACGAAGGGGGGAGGAGCTGGTGAAAAAAAGCAAGAAGAAAAGACAAAATTCAGCTACAGTTCACTCTGCAACAGTCCCACTCATTCAGTGCTTGCAATGGCACTGCAGCTCCTGCTTTTAATCTTGCTAACACAAGCAGACTGAGCTGCTGCTCTCAAAGCGTATTACAGCAACAAGAGATTAACCCTTAAGCCACCAACATGGCTACCACTCTGCAGGCACAACGTCTCCCACACTGATCAAACTGGGCTTTAGCTTGGCATTTTAGATTGTGGGGTTTGGGGAGTATTTTTTTCAGGTTAGGATGTTGGGTTTTTTAAACACTTACATTGAATAAAATCAAAGCACCAGGCTAAGAAAATCATTGCTGTAACACAGCTAAAAGTCATTCGATTCTGATTCATCTTGAAAAGGAAAATGTCTCCAACCTGTCCAATTAGTGACACTACCTGAGAATGAAGCCTGATCCTGTGCTAGTCAGCCAAGGGATGTATCTTACCCTCTAACACTAACAAGAATCTTTCCAGCATGGGCTTCTAATCAAGACCAAACTGGTCTTTCTCCTGGAAGGTTCTAATAAACTATAGCTACTAGAAACTCACTGGTCTTTAGGAAAGGAAGAAAGTAAGATTTTATTTCTCTGAAAGAGCTTGCTAAAGATCTGGAACTCTTGTCGGGGCACCACTGCAGTCTGGCTCTGATACAATCAGCTCTGAAGGGAGATATAAATAACAGGAATTACAATGTATTTCTTACTATAATTTCTAAATTGGTCCCACTTAACTTGTTAAGCAGTTGTTTAATTTTAGCTGATTTTCTTGTATTAGCTTCAGTTTAATTAACCCAAGGAACAAAAGGACAAGTCCTCCTCAATGATGTGCAGCACCCAAGCTACCTGCTGGCTTGGCTACGTGTGGGAAAGGAGTGAATGCAAGAGCCTGCTGTGCAATTCCTACCTCATTAAATCCCGTTTTCTAGCATTTATTTATTTATTTATTTCATCACTTGGGTCCCCACTCACTGCAACTCTATAGAGCAAAAAAAGAGATTAGCAAAGGAGACAGCTCTTCAGTCAGCAACTAGAACAGCCCATTGTCACCAGCTGATGGAAGTGGAGTGTGCTAAAACGGTTACCATGGATCCAGCATGGATCTCCTGTAGCTGAAGGGCTGAGGACGACTGAGGCACCGGGAACAAACATTCCAACCCCTGCAGTGCAGGCTCCCTGCTCCTCACTCCCTGCATGCTCGGGGTTTAACCCTACCTGCCTGCATCGTGACAGATGCTGCTGCCGACAGGACTGACAGGGGCAGAACCAGGCACGGCTGGAGCTTGCTGGCTCCCTCTAGGCTGCCAAAACCCTTCACTGCCCGCTGTTAACTCTTCATTCTCTACACAAATGTAGCTGAAACGACCCACCAGAGCAGCAGGAACAGCCAAAAGGGGAAAAAAAAAAAATCCATCTGTATAAACTGCCAAATCCCAACTACACACACAGGCTTTGGTAGCAGCTCCCCAAGGAGCCATCCCAATGCTGCTCCAAAGCAGGGAAGTGAGAAGGAATTCCATGAAGCACATAGGATGCTGCTCACGTACAGTACTTCCAAGTACATTAGAATGAGATAAATGAGGGAACTATACAAATTAAATAGAATCTGTAGTAAGCAGTTTCACTTACCAGCTCCAGAACACTTAAAATTTCTGCCAATATATTCAATTTATTCAATTCTTCTATTTTATTGATTATAATACAAATTTAGATCCAATACAATGCTGATATTTATGTACTGTAAACACAATTTTGAAATACAGATTGTTGATTAGGATGTGTATTTTTTTTTAAATCATTTAATGTCAGGATAATGTCCAGCTACTCTTCCATATCCTCTTCATGATTAAAAACAGAGAAGTAATAGAAAATAATTTGTATGTATATCATCTTTAATGCAAATATAAGCCCAAAGTTACAGTTAATTCACAGCAGAGGAGGATTAATTCAGGATTAGTATTTTTTGGTTCAGGACTTTTGCTGAAAGAACTCTGCACATCCTCTTACAGGAAGGGGCTTCTGTGAGGTTTTTAACATTGTTTCTGAAGACAGATACTGTCTGTGGAGTGAACTAATAGAGAAACAACAAACTCTTCACTTCATCTGGGGAAGTCTAGAATCTTGCTTAAAGAGGTAGCAAAAACCAACTTAGCTGCCTTTGTACAACGGTGTAAGCACCCTGTTATGCACTTCCCAAGCCTGACAGATAACTTCACCTTTGAAAGAGGGATCTACAGTCTCACTTCTCATCAGAAATTAGCAAAGAACATCTTAAGAGTCATCTTCAAGCCCTTGCAATTAAAAGGAAAGTCCTTCCTCTTACCAACAATAAGAATATCTACTCAAGCCACATGCATAAAAGAAAATACCATTTAACTCTGCATGCACATAGAAAGATGAAAAGCACGCCGTGGGGGAACAATGGATGCACAAAGTTAATGCAAGACAGAGCAAACCTTTGGGGCTGGTGGGAAATTCGTTCAAAGAACACAATGTTTTACACTACAGCTTCCCCTATTGTTTAACGAAATATGAGAACAAAGAAGAGAAATTTGGAACACTAGAGTAAAAAATAATGAAGAATTCCTTTGCCCTCTATGTTGCATTCACTAAAAATCCATGACTAAGAGTCCAAAAACTCTGCAACTCTGCAGTATAAGTTTGGTACAATATTTGTATCAAGAAATAGTAGCAACTAAAGAAGAAACCTATAACAGCCTTCCAACAAAAACACCTCTAGATCTTAAGTAGTTCTGAAATTGTCAACAGTGACTGAAAATAGGAAGCAGAACTTCTTCAGAAGTTTCAGCACTGGAGAAAAAAAGAAAAAACACTCAAGAGTAACAGGTAACAACTTTTTTTTTTAAAAAAGCTAGACCCATGCTGTCTGATTTTGTTAATTATTAGGTAGCTTCTTCATAGTCTTTTATTTCTAAGACTAAGGAGTCCTTTGTCTGATGTCCAAAATACCCACAGAATAAATTGAGTAGTCTCATAAAAACATACTAAAAGAGACAAGCAATTTTGTTCTTAAATGTGGGTCCCATGGTAACATAATCTGTTTAAAATCCAAAAGCTGACCCAGAACTATAGTATTTTCAGAACAAGGTGAAGACTGGTGAATGCAGATACATCGATGTGCTTATCAGTTGCTTCTTTAAGGGAAGAACCCTTTAGCAGAGGTCAAGATAAGCCTCTGAGAACTGACTGTGAACACTGTGCCATCGCATCTGACAAGGTGAAAAATTTGCACTTTTTTCACGCTCACTCAAAAGGGAGGCAAAACTATTACTCAAAAAGACACTAAACCTGGTGTTTGTACTCATACAAACAGGTTGGGTATAAAGACCTCTTTTTGTCTCCGATACGTTACAACGAATGCACATGTTCTGTTTACCATTTAAAGTATCTTGTAGAGAACTGCATGTTTTAAAAAAGTCAGTTGCTTGCCTAGATACCTCCCCACTTGTGGAAGGATGTAACCCGCTTCCATCTGTTCCAAAGGATGACTTTCAGAGGAAAAGGGGGTGTTGTAGGTTGCTTAGTTTTTAAAAAAAAAAAAAAAACTAAAAGAAAAAAGAAAAAGCCAAACCCACCACACACACACACTCAAGTACATTAACCAGTTAATCATTAATGTTAGATAAAGTGTCTCTTATGGAAAGAAGCTTCTTTTTTCTTTTTTTTTTTAAATCTGCACTAGTGTGTGTATTTATGACTAGTTCAAAGAACATTGCTTTAACCAGATATTTCCATCCTTTCCAAATATTTTCATGCAAATTCAGAAAAGAGAGACTGCATTTCCCCTGGGACAGTGAGAGACTCAATTGAAATAGGAAACTTAAAAGCAATATAGAATGCTTCTTAAGGATAAAAATGTGTCTTTTCTTGATCTACAAGGTGATCTATAAATGCTACCGAGGAAAGGCAACCACACAGCCTTTTAAAGTAGGTTAGGCATTACTCTTCCTCAGGCTCCAACAACCCTATTTGAGAAGGTGTTATGGAAGAAAAATAGAGAATCCCTGTGATGTAATTTAAGGATGTTTCCTCTAAGACCACTTATAAAAGAGGCACTGTACTAGTTCTAACCCATCTATACAATATTATCTTAACACCTCTATGTTCTGTGAGGACAATGATCCAACACATACATTTCTGTTAATAAAAGTGACCTTCAAGCTGAAATGAAAGTGAGCTCCACCTCAAGAAAGAAGTCAATACATTTCTCTGAAGACAAGCATGAAACACCACAATGTTTAATTATTAACAAAGTGAATGACAACTTTGGGTTCAAAAGGATGAGTTTGGGACTTATGAGTAATGAGATTTGGGTTCCTGCTTATTCAAAAGCAGAAAACAGCCTAAAAAAAAATCAGTCTTCAATGTTTTCCAAGTTCTTCTTGCACAAGACATTAATTCTTTTCTTCTCATATGTATTGCTTCCTCATGCAAGTCCAAATATGCCACTTTTCAAGACTTCTTGGACTGCAGTTACAAAGCAATTCTTAAAATGAAAGGCTCTTTATACTATACATATATATATATCTTAGATAATAGTAAAAGTCTTCTGACCGTCACCCAGCTAGACTTCAGCAAGCAGATTGTTGGTTCCAAATTAAAAAGCTGATGCAGTTTATGGATTTCAAACTACAAAAGAACTAACAGAATGCCCAAATTATATAGAATGCAACCTTGTTGCTGATAACTCAAGCTTGTCAAGCCCCCAATTCTCTACCTCTGATTTATGTAATTACTAAGTACTCAAATAGTTCTGTTACCAACTTTTCAGTGAAATAGCTGATCATTTAACTGAAGCACAGGTAAAAATATGTTTATTCGAGGTAAATAAATTCCAAAATATTTTCAGAAGGTTCTGTCAATTAAATCAACACAAACTTTGGAAAGTTTTGGGTTGTTCTATTTTGGGGGGAAGTGTGGTGGCGACTGGTTTGGGGTGGGTTTTTTAATAAGTTTTAGAAGTCATTGAATAGCAGAATTCAACAGAGAGCAATATCTATAAGCGTGTTTCAGTACAATACTCCAGTGAAGGGGAAAATTACCTGTTGAGGCAAATTCAGTTAAACCTGACCTTAGGTTTAATGTTTGATTCTGTTTCTGCAACTTAAGAGCTGCTTCTACAGACACACATTACTTGAACCCAAGGAAGTTGGGAGCTTATTTTAGAGGCAACAATCTTTTGGAAAGGGGTTTACTAAAAAGTCAAGTGTTTCAGAGGTTACTATAACAACAAAATGTAACACTGAAAAACCACTTAATGACACATTCTTAACCAAAATCAGTGCATTAAGAATGGTTATCCTGGTGCTCTCAGCATGATAATTAAATACCTGTAAGACAAAGGTACCAATTTTTACTCTACCTTGCTCAGTTTGAAAAAGAAATTGCATCATGGCTCTTATAGACTAGAGAAAAGTCTGACTGTGCTGACACAGAATTTAACAGTCAGAGAATCATAGAACCATTTTAGGTGGCAAAGTCACCAAGTCCAACATTCCATAACCCCAAAATCTTTGACCAGATTAACTTGAGGGAACAAGACACTTTAATATAAGTCTAAATCCTCTGACCTCTTCCAGCACTCACTAGTTTCCTGATTTTCTCAGGCTGGTATTGCTCCAGTTAAACACCACTCAGATCAGCAGAGGTCAAGATTAGAAAGAGACCTTTAGCTTTTAGATAGCCCAGGTCAAACCTGACACTGGTTTTGAATAGAATGCCAGCACCACTGCCCCACTGCCGAGAGCAAAGCAATAGGTGATAACATTGAATCTGCTGCTTAAAGCAAGAAGACTGCTGTGTTTTGTGCCAGTTACAGTGGGAGTTTATCAAGTAAGAGGCATAACAACCAAGTCAGGGGTCAAAACTGGATGAATCTTCACAGTTGGTTGGGCCAGCTATTACAGGGAGGGATTTGATCGACTGGCCAGCTGCAGGCAGAAATGGGATTTTTAAAATCCCAAATGATTATATCAACATTATATTGAAATCAAGGCTGCATACCAGCTTGTCCACCAGCATCACCACTGCCACATGAAGTGGCAAAAATGCTCAATTAGCTCATGCAGTTGGGTGAATACTGGATATGCAATCGTTAAGGAAACACCAGAACACATGCTCATATGCTCACACGCCACCTTTTTTTTCCTAGATCTGAGATAATGTGATATAAATGTGATAGAAAAATTTCAGAAACTGGTGGCTTAGGCAGGACTCTGGGGAGAGAAGGCAGAGTGAGCTGGGAAATGTATGTTAAAATGATGAAAAGGGCTCGAGGCTCAATGGCTCTCAGAGGGCAGAAACAATGGAATTTAACAGAACAGCAGCTCCACAAGTTCAAAATTAATGAATCAACAGAAAAGTGAGCAAACAGTCTGTGGAGCTGACAGCTGAAGTGCTGAGATAGTCATCAAAAGTAGAAGCACTGGGCTTAGCAATTTATCATGGAAAATGGAGCACAATCATTCCCTTACAGCATATTTGATAAAAAACATAAGGCAGGCATGTTGCTTGCCCAGATAATCTTACAGCCCAAATAATTTCAAATACTATCCAATACATGTCAGACATCCGTACAGAGATCATTGATGATCTGTGAAATATTTGCTTTTGCCATAGAGCTGGTGCCTCAGTACTTCCAAATACTAAATTCCACTGCTTACATAGTATTAGAAACAGTTTTCTGCACAGAAGATTATCTGCCTCGCTGGTTTTATTCTATTCCTAGTTGAATGAACAGATTTTTGACCAAAAAATTAGTGATATACTATCCCCATTGACTTTGAGGGAAAACTCCAACAGCCCCACACCCACGGACATGTCATCACCTATTGGAGTTACAAAAAATAAACCAAGCTTAAGTAAAGTTGATTCATAAGTAACGAAAGAGAAAGCTGCGGATACAACAAAAAGATAAGATGAAGCCAAAATTAAGCAAACTGAGGCGGTAAAGGCCTGAATGAATACACTGATCCATTTTAATCTGAGAAAGGACATGGAAAGGACCATTTTGATTTTCCAGTCTAGTGCCTGCAGTAATATGGCAATTGCATCAGAAATTCATAGGGAGTTTTATTAAACTTCATCTCACCTTACAGTTTTCACCTGAGATGTTAACATAGCCTATTCAAAAACCAGAATGAGCTGTTTTGTTAAAAACACCCACTCTAGGACAGAGTCCTGTTTCATAATGAATAATTCAAATCAAACACATGAATACTTACATTGTACAAATTTTCCTGTTACCCAAAGAAACAGAAATTATTTATAAATACAGTTTTATTCTACTTACTGTTACGGATATTATTCCAGTCAATTTTAGAAAAAAATGGATGGCAGCAGAGACCCTCATAACCCAACCTTTCCTTCTGCCCACAAAGCAGGCTCTGGATCAGGTCAAGAAATTCACTGCTAACTTTCACATCCTCTGGGAACTTCAGAAATCTCTGCATTAGAAAGAAATGGATTTCTGCTCAGTAGGAAAACAGGCTCAGAACAGTAAGATTAAGTTTCATTATTCTGAGATATGTCAGGCACAAAGGATGAATATTTATATCACACAAATAAAAGCATGGTGCATTTTATCAAAATAGCCTTTTATATGCATTTACTGCAGTAAAGATAAGAACACAGGAACAACCATTCCCACCCAGGCAAATGGTATCCCAGGTCACCATCTTATGCTGAACAATGGTCAACGGCATACACAAATAGAAGAGTAAAACTAGACATTTTCCCAGAAAATTCTCCCCAACTTCCAAGGGTTTGTGGGTTAGGATTTTCTGAATCAGGGTTGATGACACCTGTTACAAAAAATAACTTGATATCTACAATACAGAGACATATAAATACAATATAATGCATATATTCCAAATGCTTTATGAACATGACAAAATAAGAGACATCCACAAGCTTATCTCAACTGTAAAAAACACTCTTTAGTCAACAGCCTTTTTAAGCCAGATCAGGGAAGGAGTTCTCTCTACCTGGAAGTTCATGATGTTATTGAAAGTTTTTGCTGAAGTCCCTTCAGTGAAGGGAGTTCTTCCATAAATCATTTCATAGGCAATGACTCCAAGGGACCACCAGTCACATTCTGGACCGTAGGAGGCTTTGCCATCCCCACTCAACGCCGTCAGCATTTCTGGTGCCATGTAGTCAGGTGTGCCAACAGGTAGCTTGGCATTCACCTAGAAGCAAAGATACACCAAGGGAAATTACAGCACTTTCTGTTCATTTTCATCTTGGTAACAAACCAAAAGTTTTTTCCTTTTTTTTTTTTTTTTTTAAATGAGACATAATTTTCACCCCTCCAAGTGCATTTTAAGTAAGCAATTTTAAGCAAGGCTGTTCAGCAGATAAGTGCAAGGTTAAGGACACTGCTGATAAACAAAGCAAGAAATTAGCAAGAAAAAGTCAAATTATCAGAGCTAACTGCTACTATAAAGCACAAACTGCTAAAGTAGGAAAGCTGCATTCCAAAAAGCACAGGGTTACTAAACTGTTTTAAGCAGCATATATACTCGAGCTGTACTGCTTCAAGTAGTATTAACAGGGATACCATAGCTGAAGTTTAAAAAATAGTTAAATTTAGACATAAATATTACCTGCCCTCATTCCATTCTCTGCCACCCTTGCCTTTTTACCTTGTGTAAAGTACTAATACTTGAATTTCTGGACTGCTTAGAAAAGGTAATTCAGGAGTCAAAACTGCAATCATTTTTGAACTGAGTAGCACAAAGAATGAAACAAAACAGCAGGCAGGCTAACACAAAAACCTGAGGGTGACTGAAAGGATAATGTGAAGAAAACACTTAAAAGGAAAATGCAATGCAGAAAAGCACTGAAAATGCAAGAACAGGGAAAAGAGAATAATAAGAATAACATTAGAAAGAAAATGCTACAAAAAATAAAAATTGTAAAACAAGACCAGAATCTGGTGCAGAACTTCATGTTCTCACTTAGATATATTTTAATTTTAAATTTTCACTGGAAGTTGTATGCAGTTACCAAAACTTACAAGCAACTTTTAAAAGACTCCACTGATTTAGATTTGAATGTAGTGCTTTCTGATGAGTGAAACCCAGGACGTGACTCATTTTAATCAAGAGCTCCACAATCTTCTAAGTTATGCCACCTTAGATACAACAGACACAATTTTTCTTCCAATTATGAACAATTATAAATCCATGTCCTCCTTAAACACAGTATTGAACAGCTGTAAGAACCTCTAAACCCTGATTTTGTATCACAGTGCAGCACCATGAGAAAGTAGCCTTGCCTACCTGACTTGTGTATTAATAGTTTAATAAACAAATATGTATCTACTGAGGGCTGCAAAAGATACTCGAGCTCACGTTTGAAAAGCCATTCATAAATGGAAAAGTATGATTGAGAACAGATTCCACACTGGACAAGAAAGGCAGAAGAGCTAGGTACAATCCAGGAACAATTACCAAGTGAGTTTTCCCCTTTTGACTGCCATATCCAAACAAGCCACAGACAAAGTTTAAACCCACGTTATTACCGTTTTGTTTCCCGTCATCTTGGCAGCTGACCCAAAGTCCACCAGTTTAATGTGTCCTGTTCGGTCAATAAGAACATTCTCTGGTTTGATATCTCTGTAAGCAAGAAGGAAGCCATCAGTACCTTTCCACACCATTCCCCACTGCCACATCCAGATAACAGGGTACCCCTATTCAGCTATACTCAACTATGTGCTCAGTTGCATAAAGCCTTTCAAGTGGAAGTCTTATTTCCAACTGTTCTTCTGCTTCCAAATAGGAAAGTATTAAAGTTCCCTTAATTCATGGAAGCTTAATAATTACTGATAGAAGATGGAAAGAGAAGGTGGTTTTGCATGTTGACCACACTGTAACTGAGTTATAGTAAAATATTATTTAGCTCTGTCCCCAAATTCCCTCACAAGTTATTCTGCACATCTTCCAAATCCAGGCAGTAACCTTGCATTAGAAACCACAGCCTGTGCTCCAAGTGTAACCACCACAGCTCTTGGAGCATAAAATACTTCATAACATTTCCACACCCTCAGAATGGAATAAATTTATTAAATACCAATATGATTTGAAAATGCATACAGCAACAGCCTCCAAGCCTTGAGAGAAAACTCTGTGATATTTAACTACTCCAACATCCTATACTGCCCTGTTCACCAGTCAGCACACAATAATTTTTAACAATTACACTAATTTGCCATACTATTTGGTGCCAAAAGCAGCAATCTCTGGAAAAGATTTAAATTTTTTATAGTACAACATTAAGGCTTCTTTTTACTGATCCTCCAGAAAAATATATGTAACAATCCTTTCTTGGTATTAGACTGAGCTTTACATCAAAGTTAATGCCTTTAGCTACAATTACAGTTGGGAGTCTGATTAATCTTCTAATTTTGTCTTCCAATACAGCATGTGAAATACTGCCCTGAAAGAGGACAGAATACAAAATACATAAGAATGCATCGTTCAAGAAGACCTTTTCTGGAATGATACTGATTAAACATTTCTGTGCTCTGCAAAGCAAACTTTACCTACCTGTGTACATAACCCATCTGATGAACACTGTGAATGGCCAAAACCAACTCTGCGAGATAAAACTGCACCATATTCTCATCCAGGTGGTCCTCATATCGGTTTAAGAGTGAGAGCAAGTCCCCTCCAGGCTCATACTCCATAACCTACATTAAATTTTAAAAGAACACATATTCCATATACACAGAAGATATTCCATTCAACTCCTCCATATTACACTGGACACATGATCAAGCAGTGGCATGTGGTGCAGGAAAATTTACAGAAAAGTAGACATTTCAACCATCCCATTGGTCTTTAATACAACAATGGCAATAGTGTTCAATAGAGGAGTAAAACAAAGACTAGGCATTACCAAGTAGAGATTTTTCTTGTCTTGAAATGCATATTGTAACTGTGGAATCCATGGACTGGTGCTCTGAGCTAATATGCTGCGTTCTTCCTCAAAAAACGACACCTACAAAAAAAGTGTTCAGTTATATCATCATGAGAGGGAGTTAGAATACATTAGAATCCCCTAGTTTTAGAAAAATTTGAGTCTGCGCCAAAATACGCATCACAAAAAAAATTGCACAGAAAGTATTAAGTGCTATTGCCTTGTGATATGAACCTTTAAAAAAGTAATTATACTTCTTTTTGTTTTCTGTTCCACTCTCTCCTTCTGTTGTCTAATTTGCTTTCAGCTTGCAGCAGAGGCCAGGTTTCCTTTCAATCTGTTGAAGCACCCATCAGTCTGGAGTGCAGTTCTGGTTGACCTCATCTGGACTGGCCCCAGCAAAATAAAACTAATCTCAAAAGAATCAGACAAGCAAAAAGGAACCTGGAGCAATTATGGGGTAGCATCTTACAACCAATTCAGCAATACATTCATTGAAAGGCATTAAAATACAAGGCTTTGTTGAAATCATATTCTAGCAACTATTTAATTGTTCATATGTTCAGCCAGACAACAAGAAATTAATTTTATTACACAATATGGCAAATTTCTTTACATTCTCTACTTTCACTGACCCACACTGAACAAGAATGAGCAAATGCCATGTGAGGGGAGCATCATACTTTGCTTTCTTGTTAATCTATGCAATAGAAAAAGCAATTGTAGTTTAGCTTCATTTCTGGTAGCTATAAAAAATGCTGAAGACTCTCAGGAGCAACCTAAATGCACCATGTATTGGGATCAACTGATGCAGATATTGCTGTATAAATTCATTAGGTCTTTCATGGAGTATCTCTGTCCTACTTGTCATATCGTGTCAGCAAAAAATTAGCTTCTGTTTCTCACCAAACTATGATAACAATTTCTATTATCCCTTTTTTAAGTTTAAAAGTAACACATTTCTCAAGCTAGCGAGAGGCTCTACATAAAAATCCAATCACCACAGTTTGCCTTCACACCCACTCTTGACATTCTACGTCGCTCTTTAAAATAAAAAAAACCTTAATGCATAGATTGCCTGAAAATTCAAGCCATCATCAAGCAGATCAATACTGATTCAGTGTTTTCTTCATACATTGTATCTTGTCTTACAATAGATGCTAAGGTCTTTAAGACAAGGGACATGTTTTAGCACCTGAGGATGGCACCTCATCCAAAAGATCCCTAGACAATGACAGTGGCTTTTAAACATAGCAAAACTACACACAAATTTACTGCTTTACTGAAATGTAGGATGAACCTTCTCAAGATAGCTTTTAAACTTTATTCTAATAGCAGTAACATAAAGGAAGTATTCAACAAATTGCAATTTATCCTTCTACTATCATAACATTAAAATATACATACGTGCTCCTGCGCCAGCAAGGACTCCTTGCTCATCACCTTCATAGCATACACATCACCAGTAACTTTCTCTCTTACTACTTTGACATCTGCAAAGTGACCACTGCCAACCACACTCTTTACTTCAAAATCCTTCACACTGGGTTGCAGTTCCTTTAATTCAGCTATAGCCTCTGCATCTATAAAATTAAAATACTTATTTTTACATTAGCCAACTGGCATCTCATTAAAAAAAAAGACATCAAAACTGAGGAATAAAACTAAATAAATTTTTAAAAAAATTTAGTTCCCAATTCTCAAATGTTAAATCTTTCCAGAATATGCTTCTTTAAAATAACAGTATGCATAAGAACTAGAAAAAGAATGTATCAATGCAGAGTTAAATCTGAAATATGGTGCATACAAAGGAATCAGGAAATGCTGAGACAGTTCCCATAGCAACCATAATTCTGTCCCATTCATAACATCAGAGGCTGAGAGCCTCTTTGGTTTCTAATTTCTTTCCAGCCACCCTTTACCAATACAAAGGACATTCTCTAAATACGAGGGCTTTACTGGTGTCCAGGGGCAGGGTTTGCTCCTCTGCCTGAGGGAGGCACTAGTCTATCGTCTAACAAACCAACCACAGGCATCTGTTGCAGACATTCAGCTCAAGTTCTCCACTGACTAGTTCAGACCAGCATGCAGGGTGGTAATCAGTCACAGGAGACTGCTCTACAGTCTTTAGATTAACAGAAAATTACTGTCTGCTAATCACATCTAGAAACCATCGGATAGAACTGTTACAGAGGGCATGATACACTACTTGTAACCAAATGGCTTTCTGCTGTATCTTTGTAAAAAAATTGATGAACTCTTTCTCTGCTCTCTTCCCAAAAACAAATCCAAGCACATTATCAGTAAAATATTTGCTCCTTTAGAAATTATATCTTTGAAGCACAGAAATACTAGTTACAAGTTACACACGCAAAACTTAGATAACACACGGAATCCAAAACCTGAGAGAGCCAAGGATTACCAAGTTCCTTTCTCAATTTTCTTCCTCATCCCTCTCGTCACTAGCCTGCTTTCAGCTTCTGACATCTTGGAGCTTTGCTGTATCCATTGCTCAGACACTTTCCAAGAAAGTACCTTCTCAAATATAGTACAACTTCTTAAAGGATGCACATTTGAGTCACATCATTTCAAAAGCCTCTTGCATTTGATCTTGGACCTGCATAAAGGTTTACTAAGACTGCCAAGATCCTCTTTGCAATGTTGAGTCTGCCCACAAAAAGTCAGTTGCTCAAAGTCCTGGGTTACAGTCATTAATGGATCAAAGCAACTAAAGCATTATTTAAACATCCGTATTCCTAAGAACTGTCTTAAAATGACACCTGAAAATTAGTTTAAACTTACACTTCTTGACAAAGTTGCCAACATGTTTAATTTTCATTAAAGTAGGGTTTCTGCACTCTTCAAAAAGAACAAATAACAAATCAAGGATGCCTTCCCGGGAGAGAGGAGACATCTGCTGTTGAGTCACAAAGAGTGGCTTCCCCTGGAAAGAAAAAGCAGTAACAGCAGATGGAGTCTCAGACAACAATGAAAAGCCTCAAATCAATAACAGATGTATAGAGCAGATTATATATTATCCATTTCAAAAGCACTTCTTCAGAAATTAGGCAAATGATACGGAAGTGTGAGGTAAATATATCAACTCACTGTATCTATCTGTAATAGCTGCTACAGGTATTTTACTTTTAGACAGAGCAATCTTAATGATTGTTAAAGCTCAAATCGCAGCTTTCTTGAAACTCTCTACATCCTCCTGATGACTCTGATCTGACTGGATTTTTCCTTGACATTGTATCATGTGTGTTTTTTCCATTGCACAAATAGTTTAAGCAATCGGCATCAATATTAACACTAGGAGGAAAAGCTGCTGAACCTCAGATGATCAAATAGCAGCTGGTAAGGTAAATTCATCTCAGGACAAACCCACAGCTACAGCACCCACGGGGAAAAAAATGAAGATTACAGGGCATAGAATGCAATATTTCATCTTTGCATGAAAAAATCCATCAGGCTAAAACATTGTCACATGCACAAAACATAAGACCTGATCCTATCCATTGAACTTCATGCAAAGTAGATGCACTGTGAACTTCACCTATTTATCCACTTCTTTTACCCCTTCCCCCACAGAATGACACAGACACGCTCTGAGCACCCACATAAGCAAGTAAAGTTGTATGTTGACCTGCAGAGAGTGGACATGAACAAAATCGAGATCAGCTGCTCCCAGGCCAGATGTTCTTTACCTGGAAGAGCAGATTCAGCCGAGAAGCTCGGCTGGTGATGGGCTCTGTCGCTCCTGCATCCACAAGATTTCGGGCACCGCATTTGAACTTCAACATCTTGTCAGCTTATCTCATATAAACGATCACCTGAAAAAGAGACTGGGACATTCAGGAAGCACTTGAACAGCTGACTTTAGATAAAAAAAATTTTAAAAAGAAAATGAGGGAGGATATAATCTAAGCAATATTTGTAGTGCTTTGGGGATGAGATTTATTAATAGTGTGAAGCTTAAACGTGCCCCAGAAATTACAGTGGTTTGGGGAACGGCAGGGAGAACCACCCAGTCTATTAGGCTGGAATAGGCCCCTGAGATCACCGAGTCCAACCTGTTACCCAACGCCACGGTGTCAGCCAGACCAGGCCGCTCAGTGCCGGGTCCAGCCTTTCCTCAAACACCTCCCGGGACAGCGACTGCCCCACCTCCCTGAGGGACGGGGAATGGCCGCAGGAGGGACGGCGCGGA